>CM052437.1:19576157-19710691 GCA_028533085.1 Varecia variegata
GGCACATTTGTACTAGCTTTCTGGCCACCTCCCACCTGCTTGCTCTTGCCTAACTGATGACATTCATTACAGGTGGAAAAACTGAGAGCTGCTTCAGTGAAAGGGAGTCCTGCTCTTAGACTGAAGCCAAAGGGAGATGGAGTGTGGAGGAGATCGGCGTCCAGAGGACTCGGGTCAGGCCCCGGGTTGGGGCTGGAGTCCAGGGGACAAGGCCAGGCTCTGACCAGGAGAATCAGGTGCTCCAGGCTGAACCAGCCCAGAGACATGAACACAGATAGTGACAGGATGAGAATGTAGGCAAGTCCACGGGCTGACAGCTGCAGCTCCCTTGCTGACGCTGATGGGGGTGTTGGAAGGCCCACGGACTGTGTAAATTAACCCTGGCAGAGACGGGTCCTGCTGCAGGCTTTGGGCCTCATAAATTGTAGTGTGGACAACCTCATTAAAGAACTGGCATCTTGGGTTCCTACTGAACATGTAAATCGGCGGGGAGTGGGCCTGGCTCTGGTTGGCCGCTGGCAGGCTGGGTAAGGAAGCACCAATCTGGGGACTAGGAGAACAGGTTCAGGGCCCAGTCTTGCCACTGGGACTCTTTCTCTCTGGGCCTCAGTTTCCTTGTCTGTACACTCTCTCCAGCCAGCCGTTCACATGTGCCAGGGCTTAGGCTATCGTGTGAATGGTGCCCACAGACCCTACATCAGAACACGTGGGAGCCTGGTAGCCACACTGCTTCCTGGGCCCGACTGCAGACCTGCAGAACCAGAGTATCCGGGAGAGCAGACCAGAACCAGCAGGCGCCATGGGCTCTCTGGGGACAATTGGGTACACTCGAGTCTGAGAACCTCTAGTGCTCAAGAAACAGAACCAAAGTTCCTTCTTCTCGCAGAGGAACCCCAAGCCCTCCAGCGCCGCTCCCCCCCATGCTAATTTCCTCATTGGTCCGGGATCCTCAGAGCTCCGTCCACACCCGGGTTCCACTCCTGGATTATTCTAGCAGGCCCAAGGGCTGGCTCTGCTCAGTTTGTGTTGATGAGGCCCCTAGGTGCAGAGGAAGTAATACTAGGTTCCAGCCCCCTCTTCTACTAGCTAGCGGGGTGAAGCTGACACAGTTCACGCTTTTTCTGCTGTAAATTGGGGATGCTATCTAACTTATGGTTTTTTGTGAGGATCAAATGAAATCATGTATATGTGAAACAATACGTGGATTCTTATCGGGAGCTAATTCAGAGACTGTCCTAAGGACTTTGGGAGAATCGGCCATGGAGGCTGGGTGGGAAGGGGCCAGCGCGGGGTTAGACAGGCCAGATCTTGGGACGGACAGAACCTCTGGGCGTCCCCCACGTCACACAGTGGAGGTGAGGCTCGACAGGGCTAGACCCTTTCAGCAAAACAATAAGAGACATAAGCCCAAGAGTAGTTATTAAAAATAATACTTGCAATGGTGGGTTCTCAGGAGTATCTGTCTCTGGCGTCACCTCCTCATCAGAGCTGGCTTTCTGAACCCGGTTCCATAAACATCTGCGGGTTTACACAGCGTGCAATCCGACCGCGGGCTTGGCCTGCTCAGCACAGCCACTTCCCGGCTTCACCGTGTCCCTTTGCATCTTTAGCTAAACGCCATGACTTGCAGTTTCTTACACCTTTGTACAACCTGGTTCCCTTGTCTAGAATCGTCTTCTCCATCTGAACAATTCCTCCTAACTCAGATGCCACTCTCCCCAATTGCCTGCTCTTCTCCCTTGAAGACAGACCGGTGTCTCCCTCTGGGGTGCCCTGGAAACGGCTACATGCCTTTCACTGTGCACTCACCTCATTTTATCAGACATCGGTATCTGCCTTGCCAGCTTCTCCCACTAAATTCTAAATTCCTTGAGGCAGGGAGTCCGTTTCACTTACTTTATCTCCTGAAGAGCGCCTGGCACACATCAAGTGCTAATGAATGTAGTTAAAGGAGGACAAAGTAGATCACTAAGTTTAAGTAGAAGAACGTGGTGAGGTGGCATTTCCTTTCCCCCTGCTAGGAATTACTAATTCCTTTGGGTTATACGGCAGAATTCCACCCACCTTCTCTATCCCTTTTGCTCTTGGGTTTATTGAACAGCTATTTTCAGAACTTCTACTCCGTGCCTTACACCAGGGGGAGAGTAGTGAAGACAGAGTAACTCGAGTGACCTCGTTCATCTGGTGTGTCACAGGTGTCCTCCCTGCGGAGGTGACATTTGAGTGGATACTGAAGGATGAGAGAGAATCAGCCATGTCAGCAGCCTGTGGAGGAACAGAAACTTCAGGGCCGGGGGGTGGGAGAATCCTCGTGGTCCAGAAGCAGAGCAAAGGCCAGCAGAGCTCAAGAGGGTCCCTGAGGGTCCCAGAGGGTCACCAGGGGGACTGCGGAGGGAGGCAAAGGTCCAACCACGCAGGCCCCTGTGGGCTGGGTAAGGGGTATGGATCTTACTGAAGGAGCTTAGATAAGAGGTCGAAAAAATTTGCTAAGTCTTTTAAAAAGGTCATTCTGAGTGATGCAGGAAGAATAGATTGGGTAGGGCGAGGGAAGTGGGCAAACTTCCCTTACAGGCTGCTGCCGTAACTGACCAAGCACGTGACACAGCAGCTTGGATGAGGCTGGAGACGCGGAGATGGAGGGAACTGGGTGGGCGTGAGGGACATGTTGGAGGTGACTCTGGCAGGACTGGCTGGTGGCCTGAGCTGAAGGCCACGTGAAGGATGGTGCTAGGGTGGGACGGGGCTGCCCACTGACACAACTGAGCCCCTGAGGGCTTGTTTCAAAATTTCAGTTCCTCTGACAAAGTCAGTCTCCACAGACATTTACTGAGAACCACAGAGAGTCCTGTTGGCCGCCTGCAGGAAGGCAGAATGTGTTCCATTGTTGCGGTCGAGCTCTCCAAAGGAATTCAACATTTTCTGATTCCTTTGTAGCCTCCACAGCCCTTTTCTTTCATTGCATGGTCCTTTTCCTAAGGTTTCCCTATTCGATATTTATCTTCATTGCTCTACTAAAAAGACGCACCAATAATTTTACTTTTAATATTATAAATGACCTCTGTGTACGTTTTGCCATTAATCTCCCTGAAAAGTGGTGACATTTAACCACTTTGCACCACAGCTCCCCATAAAACATGTCATTTTCTCCTCTTGTTTGTTCAGTAAACAATGAGCAATTCCAGTTGAGCCTCGGAGAATTAATACTAATCACAGACAAATTATAGCAGGGACCAGGGTTTGGATTACGTGGCAGAGAGAGCGGCTTGAAATGGTAGCGCAAAGATGAGGAGGGATCACTCGGCCTGCAGGAGAAAAGACAGGAGCACCCGGTCATGGGCAGTGGCCCCTCCAGGCCCCTCCAGCTAAGGGAGCCAGGTGGACTAGGACTTTGGGAGCTAGACAGGAGGCCATCCTGTCTCCACCGGATCCCTGCGAGCCATGGGGGAAGGGCCGGCTAAGTGCTAGAGAGACGAGACAGCCACTAGGTGCTGACGCTGATATCAATCAGCTGACATAGCAGCTGCCACCCTCACCATCTTTCGAGCGCTAGTAATGCTCTAGGTCCTGCACTAAAGGCTTCATATGCTTTATTTTATTTAGATCTTGCAGCAACTCTATGAAGTAGTTATTATCTCCTTTTACTGAGAAGAAACTGGGATGCAAGGATTTGTAAACTCATTCCCGAGGTCACAGAGCATTGGCAGAGCTAGGATATTATGTCTGCCTGACTCGGAAGCCCGTGTTCTTAATCAATACGTGAGCCCCAGCAGAGTGGAAAAGGCCATTTTAGAAGGCCCAGGAATAAGCAAGAGGGAGGACTGTGGACGACAAGCCAGCGGAGCACCACGGAGAACGCGGACGCAGGCTGGAGGCAGGGCCCAGGGGAACCCGCAGAGGGTGGCGGCTGGCAGTGAGGCCGGCTGGGATTCCGGAGTAGGATTCTAGTCTCTCAAAAGGTTGGCAGGGATATTTTTAGAGGAATGGCACGCCAGCTAGGTAGTAAGACAAGCTCCAGGGACAGGGGAGCAAGAAGGAGCCTAAATATCAGCATTCAGAGTTTGTCCCCATGGGCCGGTTGTTGGGAGCAAAGGAGAGGATTATGGAGAAGTACTTTGTAAACCACCGACTACTAACAAATGATTAAGATTTTATTGTAAACTTTAACCCTCTGATATTTATACACGATCTCACTGAACCCAAAAGAAGCTTATTCTCTCACCTCCTTGTTTTTGCTGAAACGTTACCTTCCTTTCCTGGTGACTTTATCTAAAATCTCTCCCCTGTCCCCGACCCCAAGCCACAGACACTCCGTATCACCCTTGCTGTGTTGTTTCTCTTGCCACTTCTAGCTGGGCAACACACACTTTCCTTGCTAGTTCTGTGGCTGGTCTTTCTCCCCGACTAGCAGGTAGGGAGGGGCAGCGTAGTGTGTGTTGTCACCGGTGCCTAGAACAACGCCTGGCAGGTGACACCCGGGATCTCAATAAAAGTTTGTGGAATACGTGAATAATGCTCTTTAGTAAATAATTTTGGGTAATGGATTCAGAAGCAGGATTTATGCTTTATTTATAATTTAAAATTGATATTTCAGAGAAAAAGCATTTCATCAAAGAAATGCTTCCACATGGCCTCAACTGCCATGACTACGTGTGTACAAAGCTGGGATTTGTCCATATAAAAAGCAAGTTATGCAAGAGGCTCTTAGCAGTGAATGTGGCCTTCTCTGTGCCCAGAGACCTCACTCAGTGCCGCCAACTCCATTCGGGACAATAGCTGCACACTCGTACCTACAATGGGGCACTGGCTGGGCTGCTCGTGAATCTGCAGCTGCCCCAGCTGCTGAGAGCCACCACCCACGGAGGAGAGAGTGGTGGCCGATTCACAGCATGTAATGAGAGACTAGAGACAGTCAGAAAGTGCTTCCCATCCAGGCACAAGCCAAGGGGGAGGTTGGGAGCAGGCCCCAAGCCAGCAGTGTACAGTGGATGGGCCGTACTTTCAGCCAGACCAAGGGGAAGCAGGTTTCCCTGGAGGAACTGTGACGGCTTCCGTGTTGTTCAGTTTGATTGGCACAGTCCAGGCAAAGAAATCTGGAAAGGGGGTGGAGTCTCCTATGAAAAGATCAAGGTCTCTTGCTTTGACTAGAAGTCAAGAGTCTGCTTGCATTTTCCAGTTTTTAGTTCTTTTTGAAGACTCTCATGTTAGGGTCTAAACCTCTCAGAACCACAAAATTGAGAGAAACCGAATGAAGAAGGAAAACTGGATGACAGGCAGGCAGGAAGGATAAAGAACAACAACAATAATAAATGATATGCAATGAGTACCTGCTATGTAGCAGCCTCTTTTTGTGCATATTATCTTTCACTTGGTTCCTTGAATAAACATGACTGAAACATACAAGATAACTGATTTGGGATGCTTATTATCAAAAAAATAGAAAGCAATGTTAGTGAGGATGTGGAGAAATTGGAACCCTTGTGCTTGGTTGGTGGGAATGTAAAATGGTGTAGCTGCCATGGAAAACCGTATAGTGATTCCTCAAAAAGTTAAAACTAGCATTACTTTATGATCCAGCAGTTCCACTTCTGAGTATATACCCAAAAGAACTGAAAGCAGAGTCTTGCAGAGATATTAGCACACCCACGTTCACGGCAGCATTATTCACAATAGCCAAAAGGTGGAAACAAACCAAATGCCCACTGACGGATGAGTGGATAAACAGAATGTAATATGCACCTGCAGTGGAATATTATTTAGTCTTAAAAAGGAAAGAAATTCTGACACATGCTCTAACATGGATGAACCTTGAAGACATCACGCTAAGTGAAATAAGCCAGTCACCAAAAGACAAATATATGATTCCACTCAATGAGGTACCTAGAGTCGTCAGATTCATGGAGACAGAAAATAGAATGGCAGTTACAGGAGCAGGAGAGACGAGGGGTTGGAGAGTTGTTTAGTAGGTATGGAGTTTCTGTTTGGGAAGATGAAAAAGTTCTGGAAATTGGTTGCACAAAAAATGTTGAATATACTTAAACACTACTGAACTGTACACTTAGAAATTTTGAAGACAGTAAATTTTACATGTATTTTACCACAGTTAAAAAAAGAAGATGACTGATTATGCTGGCCTTCAAAATAAGCCCTAATTAAGATTGCAGGACAGGAAGAAATCAGCACAGCCTCCTGCGAGAAGCCTGTCTCTGAGGCCCTTTGAGGAGTTCAGGCTCTTTTTCTTGTTCTTCTTCTTTGAAATCCCCCTTCTCTTTGGTTTCTGGTGGAATATGCTGGTGTGTGAGGCAGCGGACACAGCTGGAACGCACTGGCCCAGCAGCGAGGAGACCTCAGATCTAACCTGACGCTGCTGCATCTGGCAGGGCGACCTTGGACCTGGCGTTTGCCTCTCTCGGCCTCCGTCTGCTTATCTGTGCGATGCTGGGGTTGGACCGGGCGAGCGCTAAGGGCCCTTTCTCCCACCCCTGTGGGTCAGGGTCTCGGCCAACAATAGGGAACAGAGGGGATGAGTTCCCACGTGTAGGAGGAGGCGGTTGGGGGGAGGGCCTGGTAATGGTGATAAACGTGGATGACAACTTGGAAAGCCGATGGGGAGACTCCCAGCTCAGCGAGACTCCTCTCGGCCCTTGATGCTGCTATTAACTATGAAGCACGTCGCGCAGAAGGCTGCTTCGGGCCCAGCAGGTCCCCAGGCACACGGGGCTCCATTTCCACTTTTATGAGTCTTTCTCCAACACCCAGGGGATTTCTGCCTGGTACTGTACGCTAGAGAGTAAAGTGTTACCAAACACAATCTACAATTTCGTTTAGAGAAAATAGGTGAGAAAACAGATGAGACTTGATGGGACAGTTTCTGAGGACATCTGTGGGGACCATTCATGCTCACAGGTCTTGGGCTGACTGGCCAAGTTGCAGGGGCACAGACACGCGCATCCTCTCTCGGTTCCGGAAGGGTCCAGAGAGGAACCTGCTTTTGCCATGGAACCCCTGGCAGTATAAGGAAGATGCATTTTAAATGGGCCTGATGTGAAGTTTTTAAATTGCCTGCTGTCCTGAATTTCCACTGATCTTTTCAGTTTATTGTGCAGATGCTAAAGGCTAAGAAAAGAAGATTTATTTCGGAGACAAATGGACCAGATCTGAATCCTGACTCCAACACTTGGTCTTGTACAAAGTACTCAATTGCCTAGAGCTTCTGCATCTCTCTCGCAGGGTTGTTTCGAGGTTTAGAAAAACTACAGGTAAGTGTCAGTGCCTGGTACACAGTAGGTATTTAATGAATGGTGGGTGATGAAGAAAACATGGTTCATAATCTTGAGCCCATCCTGTATGTTGGGGCAGATATATGGCCAAATAATAACAATATGATAAGTGCTAAAATGAGTATGCTTTTGGCTGTTTTAAAACGTATCTGCACATACTTTAAAAATTCTCTTAAGAGGACCATTGAGAAATGGGGTCTCTGTCTCCTCCACTCGAGTCCGGCTGGCTTGTGACTGCTTAGCTTAATAGCATGTGACGGAGGCCACCGTGTGGCTTTTGAGGCTAGATCATATACGGCTATGCAGCTACCACCCTGCTCATGGATACGTTTGGCCTTAGAGCTTGCAGCATGCATGTAAGAAGCTCGATTACCCCAAGCCTACCATGCTAGAGAGGTCAAGTGTGGACACTCTGGTGACAGTCCCAGCCCAGCCCAGCCCTCCTGCCGTCTTTGCCAAGGCAGCAGACCTGCCAGAAAAGCCACCCTGGCCCCACCACACCAGTTGATCTGCCCGACGAATACCACCGTGTGACCTCTGTCAATGCCATGGGGTACAAAAAAATTGCCTGTCTGAATTCTTGTCCCACAAAACTGTAAAATATGATAAAATGGTGGTTGTATCAAGCCAGTGTGCTCTGGAGCATGTGCTGCTTAACATAGGCCCAGAGAGAAGGAAGGTCTAGCAAAGCAAGCCTCTAGGAGAGAGATGCATGCACTTAGCTTTGCTATGCCCTGAGGGCACCATCCCCTTTCCCTGGAGCTGCCCTGTCTTTTCTCCTTGTTTGATGAATTCCTGCCCATTCTTTGAGCATAAATTGTCTGTGTGACCACAGTATGAGCTGGGGTGAGGGTGGGGATGGGACGGGGACCAAGCTGGAAATACAAGCAGGAACCAATTCATAAAAGCCTTGAATGGCATACCAAAGAGTTCCAACTGTGGGCTTTATATACATTATCTTAATTAGACTGCACAGCAACTATATGAAGCAGTTATTATCTCTGTTTTACTGAGAAGGAAACTGGGGTCCAGGGAGTTGTAAAATCATTCCCAGGGTCATAGAGCATTGGGTTTTAACAGGTCTGCCTGACTTTGAAGCTCTTATTTGATGTGCTAGACCTACCAGGCTGGAAAAGGCTGTTTAAGAAGCCCCAGGAATAAATGAGAGGGAGTATTGTGGACTGTAAGCCCACAGGGGACAAAGGGTATCTAAAATACTTTCCAAAAGGACAGGACCAGAGCAGGAGACAGGGCTAGGACCACATCTTTGAGGGGAGTGAGGAAGGTGGGGTGGAGATGCTGGTGGTCAGAGGGCCATGGCAGGAGCCCAGGGAGGCCGGGGTCAGGACAGGGCTGTGGGGTGGAGAGGAGGGGGCTGGTGAGGAGTATTTCCAAGGTGGGATTGTCAGGATAGGGCCATGGGATGATGGGGGAAGAAGTCCAAGGTGACACAAGGCTTGAGCAGCTGGGCAGTGGGGGACATTTATCTGCAAAGGCAGACAAGAGGAGCAGGGAGGTGAGTTGGACACCCGCACTCATTATTCTTGCAGGGCGTCTGGGGCCTGGCAGGGCAGCTGCTGTGGTGTCAGGGAGGATCAGGAGGCAGGGTGGCATCGGGGAGCACAGGGAGCACCCGGAGGACTCTGCTGGTGGCTCAGGGCAGCATGTCTGAGATGGCCCTGAGCTGAGGGAGTGTTCTGGGAATACAGGCCTCCAGGAGGTGACAGCACAAGGGCCTATGTGCAGACGTGCCCACTGGCTGCAGAAGGGGGAGGTGTGGAGGAGGAAGAGCCTTGGCGACCCGGGGGCTCTGGTCCCCATTAACACGGCTCCCCCATTGAGGGTGGATTCTTCCACGGCCCCAGCACCCTGCTGCCCCCCCACCAGCTCCCTGTCAACACTGGCCACCTTGAGGCTCTGGGAGCAGGTCAAAGTCCCCACAGGGCCAGGACTTGTGCCACGGGCCTGGACATCCAGCCCCAGAGGCCTTTCTTACCCTGCACTCACCCCAACCGTTCAAATGTTGTGGGTTTCTTAGTGAAGCCAAGACCGGTCTGAAGACGGACAGATGCCTTCTTCCCTCCCTCCCCCACCCTGCCCCCGGGCCTGCCTGGCTCAGTGCAAAGCCTGTGCCTCCGCAGGAAGGAGGCCTGGAGTTAAATTCCCAGGTCTGTGGGAACAAGACAAGCCTCTTTCCCCACGCCAGTTTGTAGAATCAGCCTCCTTCGTGTGGCTTTGTCATGGCGCCTGGGGAGAGGCAGGCAGTCACGTCACTGCTTTGGCCCTGCTCCCTCCTGTAGCAAATGATGTGCTGGAGATGACTCAGGGTTTCTCCCCATGGTCACAGCCTGCCCTTGGGCACAGTGAGTGGAAGGAGTGAAGGCTCTGGAGTCGGCTGACCTGGTTCAGGATTAGTGCAGCCACTTACTATATATTAATAGTTGCATGTTCTTGGATGCATTTGACCTCTAAGCCTTAGTTTCCCCTTCTGTAAAATGGGGAGAATATCTTTTTTTGCAGGGTAATTCTAAGGATTAAGTAGAGTTTGGGAAAGTAGCCAGAGAGAGGCTGGCCTGTAACATTTTCCTCTCCACTCCTCCACCTGGGACTTGGTCTCCCCACTAAGGGGGATGGGAAGGCAGCTCTGTTCTGAGCTTGCCCGGCAGCCACTGGCCTGCCTTGGCAGCTGAGCTCTTCTGGGCAGACGAGAGCCTCCTCCCGCCTCCCCTCGGCACACACCTGCCTCTTGTTGGATGGCTGTGGGCTTTGGCATCAGAGGGGGCTGCCTCAGTTCTGGTTTCCCCTCATGGCTCTCTGTTGAGGTCTTGACATGCCAAAGAGGAGCAGGCAGGTGCCAGGCGGGGAGGATGCTGGCTCAGACCACAGGGTCCAGGCAGCTGTGCAGTCTGATCCCTGAACGAGGAGCAGCAGCAGCAGAGCCATTTCTGGACCTCCCTTGAGCGTTGCCAACTGCAGGCAGAAGCAGCCTCCCTCGCCTACTGCACAGTCCAGGCCAGGGGCTGGCACCACCAAGGTCGATGACTGGGAACCATCCAAGGCACTGACAGGGCCAGATGTGCTGGCCTGGGTTGTCTTACATTGAAAGTAGACTGCACTAAGCAAAGCCCTTGAGAAGGTGCTTGTGCACAGAACACCTTTGGGCTAAGCAGCCTACTTCTTGAAATGCTCATGTTGAACCTCCCCAGCCTCCTGCCGATGGTGGACGGGAAGAGGGTGGGAATGGGAAGGGCCAGGCTTGGTGGGCGGTGACCCAGCTCAGCACATTTGAATTTTACCAAGACTCTCGGCTGGAGACCTCTGCGAGCATCACTCCGAGCTAAGTCTCAGAGAGGAAACGGAAGTGAGGACCACCAGTCACAACCACTGAGAAGACTCAGGGGATGTGGGCGCCACTGTGTCTGTCACCACTGTGATAAGGTTTTCCTTGGATCTTCTTATAAAGTCCACTTTACTGATGGCAAAACTACTTCTCTTCAAAGGGAATAAACAAGCTCAAGTCTTTGAAGACAATAGATGTGTTGTTCAAAAAAGGATTTGAGGTGACCTGCAATTGCATGTAATACTAACATACGAATAAAGAAATCAGAGTGATGTAAGGGTAATATTTTAGTCCACATGTGCCATAAGATTTCTACATGATAAGATTAAGGTTAAGGTACCTGTCTATGCTTCTTAGCAGCCAAAGCGGAAAGGGACACAGACTCAGTTGTAAGGATCAAAGTGTGCATAGGAAAATGAATGCTTTTCCTGATATTGAGCTCCAAGAGAAATTGTTTTGTGAGTTTTCATAAGTGCTCTAGTTAACAACACCTTCATAAGCACCTGTATAATCAATACAATGGCATGTTCATCCGGCTGTTTTTAACAGTGTTATCTCTGAAACACACAAGTCAAATGAGGTTAGATTTTTAAAAATTGGGCTGCATCAAATTAGCCAAGATTTTAAAATAATACTCAGTCCTAGCAAGGACATAGTGAGTTAAAGACTTTCACATACTGCTGATGAGAATGTGAACTGATAGAAGTTTTCTAGAAATGTTTGGCAATATGTTTTAAGAAACTTAAAAATTCTATCTGGACTCTGAGACCTTGAAGTTCCACTTCTCAGAAACATCCTTGGGGAAATAGAGAATGATCAGCTATTTAGATCCCAAAAGACTCATAGTGGATTATAATCCCATGAAAGTGAAAACAAAGAAACCAGAAGGCCAATGACAAGGAAATGGTAATAAAAGCTGACACACCTGTATCACACGGAGATGTTTTTGAGGAACTTTCACTAACATGAGAAAATTTTCATGATAATTTAACTGCAAAAACCAACCAAATGAACAAACAACACATCTCTCTATCTAAGATCATTGGAACAGCATAGCAAACCCCATTTATATACACCGAAAGAAGAATGAGAAGGAACGTATCAAATTGGTAACCAAAGTTCCCTCTGAGCAGGAGGATTATGAATGCTTTGAGTTTTCTTTTTTATACCTTTCTGAATTTATGTGCTCTATTATGGGCATATATAACTTTTACGTTCAGAAAAAAGGAAGTAAAGTTACTCTGAAAGAAGCATGAGCAAGTCAATCCTTCTTCTTCCCTTGCTAGGCTGAAGCTTACATTCTAAGGACACCAATTTGCTCGATGTTTCTAATCACGGAACTCTTCCTGTCCACTGTCTCATCAGTGTCTCACCATCAATCCACGGGGCAGACGGAGCAAGGATCCCACCCATTTTAAGAGGGGAGAAAAAAGATCCGTGGGAAGGCCCCATTTCAGTGGAGTCTGTGCTTTATCTTCAGGAATCCCACCGTGGTCACAGCCCTGACCCACTCCCGAGCGCACCTTGCAGAATCAGGGCTGTACAAGTGACGACAGCTGTGGGGATGGGGACACGGACCTTACCCACAGCTGGACCACCGAGCTGTCAGCATGTCTCAGGGCCGTCATATCCCCAAAACGACCACGGTGCTGGGGCGAGGCTTCCGAACCGTACTCCTGACAGAGGCACCAGTTGCTACTTTGCACCGCAGTGAATCTCAACATCTGATTTCCACCGACAGCCAAATTAACAAATCAGCTAAACACGGATATGTTTTATGTCCCGTCTTATGCCGGATTTAATGTGCTCCAGGCACGGCACGATGCAGAGGAGTTTGGATTTACTGGCTTGGGGGTAAACCGTAAACTATTCACTGCGTCCACTAGGAAGCAATTCCTGCGTCCATCTGTCAGAGTGTCTGGGCGGGGAGGGGACGGATGGAGCAGAGGCAGCTGACTGGCCAGGCAGTCCCGGAGCTGGCCATTCGCTCTGCAACACGCCTCCTGGGTCTGAGTTCCAATCAGTGGGACAATTTCACTCGTAATTTCTTGCCCTGATGGTCAGACTTGGTCTCCATCTGCTTCCCTGACCTTCACTTGTCTTCCTTGAACAGCAGTGACTCGGAATGCTAAAGATCTTCATTTGCACAGCACTCTCCATTTTTTCAAGTTCAGCAACATACTTGATTTCATTTAATCCTGAAAACAACCCTATGCCATGGTCCTAACACCCCCATTTTATGGATGAGGAAACTGGCTCAAGGTCAGGTAAATGGTAAGGGGTAGAGAGGGACTAGAATTGTGGTATCTTGGCCACCAGTCTGGGGCTTCTTCTGGAATAGTCTAAGGGTGGATCTCTGACCCTGCTTGAGGAGAGAGATCATGACCCTCATCTTGACACCCTGGCACCTCACTTTTCTTGGAGTCTGGCTTTCCAGGTAGTCAACCTGCTTACTTCCAGGAGCACTTGGGGAAACTTCTCAGGACCCCTAAGGTCATCCTTTGGTTTGGGTGGGGAGGGGTGTGAGTGGGCAGGGAGTGACAGGGCGGATGCTCGGAGCTGCTGGGGCCAGCCTGCAGCTGAGATCTTGGTCCTTTTCTTAGAGGACAGAGCAGAGATCTAGCTCTAAACTCTAGGTCCTCAAGCAAAGAATTTGGGAAGCCTGTCTCCTTTCACTTCTTTTTCATTATAGAAGAACTGGACATATGGTGCCATCCACTCCTAAGGTGCAGGGGCTACTCGGGCAGTGAAGTGGAAGGACGGGAGGCAACTGGTGGGGACTTTGATCTCCATTGCCCTTCAGCCTCCAGCCTGGTAATGGCTGCTTAGCAAACGAGCTGCTGCAGATCTAATCCTCATCGTCTGCAGAAAGTACCTTCTGTGAGCCACAGATAACCTTTGCACCTGTAACTGGGATTTACGCTAAGGAAGTGGTTCTCAAACTGTAGCATGCACCAAAGTCATGCTTCTTAAGCCCCCAGAATTTCTGATTCAGTAGGTCTCGGGTAGAGCCTGATCATTTGCATCTCTAATCATGGAAACTGTGTTGGTGCTGGTGCTGGGACTGCACCTAGAGAACCTCTGCTGCAAGGGGCAGCTGTAGGGGCTTGCTGTGGCTCCATGCAGCCTTTCTCCTCAATGTGATATGGGCTGAGGAACTGACCCTCAAGGACAAGGGGAAGTTCTAGATCAGAGGTAACATGGTCTGTGCCAGTTTTGGGCAGGGGTTGAAAGCATGTGAAGTGGAAGCGGGATTCTGCCTCCACCCCAGTGAGCCCGAGTCGCTCCGTCACTCTGAAGCTGGCTTGGCACACTCGCCCCGGCCAGATGGTCCCCCAGGGTGGTCCATCTGGGTCTGCTTATGAGAATGAATGAACTGTGTCTGTAAAGTGTGCTGGCAGCTCTCTGGAGAGGGCATCTTAGCACAATTACCGTAATAATAAATGCTTTCCATTCATGTGCTGTGCCGTGCATCCTCGGGGCCCCTGCGGGCTCAGATTGTCGGGGCTCTACAACAACTTGGACAATCAGGTCTGTGGGAAGCAAGGTGAGAAGGTGACCATAGAGCAGTAGTGTCATTCTATGTTTAAAGTCAAAGCTCAGAGATACCAATTCACAGAGTCAGCTGGGCCATTCAGTTAGCTAGTGAGTCGCAGGGCCAAGGCAAGGCACTGGCTCTTTACGGGAGTGCAGCAAACACTAATGGCTCGTACGGTGAGCATCATAGCTTATGAGGTACTTTGGCACACATTATGAAATTTAATCTTTGTAATAGTTCTGTGAGATAGATATGAAGTCACTGAGAGGTTTGCTTCTTGCCCAGATCACAGGGAAGGAATGAGGCAGAGCTGAAGGCAGAGCCACTTCTGCTGCTTACAATTCCCACTGGAAGGACAGATTCTCAATTCAATGCTCTACTGTGTTAACAGTGTCCATTGAGGACTTCCCATAAAAGGGACCCAAACTCAATCAGGAGCCTTCGGTGGCCTGCAGACGGGTTGCCTGAGTGACACTTGGCTCCACCACGCGCTTGGTCTGTGAGCTTGGGCAGGTGTTTTGTCCTAAGACTCAGTGTCTCGTATGTGTAATGGGGACGAGGAGGGAACTTCCTTCCCTGGGCCTTTGGAAGAGCAAATGAGTTAGCATCCATCAGGCTCCTGGCACTGCCTGACACGGAGTAAGGCTTGATGAATGCTGCTGTGTCACCATCACTCTCCCCCCTAGAAATAGGTTGCAGGGCCCCCCGCTCCATGGGCTTAGAGAAGACATGAAGTCAGACTCTGTCTACGACGCTTGCTGGGCTCTAGTTCCCAGGAAGCAGTGGTTCCCCTGGCCTGCGGTGTGGCCTGGCCACTTGGTTCTTGACCACACTCTCACTGGTGTTCTCGACAATAGGCCACAGCTTGGGTTTTGGCATCTGGGTTTTTTTTCTTTTTTGTGGCCTCATGAGGGGACAGTCATTTCAAACTGCTTGTTTGTGATTGCTGCCTCATAGGCTGAGATTCATGGGGCAACACTGGCTTAATAGTCCATTACGGATCACAGTAGGGAGATCACAGTGCATTATGCTGAGGCAATTGGCATGGCGTCTACGAGGGCAGGGGGCAGTGGCTGAGGGGAGATGTTCATCTAGACACAAAACAACTCCGCCTCCAGGAAGCAGGGCTCCTCCT
Source organism: Varecia variegata (assembly GCA_028533085.1). Lineage (NCBI taxonomy): Eukaryota > Metazoa > Chordata > Mammalia > Primates > Lemuridae > Varecia > Varecia variegata. Next base: position 19,591,448 of record CM052437.1, read on the forward strand.
GGACTGTTTTAAGCTCACCTGTGCAAAAATCAGGGGCAACCTGTGCCCTGGCTGATGGACCCTCCTCTCGTCATTTCCAGCTCGTAGGGAGCACCTTGCAGGTGGCATGAAGGATGTGCAGAGTGTGATCGGGTGACAGCCCATGGGGAGGGGCCACGTGAGCAGCAGGAGGGATGGAGACATGGTTTACACAGTCAACGTGGGATGCTCCATGCTGGGGGCGGGGAGGGAGCAGCCCAGGGTGTACAGTGTGACTGTGGGGAAGGCTCCAACCTAGACACACAGACCCAGCACCTGCAGGGTTCCTGTCACCATGGCTACAGAGAGAGATGGTTGGGAGGGACCTGGCTGGGAAGTTTAGCCCAGGCAAGGGAGGAATCACTGAAATAGCAACCAAGAAGCCAACAGTGAGCATTTATGGAGCTCTTGCTCAGTAGCAGTCACTATGCAAGTCACATTCTATCACTATATGTCATTTTGTCCTGCCACTAACCCTACGAGTAGATATTACCATCCTTGTTTAATAGATGAAGGAACCCAGACCCAGAGAAGTTAAGTGACCTGCCCAAGGCTGCAGAGCCAATGAAGCAACTGCTGCTTCATTGATATCTCCCAAACTGTTTTCTGCAAAGACACTCGTTATGGGAACTGCTTTTGGTGCTTTATGAAAAGACGATTTCATGGCAATATGCACAGGGAAGGCCAAAGCCTGCTCCACCTTCCCTGCTCAGAGTTCCTGCACCTGGAGGCCACCTCTGAACCAGACGACGCCCACTCCAGCCACAAGGGATTGAGCCAGGCGCAACCAATTACGAGGCTGGCCACAACCTGCGATTGTGCAGTCCAGCCTTAACGGATAAACTAGAGAAATCAGATTCTCAACTTGAGAAATCTGATCAAACACATGGAAAGACATGATGCTTTACAGCGACAATTGCAGCAGAGAAATTTTGAAGTGGCATCAGGCTAGGGAGGCCAAGGGGGGCAGGTTTAATTTGGCTAACTCAGTGGGAGGCTGGGGGTAGGATGGGAGACACAGACACAGACTCCTCAGCAGAGGACTCCGGTTGGAAGAAGAAAAGACAAAGAGAGGAGTGGCACTCGCCAGGGCTGAGCCACATGAAGAGCAGGATGTGGGCTTTCCGACCCCAGGACTTTCCTGCTGGGGTCCCTGCCGCTCCAGAGACCCAGAACCCCCTCGGCCCTGGCCACAGCGAAGCAGATCCTATCATCACCACTAGCTGCGGCAGCTACTGTCTCTTCTTGCAGCTGCCGGTGGCAGAAGGCGTAGGAAGTGATGAATGTCTCAGCACAGGCAGACGCTGTGTCCTGGAGAGGCCGCTGGGCTGGGAGTCGGCCACCTGGGTTCTAGTTCCAGCTGTGCTGATGACTAGCCACACCACTGCGTGTCTGTGCTGTGCCTTCACCTGCACTGCTCCACTGGAGACGACAAAGCTTGTGGGGAAGGGCAAACGAGGTACCCTGTGTGGAAGCCCTTTACAAACTGTCAGGAGAGGCATGGATTTATTGCCGTTATTAGTTGTAGGAATGTAGGTAACGAGGAAAGGTGGAGGTGCCTTTAAAATCCTAGAGGGGCGCTCCCTCAATGCTTGGGGGAGCAAGTGGGCCAGTCTGCAGCTGACGACAGCCATGTAGTCATGGAGGAAGTAGCCTGTGGTGGCTGCTGCTTGAGGCCCTCCCCAGCCTTGCTGTCCCACGTCAGTCCCCAAATGTCACATTCCTGCCTGGTAGCTGTGGTGAATACACTAAAGCAAAAGCACAGAGGACAGAATCTCAGAGTTCAGGGGACGTTTAGAGACCAGGTGGCCAGCCAATCAGGCACTTCCAGATCCATCTGTAGTGTGGTGGCCCCAAGAAACCGAGACCAGGACGGGAGAGAGGCAGGAGAGGCCGGGGGGCGGAGCCGTGGGCGGAGAGGAGCAGGTGAGAGTGTGGGAAGCGGGTAGAGACCCAGTGGGAGTGGGTGGGTGGGGGCTCTCCTGTTTACCACCCTGGTTGCTCAGCTCACCTGGCTGCCCTTCTCATTCTAGGGCTGTCTGGATGGTGTGCACACCTGTCTCTGCTAAACTGGGTGAGAGCACACCTGGCTGATTCTCAATTTTCCGGATGAGGAATCTGAGGTCCAGAGAGGGAAGGGAATGGTCGAGTGTCCTGATGCTACTGGGTGACTTGGCCCCCAAGCCAGTGTCCTCTGGCTTCTACCTGGCTCCCTCCCCTCCCTCCACCCTCACCTCCTCCACCAAGCCCTGTCTGTGCAGAAGAGCTGCAGGGCTGCCCGTGTGCTGCTCCGAGGGAAGATATTAATAATAAGATTGATGCATTGTTCCTCCCTATCAGTCAACCATCAATTTTTCACTTTTTGTGTATTTACATTTGCAATTACCTCAATTTTCAGGGAAGAGAGAAAAACAACATAATTAAACAGAAGACTCCTCTCTGGAATTTTCCAATCTGAGAATACAGAGCTGTCATTGCTTTGCTGAGACTGGGTGGTGTCTGGCACCGTGTGCAGCAAGGCTTCATTGCTGGAGGGCAGAGGGCAGGGGCTTTACAAGCTGGTGTCAGAGCTGAAGCCTGCTCCTGTCTGTGCAGCAGGGAAAGGTGTTTTGTCCATTACACACTTGCGTTGAGCTGTAAATGACCCGAAGGCAGCATGTTGAGGTTTCAATATTTTCTGGTGGAGGAGGTCATGGTGGAGCGAGGGTCTAGAGGGAAAGCATTTATTGAACCAGATGAAATTGGTGACATTGGACCGTTTTGAACCCATAAAAATAGCAATTTCATGTGATTCAACCTAATGCATTCAGACCCTGCTGAATTCTTCATGGACATTCCACAAGGAACACCTTGGTACTTCTTTCTGCCTGATTAGGATATTGAGACTCAAAGGTAGGCAGAGAAATGGACGAATGCTGACACTTTTAGCAAAGGACAGCCGGTTCAGTCCCTACTCACAGGAGAGCCTTGACTCTGAGACGGAGGCATTTCTTTCACTTGGCCTTGGCAGCTCAAATGGCCTGGACGAGCCTCTCACTGACCTTCGTACCTTTTGTATGACCTTCAGTGTTGTCTCAGGTGCTGGCCACAAGGTCTTCCAGATTTTATTTCTGAGTGTATAAGAGGTCATGAAAAGACTGGAGACTTGTCCTAGGAAGGCAGAATGTTCCAGAGAGGCCGACTGTGGCTGCTCCCTGCACTGGTTTCTAACTGAGTCTGTCCCTCGGGTCCCCTTCCTGGCTGTGATCTTGCTCAAAAGCCTGATCTGGGCTCATCAGCTTCATTTCTTCAGAATTTGGGACTGAGACAGCGTTGGTTGGCTGTGACGGCTGAGCTGAAAGATCCTGGGGCGGATTTGGGGACCAAGATGGCACTTTTGGGCCATGTTCCAGCTGAGGGTAAGGGGCAGCACACCTGAGCCCGCAGGAGAGCAGTGGTCCTAACAGAAGCCAATGTGCCATGTGCTAAAGACAATCCTCTTCCTCCTTCTTCCTCATTATCCCACTTTTAGAGAGAGAAGCTCTAGTTATACCTGATGCCTAAGAGCAGAGATGTGACGCTTTCACCTCTCTTGAGAAGGATGAAGAGCTGCTTTCTTGGCCCCTGTGGCTTTCTGGGTCCAGTCCCAGGCTGTGAAGGCCCCTACAGCGTGCCCACTTTTCTGTGTGGTGACAGGAATGGGTATCTGAACCCTTCCCTAGCAACGGACTGGTTTCGGAGGCCATTGGCAGATAATGGGTATCTCAGAAGAGTAGGACTTAACCTCTTCCCTCTGTATGGAGCATTCACAGGTAAGATTTCTCTTGACCCTGAAACACCCCTGCTGCCCATATGGGAAACAAAGTCACACGGCACTGGGCCTAAAACCCAGGTCCCTGAATTCCCAGTCCAGTATGGTTTCCATGTAATCTCTGCTTCTCAAGTCACCTTCTCCTAGGGTAGCTCCTGAGTTTCCAAGCCCAAGACTCTCAGCCCATCCTGGCCTGTGCTCCTCTCAAACACACTCACGAATACCCCCAACTTGTCCTTGGAGGCCTCTGCGATGCACGTCCTTATGCCAACCTCCCATCCCTCAGCAAGGTGTGTTGCCCAATGGGCCCTGGAGTAATTGAATGGCCGCATCTGAAGGGAAAGGCTCTTAGCTATAGGAAGCAGTTCTGCTGATTCAATCTCATCTAATTAAGAGTCACTGAGCTGTCAGACCCACTGCCTTTTAGATTAGGCACTAAAACCTAAGACCCTGAGCTCCCCATACTCTTTCCTTCTTGCTTCATACTCTGTCCATTTCTTTGTGTTTGATTAACGTTGTGGGGAGCTTAACTACGAAGTTTGGGCTACGCTGAGTTAGGACATACAAAGCCAGAGCTGAGAGGGACCTTCAAGATCCCCTGGCTCCTACATTAGGCTCCTCAGAGGGGCATGCTGGAGCCAACTGTGTGTGTCTCTTTCCAATTGCACCTTCGGTGAGCTCACGGTGGTGTCTTGTAATCAGCCATCATGGGAGTATTTACACCAGGGAAATTGGCAAATGGCAAAATTAAGGCTCCCTCCCTTCTGCCCTCCTGAAGAGCCACTTGTTAAACATCTGCCAACACACCACTGCCCAGGGCTCCTGGAGGTGCCACAGCAGCCTGCACGGGAGTGTGGGTGGAGGCTGAAGGGGTGGGATTGCAGGCTCCCCAGTCCCGATGCAGCCCAGGCAATCTGCTTTTGTCTGTTCCACAGAATAATAATAGCTGACCTTTATTGAGGTCAAAACATGTGCAGGTTCTATGCTGACACTTTACAAGTATTAACTCATCTTATCTCCTTACAACTCTAAAAAGCAGTCACATTATTATAATAACTGCCTTTTTGTGGATGAGGAAAATGAGGCTCAGAGAAGTTAAGTAACTCACCCCAGATCACACAGCTAGTGAGGGTGGCACAAGGATTTGAATTTAGGCAGTCTGACTCTTGACCCACATTCTTAACCTCTATGCTATACTGCTTCTCTATGTCAGATTTAATTTGGAAAAAAAAATTCCCAGGCAAGAAAATGTTAAAAAATTAAGTAACATTTTCATGAGAGTACTAATTAAGGGATCTGAGTGTTACCTTTTACTCTTTTATACTTTGCTGCCTCTGGTTCTGAAATTTAGTAGCAGCTGCACACTCAGAGTTGGCTCAATCAATTAATAAATGTCTTTCAGAAAATCCACACTTATTCCACTCTTCCTGCCTGATTTTGGGATGGGAGACTGAGCAGACCGACTGGGGTGGTGAAATCACTCAATCACACTGAAAATGACACCTAAATAAATAAAGAAAATCAATTGTGCCCTCTGGGCTCTGAACACAGCAGGGCTCTCGTGCAGCTGCTAGGTGCTGTTTATTCTGGGCTGTCTTGGCCAGAGAAGGAGATACCTGAGTTTAGCTCAGGTTAAAGAACCCTCAGGGTTCCTGGGTATGAACTGAAACCTATCAGTGGCTGAAGTCTTCCCCATCCGCCTGGGAACTGCCCCACATCCACAAAGACCACCAAGCCCTACCCTCTGGAGCCTGGGCCACACCACACTACTCACAGGTAGCTCATGAGTAAGCCCCAGGCTGTCTTCCCATCAAATTGGGTGCAAAGATTCAGGCAGGACATGGCTGTCACTTCTGCTCTTAAATATTAGTTATAATCAAAGCCTCTGAGTTTTAGGTTCTCTGTCTCTAAAACTGGGAGCAGGAGCTACCACAAGGGTTATGGTAAGGAGCATGAGATAGCCCATGTAAGTGCTTAGCACAAAGTTTGGTACCTGACCCGGACTAAATGTGAGTCAGCAATGATTAGTGGTGACAATGCTGATGTTAGTTAGTTCTTTGACCTCATCTCCTCCCCAATACTATTCTCACCGTCCCCAGCACCTGGAACGCCTTCCACATCTCTCTGTCCAAATTCTTCCCTCTGGCAAGGCCCAGCTTAGACCATTCTTCTTTGAAGACATCTGTAACTCTTCCAGGGAGAAGCGAGCTCTCTCCTCCTTCACACGGCACACTACAACACTGCTTCCAGCTTCTAGAAATACTAGTTACGTTATTCCTGAAATCTCACAGTCTTGGCAAACTGTCATGGCAGATACCTTTGATATTTACGGTTATACCAGAGCCAGAGTCAACTCTCATTGTATCCTCTTGATCACAGGTGAGTGTTGTGGCAAACCCACGGCCTTGTGCCCCCTGGCCTGACTATCCATAGGAATATTCCTACTCTCATGTCAAGGGCCAAGCCCCAGTTGGGATTTGACCTGGTGTGTTCTTTCATGGCAGCTCTCCCCCCTGCAGAATCTGTAGGCTGACTTAGCAGGAGGTTGGAGGTCTGAATTGAGCTATGAACGTACTGGAAGGGTAGGAGGAAAGAGTTCTTTTCTTGCATATGGTGAACAACGGTATATCTCAGCAACTATACACTTGATTTCTGAGATGTTTAAGGTTATCTCATTGGCTTGGCCCTTTCCTGGGTCAAAAGTAAAACTTTCCTAAGTACTGTGATAAACACAGAATATGCAATATCCCATTTGGTCTGATATTTTAACAGATGAACAAGTTGGAGTTAAGGGAAGCAAAGAACTTCACAAGTTCACACCACTCATATACAGCAGAAAGGAGGCTTGAGCCTAGAGCTCCAGCCTCCAGAGCCAGAGTTCTTAACCAATATTGAGTTTGTTAGGGGCATCTCTAAGGCTTTCTTGTGTGTCATAAACAATTCATGCAAGGAAACCTGCAATGCATTAAAAGAAAACGATGAATGCACTGAGATAGGCACTGCTCTTTGAAATAAGCAATGAGGTCCTTGTAAGATATCTTTATCTGAAAATTTAAATCTCTGAATGATGACTGATACGACTGATCACATTCTACAATTTTTAATAAATGTTCTGGTATTTTGTGAAAAGTGAAGATGGAAAAAACATCAGGTAAAATTAAAGATACAGAAAATTTCATATAAATATAATAATTGAGCCTCACATGGAATGTTTGGGGTTCAGCCTACCTCTGTCTAAGGTGCTCCATCCTGTTTGTCTTCAAATAAGAACAAAAGTCTCCCAGTGTATGGCCCCAGGAAACAGTCTGGTTGACAGAAAATTCTCCCAAGTGCTCCAGAGCAAGCTTTTCAATCTTCAGTTTGCTCAAGTGTTGGGAAAGTCGATTGTTGGCCAGTTCTACCTGGATGTGGATTTACTCTGCCCGCGGGTACCTGCTGTTCTGTGCAGCTTCTCCTCCACACTCCCATAAAATAAGCTGTGGTCTTAGTGAGAGGCGGGTGCAGATATACTTTCTCCCATTTGCAATAACCTGCTCATTTCCCTGCCTCCACAGCTGCCCCCAGGGTGGTGCTTAATCTCCTTATAATGACTTGTCATATCTCCTTCCTCTTTACTACGTTATCAGCTCTGTGAGGACCAGCAATTCCCTACTGTACACATTTGTAGATGATTAATAAATGTTTGGGGGCTTAATAAATGGTTCCAGCATAGGACTTTTTCAATGAAGACATATACAATTAAGAATATTCTACGTATATCTAGAGATCAGCTGCACAACATTGTGCTTATAGTGAACAATACTGAATTGTGCATTTACGAGGGTAGATCTCATGTTAAGTGTTCTTGCCACAATAAAAAAACAAGAGAATATTCTATGTATTTCCAGAAGGGTGGCCCAAACTAGAAGGTAAAAGGAGCCTTTGAACTGGCACGGTAGCATCTGCAAACATGCCAGCTGGGACAGGTGTCTTCCCTGGATCAAGTCCAGGTTTGCACTGTAGCCCTTGAAGAGCAAATGACGTAGCTGGCCCAGGTCTCCTTTGCACCCCTGGTTCCATACTTCTACCCTCTTCGATCTCCCGCTGAAACCATGTGATTCAGCTTTCAGATTGTGCCCCTTGCAGAGGAGGGCTCCTGGCAGGGTTGGTGTCCAGCCTCTCTCAGTGAGGAGCTTAGTCAATTAGCTCAGAAATCCTATTCCTTCTTCACTGGGGGGCTTTCTTGAGACTGGGCCAAGTCATGGTATTTCATTAGGATAATAAAAGGGAGAAAGTCAGACTCAGAATTTGAAAGTCTTTTACATAATAAAAGCTGTCATAGAAAGGTAAGTTATGGCTGTTCCACCTGAGGGTGACTTTGGGATCAATACATGCTCTAGCTGGACTTCCAGATCCAACGCATAAAGGCTCCCAGCACACCATCAGTGGGCTGCTTCAGCCAGCTCACCTTCCAGAAGGCGGCCAGTGCCATCCCGTTTGTTCCCAGACTGATAATCTTGTGGGCAGGAGGTCTGGTTTAGAGGCCTCGCTGCCTCCTTCCTTTCTCTCTGTCTTGAAGATGATCCTACCTACCAGGGCTCAACCAGCCTGGCTTTTTGGTGCTGCCTGAGACTTTGCAGCCTTTGTTTAAATGTTTCCTCATTGCTGTGGGGAAGAACACTTGCATTTCAATTTCCTTCTTACATCCAGGGCAGTGAAGTGTCCAGAGTCTGAAAGCCCTGACCAGATTTACAAGCTATGACTCATGGCTGTTCTGGGTTGGTTGGTTTTCTACATCCTGGCACTTCCCTCTCTGGGGGGTCTTCCCAGCTATGAGTGAGGCTTCTGGGTCCCAAGCTCCATCTGGCCTGAGTGGGCTCTGGATATCACACTGCCGCGAGTTTGCATGCTGTCCTGTGCTTGCCTGGTCCCTCTCCACCCCTCCCAGGTCTAGGCTCTGCGTGGCCCACTGGCCGCTGTAGGACAGGAAGTGCAAAGGGAGCACGTTGCCCAGAGCATCTGACGTGGGGCCCATCCTGCCCACAGTGGACGCCCTCCTCTGAAGCATGTGTTTGTCAATGACTTCACTGTGCAGTTCTATTTATTGGGTGTCATCCCTGTGTTTGGCTCTGCGGTAGGCGTTAGGTGCTGTGGGGACACACAAATGATTCATTGACTCTTATCATCCGAGAGTTGCAATCCTGGGGGAGACACAACCGGAGCGCAAATAACTAGGGATTGTGGTAAAACATTAGTGCCATAATGGTGGTAAAAATAAAAGCCTATAGACGTTTAGAGGAGGAGAAGTTATGCCTAGGCTGACGAGATGAATTAATCATGCTTAATTTATGTGCTTTATAGTTGATGTTTGTATGTGAGGTTTGTTCAAAGATGAATGGTAGGAAGCCCATTTGTTCTGGGTTCTCCTAAGAAGGGGACATGACTCTAAATCCTCACTCCCCCTTGTACCCTCCTCCTGCCCTGGTCTTGGGGCGTGGAAGTAAATGAGCTGCCAGGGGCTCAGGGAGAGACGCAGAGAACGACGGCCCTGTCTGAGGGAGGCCCCGTGGCCACGCTGTCAGAGGCTGAGCAGCGAAGTCTCCCCGGATCTTCCTTGTTGGGGAGACTCTCCCCGGAGCCCTCAGGCAGCTGACGCATCCACGGGCAGATCTCCGAGGCAGTCTCACATCAACAGCCCTGACTGGCAAGACAGGTCCCCGTGCTATTGGGACTGGTGACAGCTTTCAGACGGGGCATAAACCAATTGTTAAAGACCCACAGCGTTATTCACCAGGGTGGGAGAATTCATTTCGGCATCCAGGAAAAACAGCCGTTTGGATAATTACATTGTTTCCCCTCATCTCTTCTAACGCATTAGTGGGAGATAATATTCCACATTCCAAGTCCAGAACCGTCCCACAGAGCTGCTATTAAACAGCTGTCACCTTCCTCCCCGTAACCAGACGCGTTTCTTGGCAGGAAGAATGACTCCCCGTGCGGCAGCTGCGTCAGTCCTGGCACGCAGGATGTGCCTTGCTGGAGCTGGAGGTGACGCGTTACGGGGGACACACTGCGCTAGGGGTCGGGCCGGGTTCTGGTTCTGACTCAGCCACAGCACAGGGAAAGTCACCCTGTGTAGCCTTGGGCAAGTCACTTAGTCTCTCTGGCGCCTGGGTTCCTGTGCTGTGATTGAGAAGGCTGGGACAGGCGGTCCTTGTGGGATCTGCCATGCGGGGTCACTGCAGTGGCTCTTGGAGAGCGTGGGCTTTCCACGCGTCCTGCTTTGGGCTGAAAGCTGATCGGCCTCCATTGCCACTGCGGAGGCGTGGGCCTGGTTCTTCTTTGTTTGTCCACCTAAGGCCTAAGGAGATGGGCTGCTTGTGAAACAAATGGTCTTTTGCCCGCCCTTTCCTTCACTTCATTGCTCCTCAGGAGCCACATCAGACCTCCGACCCCACTGTAAGTCATGACAATGGGGGAGAGACGGAGGGAGGAAGGACACAGAGGCTTAGCGGTCAGACAGCAAGTGGGACAAGGGCAGGACCCGGAGGAGAAACAGAAGACAACTAAGGATGGAAGGGGGAAGGGTGGGCTCAGGCCTGGATGGGTGGGTGGCAGGGAGGAAGGATTGTAGAGAAGACAGGGAAAGAGGGGCAGACTTGGAGAAGGAGCTATTGCAGGGAGGAGAAAGGGAGCCACACAGGAGGACAGGCGGTTATGGAGAGAAGTGCTGGAAGTTTAATAAATTCCTCCCTCCCTCCCTCCTTCCTTCCCTCCCTTCCTTCCTCCCTTCCTTTTCTGACTACCAGCCCACAATCTGACACACAATATCCAACATCAATATTCTAGGTGCTACAGAGGCAAACGTGGGTGAATCGTGGTCCTTGCGTGCAAGGAGTTGACAGCACGTAAGAGCGAGGCGGTGCTGAACCTGTGACAAGGGGTGGAAAGATTCTCCTTGAGGGTGTCACAGTCACGAGGAAAGGCTGAGTGCTTCGGGGAGAGGGAGGAGGGCCGGGAGGGGCTTCGTGGAGCTGGGCGTGTCCCGGGAGATGAGTAGGATCTCTGTGCCCTTCTATTCCGCAACGCGCTCTGGAGCTGGTGCTGTTATCTTCCTCCGGCAGCCACTGTGTTCTCCCCGTTTGCACGGCGCTGTCTCCGCATTCACTTCCCCACAGTATAATCACTTCCTCACCTGTCTGTCTTACCCTCTGGGCTGAGGAAGGCCAGGAGTCTTGGTGGAATTGCCTTCATGTTTCTGTTGCCCAGCACCCAGAGGGGCGTTGAAACGTGAGGCACAGGTGGTTTCTCCTCCACTGGTCCCATCACGTCACCACCATCTCATGTGTACAGAAGGGAAGAAGATGTTTCTCCAAGTGCTTTGATCAACAGCCGCACCTTGCTGCCCCTCTTCCCCCTCCATTTCCCTTCCCTTTCTTTTGCACCTCTCTCTTCCCTCTCCAGGGGTCATGAGTAGGAGAGGATTAGCCTCAGTTTCCCTCTCATAGTGGCCATTTAGAACCTTTGTCTAAGAATGTGGGGTCTCAGGGATCTCTTCTCCGGCAGGGGCTGGGTGTGCACTAACATCATAAGTCAATGGCTCTGGGGATGTCTCTTCCCTGGCAGCACAGAGCCCACATAGGCTTCCTTCTTCCTGGGGGCCTTTGTCCACTCCTGCTGGGCTATTGCTTGGATGTCAGCACATCCAGGGACCTGGAGGCATGGGCTTTTCCGTGGAGCGGCACCTCTCTGAGCTCACACTGCTCACGGTGCAGAGGTCTGTCTCTTGGCTTGGAAGTGTAGGTGGAAATCACCTGGCCTCATCTCTCACACTCTCGTGGAACATTCGCTTCTACCGAGATGTCCTTCCAGCTGTGTGAGCCGGCGGGGCCACTGCTGCCTCTGGAGCCCAGGGCAGGACCGCGTGGCTGCCGAGGCTGTGGTCGGCTTGGCCTATGTACAGGTTTCTCAGTCTGTTTTCTGAGGGAATCGTATCTTTTAATCTTCAAACACAAGCCTGCAGGCCTCAGTGATGGACATATTTTAAAAATCCAGATAAATAACTCTTCAATTCATCATTCCCACCTCTGAAAGCTGGATTCTTGGAAAGCTGGTACAATCTGAGTCAACAATTCAGACTCGGTCATCTCTTCAGAAAACTTATTAGAAATGCACTGAGGAACCGGATTGCACTGTGTTTGTGAAAAGCACTGGGAGAATATACTGCCTTCGCTGAACACGGGGGTAATGCTGGCATGGAGTGGCGTCCCCTCCCCAAGACACTTCTTTCTTCCTCCCGGTTTGGGAGAGGGATTATGAAACCCTCACATGGTCTTGCTGAAATAAATCTAACCCCCTAAAATGTCACCCAACTTCATAGTCCCTCATTATTACAGGGGAGGGAGAGATTCAAAGTGGGAAAAATCTAGATATTACTGAGCTAGGGTTCCACATTGAATTAGAGTCCTTCAGGATTAGAGATGAATTAAAGGGAGGCAATTCAGATACATGTGTCCCAAACAGCTACCCACGCTCTGTGGCAGACACCTGGTGGTTTCCGAGCAGGGAGAGAGATGCACAGCTTGGGAAGGTGACACGGGGCATGGTGGAGAGGCATGGGCTTCTGTTGCTTTCCTGTCCCCTCCTGGGAGGGGAGATGGGGCAGCCTGAGTAGACTTTAAAGCCGTTTTCTAATCTTTCCAAGGTTGAGAAGTGGTGGGGAGAGGTGGAAGAGACAGTGGAATAGGAGGGGAAAAGTCGTGACTTGGCCACTTGGTAGCTCTAGAAGCTTAAGTTCTTTGGGCCTCCATCTGCTAATCTGTCCAATAAAGGAGAAGGGAAGACACAGTGATCCTTTAGGTTCTTTCCAGATGCTAAATGATATGACTCTTGTGATTTTCAACAGTGAACAATTATATATTAACCAAAGCCCCAGAAGACAAGAGAGGTGAGGAAATACAACAAATATAAGGACATTTGCTGTTTGATTGTGTTGTAACATCCTCAGAGCAGTGGCAAAGGCACACCTTAAGCAGATCACATCGGGGCACATGCACGGTCAGTCACCTCCCTGGGTAGCCCTGGCAGTGCGCAGGACCTAGGGAAGAAGTTTCTAGATGGTGTGCACTGCAGGGCCCATTTCTGCAGTTATTATTTTTATTATATTGGCAGGGAGAATTTGGAATTTAAGCTGATGTTACCAGGCACGTTTGTCTTTGCCTATAATTACAAAATTGAATGCCCATGTAACATGATTGAATGGGTATCTGAAAGCATCTGAAATATTGATATATTTGTTTACATCTTCTGGCTACTGATCTCAATTTCCCACTCTGCTTTGCATTCAAAGACAGTTTCTACACCACACTCTTTTGACTCATTTGTTCATTCACTCATTCAACACTGTACAAAAACTAGCAGAGCCTCCACTTTGTGCCAGGCTTTGAGCCAAACACCAGTGATGCAGAGGTGAAACGGATGGGTCACGCTTGAGCAGGAGGCAGAAGTAACAGAAGACAAAGTCGAGCAGGCTGTGGCACTTGGGTGACCCACCTGGGTCACAGGAAGCCTGTGGCCTTGCTCCTGGGGCCCTCTTTAGGATCACCATGTCCAAATGCCCCACACAATGCCCTCACTGTTCGTGTGTGTGTGTGTGTGTGTGTGTGTGTGTGTGTGTGTGTGGAGAGATTGACAGGCACCTGAAGACAAAGGAGAAGTGGGAGAAGGGGAGGGGCAGGGAGGAGAGAGTCAGAGAATCTTTGCCGAGAGTAAGGATGGAAAGAGAAGCGGACTCAACCTGTGCACACCGGCAGCTGGGCCCCCGTGCAGCCAGTCCAACCATGCCAGCCGCCCTGTCCACTGGTGCCTGGAGCGAGGGCACAGCAAGCTTTACTGACAATTGAGGTGGCCTCAGGGATCAGACAGCCAATCCACAGCCCAGTTTTCTTCCCCTCATGAAAGGAAAGGAAGAAAGTTGAGAAGTGAGAACGAGTTAGCAGACAAGCAACGAGACAAAGACATCGAGTGTGGGAGAGATGTGAGGAATAGAGCCTGGGGGTGGGGACAGGCAGGGAGAGGCTGTCCGCAAGATGCCAAAACAAACAGCTGAGATGGAAAATGATCTGTCTGCATTTATTTATTTATTATCCACAGAGTAAATAAATGATATGACTCTGAATTGAGCAGATGCTTTGGCATTACGTACAGCCGCAGGTAAGGGAAGGATAGAAAGGTCTGGAGCGAAAGGCCACGTCAGGGGAAGAATGGCGGAGAGCGGACAGCCTGCAGGCATTCGTTACACACGTGCCAAGAAGAGAGAGAGAGAGTGGCAGCGAGTGAGCGTGAGTTTGTGCCCGCGCACTAATGAGAGAGAGATTGACCCTGTGATGGTAAGATAAGGCAAACAGAGACCACCTCTTCTTGTCACTTTCTGCTTTCTCTTCTAATCTATATCATGTAATTCTGGAAATTTCTCATTGCAGCTTTACACACGCATAAACCCAAGTCCACAGGACGGAGGCCTTGAGCCACTCACATGCTCACCTTGACCTCTGGGAAGGGGGGTGCAGAGGGCTCGCTCCCTGTCCAGCCCTCCCAGAGACAAGCTGGCCCTCTCCCAGGGACAGTTCTGCTGTTGTTCCTGGACACGGCAGCTCACCCACCCGCCCTGCCATGTGTTTCTTAACCATAAACCTACAGACGGCCCAGGGTGGGAGGAAGACAGGCGACCCTCCCCATCCTGGACTTGTGCCGTCTGTCCCTGTGGCCTTGGGGGCTAATCAGAGCCCTTGTCCAGAGCCAATGTTTTCACTACTTTTAAATTTCACAAATGATCGAAAGGATCAGCTTACAAAAGCAAAAGCAAAAAAGAGTTGAGGCATTCAATCTCTCTGGGCCTTTTAAAACAACAGACTTATTATGTTCTTGTGAATTTCCAGGAAGAAGCTCCTAATTAAAGCTTATTGCCTCTCAGCTGCCATTGGCCAGCCATGTGGAGCGTCCTTCCTGTTAATTAGAGCAGAAAGGCATCCTAGTGGGGTTGTAGCCTCACAGAGCTCGTGCCCACCTTCCGGCCGCCTTCCCCAGTGAGCTTGGGAGGATCCCAGTGCTGCCATGAGAGCCCAGCACCCCCCAGACGTGTGACTTGGGATCCAGACAGGATATTGCACCCGTGTTCTAGAAGGAAATGATAAGACCCTGGTCTACCAATTGTATGAATGATTAATGAGGGGTAATTAGTCAATGTTCGTTAATCGTTTCACAGACACAAAATGCTGGCTAAGCGCTAAATGAAGAAGCAGAAACAGCAAAAGCTGAAAGACTTTTTATCTACCCAAACACTGATTGTAGAATTCCTAAGTGTTGGAGCTGAGGGAAGGCGGGATCTCTGAGACCATTTGCTTATGGTTTGCAAATTGTGCATTGAGAGTCCTTCGGGGCAGCTGCCCAGCAACTGCCTGCCCGTGTCTCCTCCCAAGACAAATCACAACAAGAAGGGCAAAGTAAAGTTCCATAAAAACCGTGCTCTAAGCATAACTTGAAGACAGAGAACACGGAAACTTTAAAGTAACCGTGAGTGAAAGGAAAAACCATCAAATCAAGCAGTGCACTCTTGTTCCCCTGCATATGCCCATGGACTAGCAAAAGGCTCTCTTGTTCCACGTGCAAAGGCGTCTACTCAGGAAGCCTGCAGCATTTGGTTCCCGCAGGCCCCGGTGTGAGGAGCTCTGTCCAGGGGTCTGGGCAGAGGGGAAGTAAAATGTTTCCAGGATCTTCAGATAAGCGTTTAATTCTGTCCTTGGGGAAATTTTAAAAACTCTAGTCCAATGCACAAGGGACTTTTAAATCTAATATTTGGTGAGTCTCGCTCTGATGTGGTATGTTAATTTTAGAAAATGAGTCCTTCTCCCCCCAATTTGGAAGGCTGGACCACACTGCTAGACTCTGATGTGACCTCAGGATACTGCCCACTGTCCCACTGAGTTGCACTGAGAAGACACATTCCCCTCTGGCCCCAGCTCTCCAGCCGGCCATCCCAGGCCTGGGTATACTGCCTTATCCTGCCCGTGTTCCTCTGTTCCCCTGGAGTGGTGCTTTATCAATGACCCCTGGTGTGCCCCACAAGGCAGCGAAGGGTAAAGTCACCATCCAAAGCATAGGGCATCACCATGAGCAGGGAAGGACTTTGAAAACTCATACTTTATGTTAAAATTTGTGTGCAGTCTGCATGGGAACCCAATATATAGCCATGCTGGTTTTAATAAAAAGATGTCTCTCCACTCCAATCTTTTGGTAAAATTAGAGCTCTAGAAAGATGTAGCCATGCTGATTTGGTGGGTTTGCATGCTTTCAGAACATCGCTACAGATCCTGCAGGTACAAACATACAAGTGTGAGAAGCGCTGGACCCAGTTTATTTCAACTTTTTGGCCCCTTCCAATGTGCCCACAGCCAAATGCCTTTAGACATTCCCTGGGTGGAGGAGGCTCCAAAGGCCCTACAGTGAGCTTGATCTCAGACCTACAGGGCAGGGCACTGAGAGCTGAGTCATCTAGTTCCTCTTCTAGGGGACATCATTAGATTTCACCAATCCCCTGAGTTGTACTAATTCTCTGCTGGTCCAGTTTTTCTTGATGACTCATACCAATTGTTTGTACTATGGGTTAATAAAGAGTTGCCAAGGCCATTGGGCCAACAATACCATGATATGCTCTTTGGAAGCAGGGAGTTTGGTTTTTCCACTAGGTGCCAGGACTGTGTCAGGTGGGGCACACACTATCATATTTCACCCTCACATGGATGCTGGGATAGACAGCCCTATCTTTATCTCACACTTGAATTGTCTAGTACCATGGGATATGATGGACACGTAGCACCCAAATGACTCAGTTAGGATACAAATCCATGTTTTTCTTCTCTAAATCCTATCCCCTTTCCACTCTTCATGCTTTTCTTTCCGTTGCATCTTTTTGGTCACTTTGCTGCTTATAACTTCTATTGGAGAATGCAAGAAACAGAGAGGAAGCAGGGTGGGAATGACTAAATTCTGTTAGCCGTTTCAGGGAGATGGAGAAGGTGTGGGAGAGGTGGTGGACCGAAACTAACGTCTAAACTGACATTTTCTTATCAGCTCTGGAATTAATTTATCTAGGTCCACTCTGTTCATTTCACAGCCACAGATTTTAAGGAACAGCTCCAGAGAGGTCTTAGTGACCTAAAGAGGAAACAAACTCCCAACCCCTTTATTCATCACTAGCTCAAGGATTCATCTCATTAATAACTGGGGCTTAATCCTCCACATTCAAAGAGAGTCCCATTCCCCAAAACAATAATTTTTTAAATTGCCCAGGCAGAGTGGCAATTGCATATTGAATACTAAGGATGATTTAAAACTAATAAATACTTTTGGGAATTCCTTGAACATTTTAATGAATTAAAAGTTATGAAATATTTATAAGCAGTAACAACACCATTTATTACCATTAATAAAATAAATACATTAGTCAGAGAATGAAATTCATTACTATTTTACTACTAGACATTGATGTCAATGACTGAATATTGCTCCAAATTACTTGTAAAATAGACCAATTATTTTAGTGTGATTAATCTTTTCAATTATTTCTTTTATGTAGTTGTAATTTGAAAGTAATTTTCTTCTGGGAGTACAATGACCTCAGCACGTTCATTCTTTATTTATTTATATTTAAAAACCTTTTGTGGCTGACCCCATTTCTGGGCAAGTTCCAATGGTCAAATATTTAAAATAGTCACCCAAGCAGGCATTATTGTTTCTAAGCTCTTTGCAGGGCATTTTTAATTGGATTTATTAGTGATTGTGAATAAGCCATGGAAATGTAAGGATGTCTCTGCCAACAGCAGCTATGCACTGGTGGAGAAAGAAGGGGCCAGAACATTTTCTTCTTGGTTCCACCTGCTCCTGCCTAGCTGTTTTGGATTACAGCCCACCTGGAGGAAGGCAGTGTGACAAGAATGTCATAGGACTTCCTCCGTCTCCAACCATCCCCGCAGGAGTCAGCAGTATTCCTCCTTTGAGTGGCACTAAGGACTGTGTGCACCTGGTCACAAAGGTAGAAAATGACTTTACTGGGGGTAAAAGCATAGATTTTGGAGGGATGAGAAGCAGCTGCCTTTGGAATCAGCAGATCTGGGCTATCAGAGTCTCCAGTGGAAATGAGGTGACCTTTCCTTCTGCCCAGTGACTGGAACAGGACACAGATGGAAAAGCAAAAGGTGGGTGTGAATCTGTAAATGTATCCTGGGATAATTGTGCAGAATTACTCAGCTTTGGTTCCAGAATGAGCAGTAGCTTCAGCTTAGTCAAGGGATGCTGGAGCACTGTGTTAGGGGCTCTGCACACAATATCCGTTTTAATTTTTCAACAAAGCTATAATTATGTATTTACTGATGAGAAAATGAAAACTCATAGATTTAGGAAACTTCCAAGCTCAAAAAGGTGGTGAGGGATGAAGCTGGGATTCCGAATTCATTCAGTCTGGTTCTAATGCCTGTCATCTCTCTCCTACATTGGAATAAGCAAACCTTTACTGAGTGCTTACCATGAAAAAAATCACTCTTAGTTGCTAATTGGATACAGAGATTTAAAAAAAAAGACAGTTTTTGATTCTAGGAACTTAGAATCTATTGAGCGAGACATAAATAATGCTGGAGAGAAGCAGACTGTTCTAAAATAGAAGTACATGGAAACATAATTCTGAGCAGAGACTTCTTAGAGAAAATAGTATTTAAGCTGAGATTCGAAGACGCGCAGGACTTTGAGAGCTGGGGAGGATGCTGCAGGGGCCACAGACGGAACGGAAGCCTGAGCTGGGAGGTGAGTTTGGAGAAACGTGAGTAGATCTCAGTGGCTAGATGAAATTGTAATTTTAATGCTTATCTTTTAAATGGTTCAGTCCACAGAGATGTCAAAGGCAGAAGATTTTGGAAATTAGTGAGTTAAGAGGAAGAGTTTTTGAAAATGGGGTTCACCTTCCACCTGGAGTGAAGCACAAGAAAGAACTACATGAGGATGCTAAGGCTGTGACTGCGATTTCTCCTTGGTGTTCACTTCCAAGCAACAGACCCCACCAGTGCACAGTTGATTTGGTCCCTGGTCCCTTGGACCGACCAGCACAGGGGGTGGCACCTCTCACATTGGCAGTGCATGGCTCTAATCACTCACGTGGCATTTGGTCTTTAATTAACATCACAAAGCTTTGGAGGCATCAGAGGAGCCAGTTTGTTTCTGTGCATGGTAATCTCTCCACTAGAAACCGGGTAGCAGCAGGGAGCAGCGTGGTTTTCAAAGGCTTCAGGTGAAGTGAGGCCGGGAGAGGTGAGGTAGCTCACGTCGTCATTTACAACGCACCTCCAGAGCCACTTTCTCAGTGAACCTCACGGTGAGGTCAGTCTTGGGACAACCACTGACAGTTGTTATTCTATTTTAAATTATTAATAAAAAACAATGTGCAAACTCTGGGGAAGACCTTTAATGTTGCTTCTGATTTGAGGAGTTGGCTAGTCTGTGGCAAGTAACGGAACAGGGACTTAAACCCAGGTTTTCTGATTGCTGCTTCAGTGCTCATTCTGTGGTCTTTCTGAGGCAGGAACGTTGGAACTACTTTGGAGGAAGACACCCCTATGCGTGGAGCACCTATTCAATACCGCTGGTGCAAATTAAATATAAGTCGAGGGTGCCCACCAGGGAGCAGTTCTGTGCAAAGTAACACAGAGACGTTAAAGCCACCACACGAAAATTCAGTCCTAAGACAGAAACAACGATTTTATATCTGTGTCACTAGAAGTCCAATGTGCTACGCATTATACCACGGAGCCACCTTGTGTAAGTGTCGGTGTGCAGCCAGTTTAGTGTTCACACAGGAAACTGTCTGTGGCGTACACGGGTGGATGCATGGATGGCCAAGTCTGTTACATAGAGAGTTTTCCCCAGGCAGCCCTGAGACAGAGTGCCACTGTGGTCTACGTTTTACCAGCACAGACTGAGGGTCCTGCTGAGGTGTTGCTTGCTGTTGGAACAGAAAATGCCCAGTTTGGGCCAGGCTGCCAGGAGCCCACGAAGTAATCCCTCATTTTACCCAGCTGGATTTGGAGCCTACTCCAGATGCTGGTTGGTTCCACATGGCTGGCCCAAGACCAGCCAGCTTCTGTCATTTCCTCTTGTCCCCTTTTAGCCTATGGAGGACATCTCCCTTGCTCATCACCGTCTTTGGTAGAGTGCAGGGGGACCAGGTTGGGAGCCCCCATTTTTTACTGGAAGCATTTGCACTAGCTCCATACGCAGCAGCTCAAAGCCAGGACCCACCTGGACAAGAACTTGCCTTATGAACGTGGCCCGTATTCAGAGTCTAAGTTTTTAAAGAAGATATGGTTAATATTGCTGCTTTTGGCTTTCACATTTTAGGGAACTATAGAATCATAGGACTATAAAAACTGGAGTATATAAGAGAGTTGAAGATCAGACTGTCCAGTAGTTCTCAAACCGAGTTTCATGAAGCCCTGTTGTCGGGGGGGTGTCAAGGGCTGTGGAGAGGGTGGGTTCTGGGCCCCTCACCCTCACTTCTCTAGGGCAGCTCTACTCTCGGACTTCTGACTTTGTTTGAACTTAAGGTTCGACTTCTGAAAAATGTTTGAAGACCGTGTGCCTAGTTCAAACATCCTCATTTCAGCTGCAGAGAGGTTACTCTTTGTGGACAGTTGTCCCTGTGGTAATGGGACTGCATTTGACACCTTGGATCCCTCCCTCTTCGTGAGCTGGAGAAGTTAGTGAGAAAACTCATGGGCAAGGTGAGGGTTGTGACATCCTCTCTAATGAATGGCTCGGAGCTAAAGCATGTGGAAGTGTCTCAGTAGGGTAAGGGATCAAGATTACTTTTTTCAAGAAATCTGTTAGTGAGCTGAGCGTGGCTCTGGCCTGGGAAACCTCAGAAGTGGTGCCTGTAGGTTCGTGAAAGGGAAGGGGCACTACCGCGGTCAAAGGTATGCAGGCTCACGCGGGAGCTGTGCACAGCTCCTTGTCCTTCCTGGGTGAGCTCCTCTGCAGTGCCTTGTTTTCATATCGACCCGTGGGCAGTGGTCCATCTCAACTGCCTTTTACCAGTCTGGGCAGGGAGAGGGAAATACTGAATTGGCTTCTTAGAAAAACTGAGAACTGGCCAACCACAAGGTGGAGGCAGAAAGCACACTGGTCAGCGATTTCATATACCCCATTTCAAGGACAATCCTTGGGTCTTTGTTTATTCAAATTTCACATGGTGAGAGAGGCAGATGAGATGCTTTCTGGGGTCCCTTCCAGCAGTGGCCTTTCCTAGGAAGGAGCAAGGTGTGGTAGCTAGGAGCATGGGTTCTGAAGCCAGATGGGCTCTGTTCCAGTATCAGCCATGTGACTTTGGGGAAATTACTGAGGTCTCTGTGCTTTGATTTCCCCATCCACAGAATGGGAGTGATGATAATAATAACATACACCTCACAGCATTGTTGTAAGGATTAAATAAGTTAATATATGCACCATGCTTAGAACAGGGCCAGGCTCATGGAAGCGTCAGGTGAGGCTTTGCAATGCTGTGCATTTTTATGAGCTTCTCAGAGGCACACGGATCCTTTTCAAACCCTTTTCTAGAAGCTAGTCCTGCGCTACTCTTACATATGTTTTTTTGCAAGAGTCTCCAAAGCTGAGGGGTCCTGATGAGTGTCTTGCATAATCCTGTAGCTCTGGGTTGTCTGCTAAAGAAAGGTTTTGTGAGTGACAAATGACAAAACTGTTCCCTGGGAGCCCGGGCATGGGTGTCTCTGGAGGCTTATGTCCCTCTTGTCTGTGCTGACTGTACAAATTGCTCCTTCACTGATCTATCAGGGAAAAACCTATTCCAAGCAATTTCTACTCACAGTTACTTTCTTTTGGAAGTAGTAGGGTAATAGCCCAAAGCTATAAAAGCAGGAGCAGCATTTATCAATTGATTGATTAACCAATCAGCCAACATGTATTTATGTGATGTTTTCTATGTCTTTAGCACCGTGCTAACTGTTCCCTGGAGAAATAAAAGAAATATAAGGCAAAGTCCCTCAAGTTAAGGCCTAAAATGACTAATTGGGAAATGATTATAAAACTGCTCTACCTTTCACTAAATTCAGATGCAAGAGAGCAAAGTCTTCCAAGCAGAATTTCTGTGGCTGCAAATGACATTTCCTGGCCCCAGGAAATGAGCGAGATGGTCCTATCTACATTCTATGTTTTATTATTTTCTGATGTGGATGGCAGTAGTAAGTTACCTACGTCTCATGAAAGTGCCACAAGGAAAGAGAATATTGAGGAGCTTTGTCTGGCACTGTATGAAGGATGAATAATGGTGTCAGGGAGACCATCTGACAGCTTCCAAAGTTCAAGTTTGCCTATATGAAGAATATTGGAAGAATAAAGCACGTGGCTAACAAAAGAAGTCAGACAGGTAAATCCAAGAGGCGGCAACAGTAACACGTAGACAGCAACAGATAGATAATAGCAGCGAGTCTAGGGCTTGGGGTTCTGGCATTTCAGTGCAGGATAAGAGGAATAGGAAGAATCACAGATGATTCTAAGATTTTCAGTAATAAATAAAACCTCAGCCTTTACACGTTCCACAAAGTCAGTAGGGTATAGTGGACAGAAACACCAGGTCTGTGGTCAGATCAACTAGGGATCGAGTGTGGCTCTACCTTTCACTAACTGAATGACCTTGGCAAGTTTTGAACCTTCTGTGAGCCTCAGTTTCCCTATCTGAAAAAGGAAGATAACAGTCCCCAATTTTATAGCATTATTGTAAAGCTTGCATGAGGTAACACACATCAGGGGGGTGACACTCTGTGTTTGCACGTGATGAATGCTCCACCAATGTTAGCTTTTTTCCTGTTATCAGCCCATATCAACTGATAGAAACTGAGCACCTCTTAAGTGTTACACACCGTGACAGGTGTAAGAATTTAGAGAGGAAATAGGCATGGCCTCTGTCCTGATGACACCCACAGATAGATTCTGTCTCCTATGGGGGGAGAATTGTCCCAACGTCCCCTGTAAGGTTTTCCCGGATTGCCTACAAGGGTGCCTCTCTTCAGTGGGCCAAGGCAGAGCTGCAGCGTCCCACAGTAGCGTCTCCCCTCACGCTCTGTCTGTGCCGTAGCACGAGAGCAATAAGCTACTATCAGAAAAACAGACTAGGCATTCCGCGGATCTATCTGCAATCCTGGCCAGCATGTCACCAGCCCTGTCCACCCCCTTCACATACATTACTTCTCTCATATTATCTCCTCCTCTTTATGCCTAACCAGAGCAATGACCCCAGAGAACACAGACATTTGTCTACATCAAAGAGGCCTCAAGTATGCCTTCAAAACAACGCCTTCCCTTTGAATAAGTGAGCGCAGTTTTAGGATGAATCTTATGCTGGCAGCTTGTCTACACCAACCGTATGCACCTGAATTTGTTCTACTATAGGAAGGAAGGTTAGAAGCTCTAAGGAAGCAGTAGGAGCACTTTGTTATTCACTGTTCACTGCCTTTCACATACACACCAATCCCTCTGCAGCCCTTGGTGGCCACAGGTGGTCTGAGCCAGAGAAGAAACGAAGAGAACACCTGCTTCCTTACAGAGACCGTCTGTTCTTGGACCTGGAGCCTCTGAAGAAAGGTAGCTGGACCGTGAGAACTTCCCTTGATCTCTGGGCCAAGCCACCTTCCCCAGAAAATTGGAAGCAGAATGTCTTCTGCCTCTTTGGAGAGGGTACCCTGCCTGCAGAAACTCTTTTGCTCATTAGAGAAAGTTTAGGGAGGTTGACTCTACTGGTTTCATAAGGGTGAAGAAGCAGAAAAGAAACAGGTCTCAAGTTCTCCAATAGACTCACTGCAAATGCAACACAAGCTACAGAGGAAGAATTTTGCAGGTGAGAGGGAGGGGCAGGGTAAGGGAGAAAACAGGT
This sequence comes from Varecia variegata, assembly GCA_028533085.1. Classification (NCBI taxonomy): domain Eukaryota; kingdom Metazoa; phylum Chordata; class Mammalia; order Primates; family Lemuridae; genus Varecia; species Varecia variegata. Next base: position 19,615,219 of record CM052437.1, read on the forward strand.
GTACATGTGGTTGAGAGCCTTGGATTTGAACATGTAAAGAATTTTTTCAGGTCAAGAAATTTTTGCAGGAGTATTTGTGCTGGGCCTGATATCTGGAGTTTTTTAGTCTCTTATTCCCTTTTCCTGATCAAATGAGAACATTCTGGGAACCTTCTCCCTGTCACATTCTTGTCACCTGGTTCCATTTCAACAGATGGCCTCTTTCGTATGGTATATAGATCCTTGACATCTGTGAGGATTGATCATGTCCAGAGACATTCACAAATCCTCAAGTTCATGAATGCAGACACATTTGTACAAGCTCCTGGCTTGCTCCCAAACCACATGTTTCTGTACATTGCTTCATGTCACTGGTTAACCACCTTTTCAACTTGAACTGTGGTTCAATCTATCACATTATTGCGATTTTTCTCTTCCCCACACATAAACCAGTTTTGACTAAAACAACACCAACAACAAAATACATGTTGTAAAATTTCTTGCAAAGCCAGCAATGAATGAAGAGCCACAGCAGCACAAGGATCTGGGGGTCAGTGGGCTCCCTGTCTAAGGGAGTCCCTTTCATACACCACCTCCAAGAGGCACAAGGTTCAAATCTAGGCCTCTACACATAACGGAGGATTGTGTGTTATGGGCCTTTGCAGTTGTTCATGCATAGTCTAAATTAAGAATTTAGGTCTGGAAGTTCCCCAGGCTTTCTTCTTGTCTGCACCTCATACTTGGGCCTCTCAGATCACAGGTTTCATGGTGCAAGTAGGAGCACCCTCTCCAGTATACCTCTGGGCAGAGGCAGGCACAGAAGGAGAATAGCAATAATGAAAGCAACTTATTCCTGAAGTTTCATATAATTCAAGCCCATCTCCTACACCCTTTCCATCTGGGAAATAATAAAGGAAATTTATAATTATGAACTTGGGCCTCCTGAAGAATAAAGGACAGATCAACCTCATATAGCTATTAATGATTCATTTCTCTTCCTTACCAGCCAGACTTGAGGCCATGTTTAATGAAACATACATAAAAAATATGATCTAGAAAATATGAATAGAAGATCAAAAATGCTGCAGTGGGAGAGGGAAATAAGCTTATTAAAAAACTACACAGATATAATTACTATGATGGAGTATTACATTTAGCTCAGAGTTTCCTGGTAGCAAAGGCAAAAAAAGAAGTCAACAAATTTATTCTTTGGGAGAGATATATCTACTCTTGGTAATAAACCCTGAAATAAATTCACAATGTGGAACTTACGCAAAAGGAATTCAATGACACAGTGGACCATGACCTAATGAGTCTTATAAAATAAGCTAAAAATTTCACATAAAATCATTTTCCACATTGTCCATTATTAATAATAGTTTAAATTAAATCATTAAAAATGCTTAGTTGTAAATTTTACCTCATGGAAAAAAGTAAAATAATAATTATCACTAAGTTGGAGGGAGGGTGAGGATTGGGTAGAGATATAGGTCAAATGAAAATGGCAGAATATTAATTGCTAAAGTTAGTTTAAGGGTGCATGGTGTTCATTGCATTATTCTATTTACTTTGTATACATTTGAAATGTTCCATAATAAAATTGAAAAAATAGTTGAAAGCATTTGATAGCTAAGAAAATTAAGCTAATGTGTTATCTGACAAAGACTATATTTTATTTGATGAAGTTTTTAGTTAAGTTAGATAAACTTTATACTGGATTTTTGAAAATTGATCATCTAGGCTATGGAGCACTTGGTATTCTTCAGAATTAGCCCCTGAACAGTGCACACTTTTCTTTGTAAATGTGCACATTTCCAGTTAAGCGCAGCTGCAGGTTTTTGGCACACTTAAGACAACAGGCTACCAAGGAGTGGAGAGGAAAATCAGACTCAGTTACCTTCACTGCAGTTCTTCAGGGCAAAGAAGTCCACTGCAGACAAACTTCGGTTTCCACTGGAGATGTATTCCAGGGCCACTCGGAATGGGTTCTCTGGGCGCCCGATTCTTCCCTGAAGCACTGTCCAACTGGTTGCATTGGAAAGCAGAGGAGAAAAGCAGAGAGAAACAGTGATGAGAGTCAGCCTAACCTGAAGAGAGGGTCACGCACCTGCAGTGACTTCAGGACTCATATTCTTCATGAGCACCGAGAGATGAAACCCTAAGTAGCATGGACGATGGGGACCCTGATGGCAACACACAGATATCTATTTCCTTCCTGTGCAGCTAACTCAGAGATCCAGTTCTGAAACACACTCTAGCCACTGTCATCTCCTTTGTCATATTCTTTTTATGGCAATTGCAGCTCTTAACATAATGTGTTTTAGAAAATAAGCTAAAAATTTTACATAAAACCACTTCCCATGTTGTCCATTATTATTAATAGATTAAATCAAATCATTAAAAATACCTAGTTGTAAATTTTACCTCAGGAAAAAAAGTAAAATAATAATCATTAAGTTGGAGGGAGAGTGAAGATTGGGTGGAGATAGAGGTGAAACAAAAATGGCAGAATGTTAATTGTTAAAGTTGGTATGTTACTGTGTACACATTTGAAATTTTCCATAATAAAACAATTAAAAAAATAGTTGAAAGCATTTGGTAGCCAAGAAAGTTAAGCTTTGGACTATTTCAGTAGCTAGTCTTCAAGGAAAGAATGTATAGACGTGAGAAAACACAGCAGCAGAGTCCATGAAAAGTCTTCAAAACGTTTATCAGTCTATCCATAATTATCTCTAGGAAGAATGCTTGGTTTTTGAAAATTTATCTGATACCAAAGTCTCAGAATCCTCAGGTTTTCTATACATTAATAGTTACTTAAGAGAAGCTAGCAAGAGCTATTTATTTACTGCAGGAAAATTAAAGTGCACCGAAGCATGTATTTTAGGGTAAAAGGTACCCAAGATTGACGTGGACTGTGCAAAAAGTGCAAACAGAAGACGACGGAAGCAGGTGGAGTGGTGAGCTCGGCTTCCATCCAAAATCAAGGACACTGACACCGTCAGAGAACAGAGAATGAGCTAAATGAACATTTTTACACCTCGCTCATACTATTAACTTCTTGGAATAGCCTCCTGTCACTGATTGGAACATCAAATTTACTCTCTAACATTGATTCAGACATATATATGTGAGTGTGTGTGTGTGTGTGTGTGTTTATTTATTTTGACAAGTTTGTGCAGAGAATGAAAACTACCTGCATTATTTCATTTTTTCTTTCCTAAAAACCCCAATTTTATTGAGGTATAATTGATGAATAATGAATTACATGTACCAAAAGTATATAAATTGGTGGGTTTTGACTTATTTATACACCCATGAAATCATCATAATATTTCAGATTTCCTTCCTTCCTTCTTTCCTTCCTTCCTTCCTTCCTTCCCCTTCCTTCCCTCCTTCCCTCCTTCCTTCCTGAGACAGAGTCTCACTCTGTTGCCTTGGCGTCATCACAGCTCACAGCACCCTCAAACTCCTGAGCTCAAGCGATCCTCCTGCCTCAGCCTCCCGAGTAGCTGAGACTACAGGCTCACACCACTGTGGTGGGCTAATTTTTCAATTTTTTTAGTAGAGATGGGGTCTTACTCTTGCTCACGGTGGTCTCAAATTCCTGAGCGCAAGGGATCCTCCTGCCTCCGCCTCCCAGAGTGCTAGGATTACAGGAGTGAGCCACTGCGCCCGGCCTCAGATTTTCTTAACACTAGGTTGGGCTTATAGTATGACGTAAGTAAAGGATTTAGTGAAAAATTAGCTTTCTGGTTTAAATTTTTTTTTAAATGAAAAACTCATTCCTACCCTGTAAGTATAAAGTGATGCTAACTATAAAAAAAAATTAAAAATCCAACAATTCAGAAAAGTTGGTAAAGGAATGTAAAAGTCACTCAGAACACCATTGTCCAAGCATAACCACAGTCACCATTTCAGTGAACAACCTGTCAGCGTTAATTTTACATAAATGAGACCAGACTCCGTGCGCTGCTCTGTGATTGCCCACTCAATGCTATGCCAGGAAAGAATAAATACAGATTGCATTATCATTTCCATGATTGTGTTTTTAACCACTTGTGCATTGCTTCTTATTTTTTCCCTCTGTATTGATCATGCTGAGGCTAACTCTGTGCACTTTTCTAAACATGGCCTTAGGACAAATTCTTAGAATCGGAGTCAAAGTGCCCGCACGTTCACAACTCGGAGGCATATTGTTGATCCTCTCACCGTGAATCAGAGGGCTCATTTCTGCATTTGCTTGCTAACACTGGATCCCATGAAATCCTTTCTGTCTTTGCTCACTCTGGGTGATGAGGGCCTTGCCTAGGGCACTCAATGACCTCTTTCAGTGGGGTGCTCCTGCGTGGCAGCTTCGTGTCTCCGGCCCCTGGCACGCAGCCGAGCATGCGGTGGGTGTCTGTGGAATGAATGAAGGAGGTAGTTTTATTCCCTGTCCATGCTCTCTGTGGTTAATTCAGGTCACTGGAGCCAATTCGTCAGCCATTTAATAAAAGTGTATTGAGTTCCCCCACAATAGACCCAGTAGAAGGGATTATTGCTGTTGTAAAGTTTGTTCTCTGTTACTGGGCCCGGCAGGATTTCCATCCAAAATAAAACCAGTGCAGCTGAAGAGAAGGAGGCCTTTTGGTTTAAATGTGAGACTGTCAAAGAAAGAAATATTTGAAAAGAAGATGTAAACAAGGGATTCTGACAGAAAACGAACAAACAAAGGAGCAGAATTTTCCTTGTTCTTCTGAAAAATAAAAGACCTATTTTTGAGGAAAGATGGTGGCGAAAGGCATGAGTATTCATATTCTGCCAAAATCGCAGTTCTCTGCTCTGAGGAATGATGGATTTTAATTTCAGGTACACAGTGGCCCTTGACAATGATTTCCATTGCTATATTGGCACTAGCCCTCTGGATAAATGTGTCAAGAGTTTTAGGAATTAGTTTCTGAGTTACCGATGCAATAACTTTTGTCTGAAATTCTCTGGCCTCCCATAGTTTACTGCTGCAACTTTAATAACTTTCAGAGCAGTTGCCAAACATGTATTTTATATCCAGGGAAGCTGGGACTGGAAAGGGCAAGCTTATACCTGGGGTCAGATTTGTTTAAGAGACAGCCAAAAACCCAGCGAAAAACAAATCCAAGCTCTCCCCTCCTTCCGCCTCCATTTTCTTTGCTTACGTCCCAGTGGTTGCGAAACTGGCTCTTTAAGGCCCTGCTTTCCTTGCTTTGGCGGGGTGGCAGCTCTGCTTACGTTTGCAAGAGGGAAGGTTATGTTCTGACCTAGAGCCTCCTGGAAACAGGCGTGCGGCTGTATCCATGTGCTGGGGATTTGTGACTGCCTTAGCACTGGTGGCTCCATCAATCAATTTGACAGTGTGGGGTGTCCGTCTGGACTGGAGGAAGCCAGGAGGACTGTATGGACAGCCTGTCACAATCCATTATCTTCCACGGGTCTCTCCAGAGCTCTCCAGTTCCAGTTCTGGCTCTGCCCCTCATTTGCCTGATGACTTTGAACAAGGCACTTCTCTCCAAATGCCTGAGATTTTTGGATGTTTTTTGATTAACTGCATTCTCAGCCAGAGAAAATGTCTCCAACTTCACATGAATATTCTTAAAAACAAACACTCTGACTGGGCAGTCAGGACAGGTGTAACTTGGGGCTGGGTTGGGAAGAGGGGACAGGAATTGGGAAAAGGGCAATGCAGAGAGACTAGCACAAACACGTGAGCAGAGGCTGTGTAGACAGTGTGTGTTCAGAGAATAGGCAGTCCAGGCTGGTAGGAGTCTGTGTTTCTCATTGGCCTTGCCTTGAAGGATGACCTCCGTGTCTCAGCTCCCTATCTCCTTAATTGTGTCTCTAGTGCCTTATGTGTCATAAATGCTCAAAAAATATTTGTTGAATGAGAGGACAAATGCATGAACATATTTATGTTAAATCAGACAAGATTCTGACATTCTTGGCCAAAATTTATGTGGCAGTGGAGCTGAGTTATCTAAAAGTTCATGTCAATTCACTAATATTAGCTGTCATCCATCCCTGTGATAATGATGCCTTCCCAGTTAGGAGGAGCCTAAGGACTGGGGAGCTCTGGGGGTTGCAGGAAGGAGGTAGTATCACTCCATGGCTCATCACATAGCTCTTGGTCCCCCATTTGCCAAGAGCTAATCAGAAGGAATCAGAGAATTACAGTCATTGAGACCTAGAGGGTACCTGAGTTCTCAACCTTAGCTCCCATCTGATGCATAAATGTTCTTTACGATGTAGGTCAGGCTTGAACCAAGTCCATATGAATATTCCAGCAGCAACACCAATAATAATAACAACGCTAACAATATGATCAACAAAAGTTAACACTGATTGAAGGACTAGTTTATGCTCTGCTTATAGCCGAATTTTAAGTCCAGGTTCGTGTGACTCCACAGTCATTATAAATACCATTTTATATTGCCTTTTAAGCTCCTTGGGGTCTGAAACTGTCTTCCTGAGGCTTTGTTTCAATTTCCGGTGAACCTGGCTGGGGACCTGAAACTCTAAGATGTGGCCATCACCATGTGCTGTGTTAGTCATGAGAACCAAGTCATTTGGGTGGTGACAAAACTACAAGCTGGGACAGCCAAACCCATGGGTTAGATCAAGAATGACAGAAGCCACATGAATTAGACAACCAGCGAAGTACTGTCACATCGAACTCAGTCACGTGACGATTATTATCAAGCATAACCCTGTCACGGCTTGGCCCACATGGCTGGCATTCCACTGCATGTGTCTTTACTAAGACTCTCCCTTGACAAGTGTCCAGACAAGGTGTGAAGATTTGTTAGAAACAAAGGACTGAGCCTGTGGCAGCTCATCCAGATCAATACAGGGAGAAAGAAAAAAAAAAAAGCCAATTGCTCCCTAATCTTATCCTACAGGAAGAAAACATATAACTTTCAAGTTTTCCTTAAAATATACTTTGTAATAATTCTGCAGCAAATATAAACCATTCAGCACATTTTTTTTATCGTTTCCATTAAATCAGCCTGCATTTAAAGCATCTTTATGGGAGATAGCAGGGGAAAAAAATGCCAGATCAATGTAAATTTTAGTGTGAAGTCCTTTGTTGCTTGTTAATTTTCTGTGATAATAATTACACGTAGCATGTGGCATGGGGTCTTTTATCCAAGTAGCCTTGGCTTTGTTATTCACTTGCCCTTCATGGTTTCCCACGAGTTGGACGAATGTGCTCTGGAAGGGACCAGCTCTGGACAGCAAGGAGGTTTCAGGCTGAGTAGAGATCTGGCTTCCACTGGCCCCTGGAGGTCCTGCCCCGCCCCAGGCTTGGTAGGAGGGAAGGAGGGGCTGAGGCAGGGCTGGGCTCCCTGGGGTCGCAGGTTGACTCTGTTGAGACTTTAGTGTTGTCAGCTGGAAAGCAGTTTTAGTTTCATCAGAGATATGGTGTGGGTGACAGGGATCTGGAAAGTGTCCCGGCTTCCCTGGGGTGGGAGCTGAGAAGATGTTCCAAACCGTGTTTCCCTAATTCTTTCCTCGTGCTTTGGAACAAAGGAAAAGTGAATCGTCTTGGGCTTCTTTTCCTGGCCTCCCTTTAGCTTCTTCTAATTTCCCTTCCCTCCTCCGCCCACCACTCCCTCCTTTCCTTCCTCCCCTCTTTCTGTCCCTCTGCTCCTCCCTCCCTCTTCCCTTCCTCCCTTCAAGAGAAATACAAAGCTTAAGAGCAGAAACTTCGGAGCCATACTTCCCGTTTTATAATTTCAATTCTGTCTCTTATCGACTGTGTGACCTCAGGCCACCTACGTAATCTAAACTCCCTGTGCCTGAATTTCATCATTAGGAAGTGGGAAGAATAATTGACTCTTATAGGGGTGTTGAGAGGATCACATAGTTAAGAAATGCATAGCAGGTAGTTAACACTCAGTAAGCACTAGCTGATGCTGTTGTTACTACCTTAGTGTTTCTTCTCTCTCCTAAACCCAGTGTGGCTGATGACCTTGTAAGAAGGTGAAATGGGAAACTAACCATGTGATGGGATTTTGGGATTTTTGAGGTTTGGGGGAAGAGCTTCCCACCTCCGCACATAAAGGTTTTCAGGACTCCTTTCCCTCCCCCATATAAAGATGAAGAGACAAATGAACTAAAGCAGATATTCCAGGGAACATTGTGCCAGGCACTTGGTACACATTTCATTTGTGTTTGTGTCTATTTATGTTCTGCTTCATTCCAGAAAGGGTTTAAGGCAGATATTTTACTTTATTTCATTTTGCTTTCACAACAAATGCATGAAACAGATATTATTATCCCTGTTGCATAAGTGAGAAACTTGAGGCTCAGAGAGCTTACATAACTTGTCTGTGTAGTAAGTGCTAAGAGGCAATATGAACCCAGGGCTCTTTATCTTCAAAACTCTCACACTTTCTACTATATTGCACATAGGTTTAAATGTATGCCAAATGCAAGTAATTAGTTTTTTAGAAGAGCTTTACGGCGGGTCAGAGGTGAGTAGTGTTAGAAGGACAGCAATACTTAGGAAAGGGTGCATCCTAGAAATATTTTAGCCCTTCTCAATGTTCTCCCAGGTGCCCTGTGCCTTCCCTACTCAAGTTGTGTGTCCTTCAATCTGTGTTGGATTACACAGGCTTGCGGGAGGCAGACATCTACCCTGATCTCTGGCTGAGATTTTTTCTTCGCTCTATTATAGCAGGCTAGAAAGTAGGAGACTGAGAATCTACCTCAATAGATCTAGCTCCTAAATCACTGGAAAAGGGTGGGAGGAGTAGACTGATCATAGCCACAGGTGTAAGGAAAAATAATAGTAGAAGTGTTCTTCACTGGCCTCCATGTGACCAATTTGCTTTCTGGATTAGTACAAAATCTACATTTTACAGTCAGTGGAAAACCCTGTGCCCTCTGAATGTTCAAGACTATTGAGTACTTAAGGTTATTGAAAGTTCAATGTTACTGAACATTCAAGGTTACTGAGTATTTGAGGTTACTGAGTATTCAAGGTTATTGAGTGTTCAAAGTTACTGAATGTTCAAGGTTACTGAGTGTTTGAGGTTACTGAGTATTCAAGGTTATTGAGTGTTCCAGGTTACTGAATGTTCGTTACTGGGTGTTCATGGTTACTGAGTTGTTTAAGGTTACTGGGTGTTCAAGGCTAATTTTCAGTACTCCTGCACCCTCTCCTCCATCACTTGAGTTACACACCCACTGAGAGTCAGTTATACTTGTTCTGGTGGACTCAGGACATGAGGCCCAAAGTATGGCACTGTGGCATGCCGAGGACTTTGAAATGAAGGACTCTGGAAGTCCTCAGAAGCGAGTTCTCTCTGACCTTCTCCTCCCCTCCTGTCTTCCACCCCCTCTTCTCCCTCGAAGCCAGTTGTAGCAACCAGAATTCCTCTTCCCCAAGGTGGGTCATAGAAGCTAGAAGCCCTCTCCCCAAAGCAAGCCATAAACTCTAGAAAGGGCACTTTCTCCCTTCTCCTCCTGCTCCGTACCCAGGAGGAAGGGATGCTGCACAGAGAGGCCGAGACCAACCTGGACAGACAGGCCCTGCTGGGTGTCCCCCTCAGTCTGCCACCATTAGCTCAGACTCTTTAGTCCAATCACATTTCTACATGGCTGTCTGTTCTTCGTTGAACCTAAGCATAAAAACCAGTTTTCCCTGGGTCTTTGGGTTTTCATTTCTGGTCTCCTATGTCATGTAAAACTTGGGTGAAATAAATTGTTATGCTTTTCTCCTGTCAGCCTGTCTTTTGTGATAGGAGTGTCGGCCGTGACCCTTATCATGGCTCAGGAAAGGTATCACACCTTCTGGTTTATGCCAGCTATACTCATTAAGTGGACACCACACATGGGCGAAATCTGAATACTTTGGAAATAATTTATAGTGGTGACTCACTACAAATAACTGCTGTTGAGTGAGGTCTGAATGGGGTAACAGAAAAGATCAGGAAAAAAAGTCTTAGAAGTCCAGAAAACCTCCAGAAGGCCTTCAGATTTTTTCACAAGTATTTTGAAATTATAAAGCCAAAACTGAACATCGCGGATGAGGTGTTGTGGACGTGACTTAGGTGAAAGACAACACAGAACTCCAGTCAACTGACCACACGGAAGCAAAGGGCACAGCCCCACATCAAGGATCGGTGAACCAGCACATGCTTAGAAGTTGCACGTTAAAATGAAATGTTTAAGGGTGCCAGCTGATTCCTAAGCAACTATTGGTCCCAATCTATTGTCTAAGACATGTTCTTGTTTGCTCTGGTTGGTATAAAGAAATACATAGGAAATTCATCAGGATTTTTGTTTTTCTTTCTTTCTTTTTTTTTTTTTTTTTTGAGACACAGTCTTGCTCTGTCACCCTGGGTAGAGTGCAGAGGCATCATCATAGCTCACTGCAACCTCAAACTCCTGGGATCAAGTGATCCTCCTGCCTCAGCCTCCTGAGCAGCTGGGACTACAGGCATGTGCTACCACACCTGGCTAATTTTTTCATTTTTAGTAGAGATGGCATCTCTCTCTTGCTTAGGCTGGTCTTGAACTCCTGACCTCAGTGATTCTCCGTCCTCAGCCTCCCAGAGTGCTAGGATTACAGGCATGAGCCACTGTACCTGGCCGTTTTTTCTTTTTAAGGGAAGGAACATTGATTATCCAGGCAAAAAATCAAGTAAGAGAAGACTTCTAATCAAGAGTGGTGACCCTGAGAACCCCAAATTTCCTCTTTCTGTTTCTCTGAATTTTGGATTAGGTCCCATGCAAGCCACCTCCTCCTCCAGCATCTGCTGAACATCCTCATCGGGGAGCTGTGGGCAGGGGAAGTAGAGCAGAGGGCTTTGGTTGGTGCTGGCATTCCAGAAACCACTGAGAATTACAGAGGAGACCACAAGAGGGGATCCCAGCGGGGTTTCCCACTCCGCAAAGCTGCCAGACAATCCTTCTGGCAGGGTGGGTGGTGAATTTTCTCTGAGTGGTGTCCCAGGTGATTTGTTTTGCCTTTCTCTTTCTGTAAGCAGGTGTGGGCACATCTCCCACCAGTGGCCAGTGGGGATCTGGAATTTGGTTTCCTAACTCTCTCTTCCTTCCAATAACTTTTAGCACCATCTGTTCTTTTCAAGTACAGTCTTTTCTTTCAAGCCAAATCAATGCAGTAGGTTCTTTCGTTTAGTTTAGTTTTTAAAATACATCCTCCTCATGGAGAAGGATGAGGACAACATTGGAACCTGCAATGTGGCCATTTCTGTGGGATCCCTCCTTCAGTCCGCCTAGCCTGCCTCCAGCTGGGCTCCGAGTCCCGAGCAGGGCTGGGGTTGGTGCGTCCATCCTGCGCCCCCACCTCAGAGCTGGACTCCTAGGACTTCCCCGGCCTTGACCAGTCCTCTCTGCCATGCTCACCTGATACCAGCAGCCTGTCCTGCTCCCTTGGGAGGCAGCCTCAATGCCACTTAATGCCTTAACGTATTGATTAGTTCACATACACAGGCCTCTGAGCCAAGCAAAATGCTGACGCCCAGGCTCAGAGGCTCCATCTCAGCCATAAATCCCTGGCCAAGTCAAGCCACCGCACTGCAACTTTATATGGTGGGGTGGAACTGGCCATAAACTGCGGTATCGTAAGCAAATTCCGGGGCTGGGATAAGCAGTGAGCCAGAAAAGGCTGGGGGGCCTGGCGAGGGGGGCAGGGAGAGCCCATAGGGTAGCACTGCCCTGAGAGGTCTCCTGTCCACACGCTGTCCCCGCCCTGCTGCTTTGCTGAGGTGGCCATTGTCGGGACTCAGAATACGATGCCCCAAAGTGTAGCGCCTTGGCATGCCGAGTGCTTTAAACTGAAGCACAATGGAAGGGCCCCAGAAGCAAGTTCTCTCTGACCCCCTCCTGCCTTCCCACCTCCTGCTCCCCTTTCTCCCCCAGGGCGAGCCATAGAAACTAGAGTTGGTACTGTACCCTTCCCCACCTCCCTGTGCAGGAGCTGGCCAAAGAAATGCTCTGACCTACCTTGTCGGACAGTGGTTCACAAGACCCTCGTGCCAGAGGGATCCTGCCCTATACCAGGGAGCGGGGAGGAAGGGATGCTGCACAGAGAGGCTGAGAACAACCTGGACAGACAGGCCCTGCTGGGTGTCCCCCTCAGTCTGTCACCATTAGCTCAGACCCTTTAGTCCAATCACATTTCTACATGGCTGTCCATTCTTCAATGAACCTAAGCATAAAAACCAGACAGTTTCCCCTGGGTCTTTGGGTTTTCATTTCTGAAGTCTCCCAAGTCACGTAAAACTTGGGTGAAATAAATTTGTTACACTTTTCTCTTGTTAAGAGAAAAGTCTGTCTTTTCTCTGTCTTTCATGCCAGGAGTATCGGCCGTGATGGATGGGTCAGGAAAGGGGTCCCACCTTTCTGTCCCTACGCCATGCAGAAAAGCAGAGGGAATTGCCAGAGGCTTTGATGGATGGCATTCTGGGCCCCTTGGTGCGGAGGAGCTCCCAAAGTCTCCTACAGTGCCACACTGGACGGTGGCAAGCATGCTGTCATTGCAGGGTGATAGATGTTAAGACTGGCATGAATCTTGGAAATCACCATGTCTAATCTTTCACCTGGCAGAGAACGGAGCCCCAGGGACAGACCCACCTCCACTCTGCGGCCACAGGGGGGCCCCATTCTACACCCTATGTCTGGAAAAATCTTAAGACTCACACATGACCAGGACTCTCTAGTGCCCTGAGGCGCCACCTCTGGTTCCCCGAATATTCCAGGGCTCTCCTGCCTCTGGACATTTTCCTTGTGATGCTCCTGTCCCCAGAGGCCCCTTTCTAGTTTTTTCCTACTGGGCTGCTCATTATGGATCAACATGGTGTCCTTCGGGAAGACACCTCCCAGATTGGACCAGGGAACTGGTACGGGGCAAGAAGTGCCTAACGCTGCTGCCTGAGCAGTTTTCAGAAAAGCTTCTTGGAGGAAGTGACATTTGCTGTTATTGGCTGATCTCCCTTGGTCCTAGCAGAGTGGACAGGAAGAACAGTATCATTGATTGAATTTTGTCCCCCTCCAAAGAGATATATTGAAATCTTAAACCCCAGCACCTCAGAATGTGACTTTATTTAGAAATAGGATCTTTATAAAGGTAATCAAGTTAAAATGAAGTTGTTGGGGTGGGCCCTAATGCAACATGACTATATTTTTATAAAAAGGGGAATTTGGACACAGACAAACACGTGCACAGGAGGATGGCATGTGAATGCAAAGGCAGAGATCAGGTGATGCATGCCAAGGAATGCCAAAGATTGCCAGCAAACCACCAGGAGCTAGGACGGTGGCATGGAACTTCCCCTTCCTCACTGTCCTCAGAAGAAACCAATCCTGCTGACACCTTGATCTTGGACTTCTAGCCTCCAGAACTATGAGATGATAAAGTTCTGTTATTGAAGCCACCAGTTTGTGCTACTTTATTATGGCAGCTGTCCCAAACTAACACAGGTGGATGGTTCAGAACCATCCCACTCACTGGAGAAAGAAACTTTAAAGTATTTTTATAGATTATGGGTGAATGGCATCATCTTTCAATGTGATGATCAGCCTATGGACACACAGCCCACGGGCTGCTGAGAAAACAATTCCTTTCTCATAAAGCAACTCTGTTTTCCTTGGGGCCAGAAATTGTATAGGACAATTTCCTACACATTTACCTCTGCCTCCCTCCCAGATGAATAATATCCCTCTACCCTCTGGGGAGGCCCCTCTGTAGAATGATACTAGAAAGCACTTGCTAATAACCCAGGAATCAAAGGCCCATTAGATTCGCCCAGGGTAATGCTGACCCCTTTGAGCCATGCTTGAAGAAACTAATGGAATTTGGAATTCAGAATTCAGGCTTCTACAGTGTCAGGCATATGGGAGCTTTCCAGAACACAACAAACATTACTGCTTGAGAGGCCCTGAGATTGTGCCAATGATATGTTTGCCTGGGATCCACTTTCTGGGCTGGGACTGCCAACACCAATCTCCATATGACTTTAGAGAATCAGCTCAGATTTGTGACCTGGAACTTTTAAGGGATGCTGAGCCCACACAGAGGCAGAGGCACACGGAGGAGCCAGAAAGATCTGGGCTAGGGCCGGGGTGGGCAGGAATCCCCAGGCACTGGGCCAGCCTTTCCTCTCCTCTTCTGATTTCCCTCAGACTTCGAATATACACAGTAAGAAAGTCCTGAACACACAGAATCCTTTGACACTGTCCCTGGCCCTATAACCTGGAAGCTGCAATTTTCTGGAAAGGGCAGGCTTTGGGGTTTTGCCTGGTTCAGTCCTTCAGCGACACATTTAATTGATAAGGGCTGAGTCACCTACAAAACAGGAATAGCCCATCTCTCTTCCCAAGAGATGAATGCAGAGTGTCTTAATAAAGGGCTTCCTGGATACCCACTGTTTTATAAGTGCCACCATAGTCACTGGGAGCTCACAATGCAGCTTTGTTAAAAACAAACCAAGCAGAAACCTCCAAAGACTCCATAAAAACAGGCTCCTGGGGATGAGGTTGTAAAAGCCATCTCTTTCCCTAGGCCTATTAGCAACAGGTCATGAAAGCTGGTGTCTGTTCAGTTGTTTGACATGTTTCTTACAGAGCCGAGCAGGACAGCAGAAGCCCCTTCCTCCTTTCCGTCTACGGCATGCTCAAAGGTCAGAGGACTCCGGAACGCACTGTCACAAAGACCGGGGAGATGGAGTCTGGCATGCGAGCTCCTGCCTCACGTGAGCTCTGTGGGTGGTTCCAGAGTTCTGCTGACAGCTCAGAGCAGGTTCGCAGACACCATTCAAAACAGCTCTGAGCCTTTGATTCAAGGGGCTGGTGGCCTCTGCACCAAGGCTGGTAGCAGACCCTAATCTCAGACTCTTAATGGCCACAGAATGAGGTTTGTGTGGCAGGTGCTGCTGGGTCTGAAAGCTGTGGAAGGGGGCTGTGGTCTGCAAGAGTCTCTGGCTTTGGAAACCTGCCTGTGGTGTCATCCAAGTGGCCATGATAACAGTCGTTACGTTGAGATTAGGTAATAGTTAGCATAGTGCCTGCCACTCCCTGGACACCAGCTCTATGTCAGACACTGGAAGGAATTCAGAATTCTCTCTCTCTCTCTTTTTTTTCTTTGAGATGAAGGTCTCGCTATGTTGGCTGGACTTGAATTCCTGGGCTCAAGTGATCCTCTTGCCTCAGTCTCCAGAGTAGCTGGGACTACAGCTGCATGCTTTTGTGCCCAGCAAGAAATTCTTCATAGTTACCTCATTTACCCTCTGCAGGAGGTAGGGATTGTTGCCCCCGTACAGCTGAGAAAACTGAGATTCCAGCAAGTAAATCATCTTGCTCCAGATTTAGTAAGCAATGGAGCTGAGATTCCAACCCAGGTCTGTCAAAGTCCGAGGCCACAGCTGGGTGAGTCCCTGGGACAGCCAGGGACCCCCCCCACAGCACACTCGCTCCATCTGAGGGGGCCCCATGTTTACACACACACACACACACACACGCCCTCTCATCTGATTCTTAAGGCCAGCCTGGGCGACAGGCACCAGAGTGTTTTGCCCCTTGTCACACCGCCAGGCAGTGTGGGATGAAGGGTTGAGGGTGTGCTGTAGAGGCTAACTGGGAAGTGCCCGAGCTTGGCCTTGGGATTCCAAGGTGGGCGCTCTCCTATCCATCCCTGGAAGACTTTGCAGGTGGGAAGTGCCTCAGAGTGGAGGCTTGGTTGCCAGGGTATCTGCCTGGTGTATGTATGTGTGGAGGCTCTCCTGGTTCCAGAACCTTCCCTTGGCCAGGGCATGAAGGGGTGTGTGTGTGGAGGAGCCTGGGACATATCTGACCTGGGCGTCCTCTTCCTCCCTGACATTTTCACACGGGTGAAAAATGAACATCGGTTCTTATAGGACACGGGTGATGCATGACTCTCCCCATTTTACAAATGACAAAACAGGCATGGAAAGCAGAAGGAAATAAAACCCTGGTTTCTGGATAGGACAAGAACTCAGACACTGGGATCCTAGGGCCAGTATCTGGCTCCTGTCCTCACAGCCTCTTACTGAACTGAGAAAACGTCACCGGGGACTTTGGCCCTGGTCTGTGGTGACTGGGCTCTGTGCGTGTTTGCAGGTCTGTGCTTTGGGGTGAGCAGCGGCTGGAGCCCCATGCCGAGCTAGATCAGATGTCACTGAATCCTCTGGTATCAAGAATAGCATCTGATATAAAAGATTTTATTGCTTATTTTCCTCTGTTATAAAAATCTTTTGAGCACGCACACGTACTCCTGTCAGTCTGATGTTATGCATTAGGAAAGTTTAATATCTTATTTAAAAATAAGTAATAAATATGAGAAGCTGTGTTAGTAGTACCCCAATGAGTCACTCTGCATGCCCTGGGGTGACTGCCCTCTTTGCCAGAGGCACCAGCTTACTCCATGGCTGCACTGGAAGACCCATGCTCGAGTGACAAAGACTCTTCCTGCTTTGGTCCAGCTCATCAGTGGCCTTCAGTGCAGGCAGTCCCTCCTGTTGCTGTGTAGACTGCTGACCAGGGGCCCAGGGGACCCCTCCTCACTAAGGCTGGGGAGTCTCATCCCCTCTTGGCTGCCTCTACCCAAAACCAGGACTTTGATCATCAACATATGAGCCCCTGAGTCCTGGTTCTTCTCTTCTCTCTCCATAACCTCTTTGATGAAGTCTCATTTCCCGAGCTCTGCCCCTCATCAAGCCCACTGTCTCCCCAAAGAAGCATGTTTTTGGTCCATATTTCATCCTTTTTCAGCACTTAGTGACTCTGGATACAGAGTTATGCATTTCTCCCATACAAATTGCTGTCACCAGATACAAAGCACTAAATGACATCCTGGAGGTGGCTTCTCTGGCTATTCCCACCCCAGCATCCTGCTGTAGCCTTCACTACACCCTGAGTCTTCAGGGAGCAGAGTAGCTGCTGCTCTCCTCTCCCTGGTGACGTGGCTGCCCTTTGCCAGCTGCTGCTGCTCCTCTGTCCTCCCTCTGTCCTTGGTGGGGGTGGGGAGAGTCTCTTTCCAATACTCCGCAACCCCCCAGGGAGCATCTGCTCTTACTTTCCCCAAAGCATCCCATCCCAGGGCTCGCCAGAGCTCGGGTGGAGGACTGCTACCTTCCCTGGCCCTCCCGCCTGACTCCCCGCATCATATTCCTTTAAGCTGTTGCCCATGGAAGGATTCCCAGTGTGCCTTTGTCTGTTCACAGAATTGTACAGCTTTCGAAACAAGCACGGGCAAGCACGCACATCCTGACACATCTGCTTCTTGCTTTCTGTCAGGGAGTCGGGGAGCTGGGTGGATGGGAAATGACCCCCAAAGTCACGATGCAGGAGGGCAGCCTCCTTGGCGGGACCTCATGTCAGCCCTGGTACCTTCAAACCTGGCTCGCCGCTAGAGCTCCCACGCATGCAGGCCTCCTTACGGGGGTGACACAAGTGAGTATTCAGACTGGCCAAGTCCCGGGGGCCCTGGTGTGGAAATAATTGAAGTCTTTTAACAGAGGTGTCTAAGAGAGTGATTAAAAGGGAATTGCAATTATTGAGCCCAGAGGTAAAATTTCAGAACTAGCCCATAAATCCTGATCTGACAAGAAATTTAAAACTCCCCAATGGTCTTCAATGCCATATTAAAAGGGTTTTAATACTAAGAAGTAGAAATAATGAATGATAATCAGGGTATTGTTTCTGGGAGCAGGGGCAGCGCTGAGGGCCGGGCTGGCAGGGAAGCGCGGGTTAGCGTTGGTTGTGTTTTACATCTCTCACTTCACAAGAGATCAGGGAAGGAAGGGAAGGCGGGCTGGGCAGGGGGCATGGAGTGAAAGGTTGGCAGAGCCGTTCCCCAGTGAATTCCAGCCCAAGCTCTGCTGGAAGCTGGAGGCACAAACAGCCCGTGCTTGTTACCCAGCTGCTCGTGGCCAGCCTGCACAGGGAGCAGGGGTTGGCTGCGGGGTGCGGATCTATGGGCCAGGGGAACCCTCCCCACAGCCTTGCAGAGCAACTTCCCCACAGGCCTGTGCCCTCTTGGTGTCTGTCCCAGTGTGAGCAGACGCTTGTGCATGGAGAAGCAGCATGACCCAGAGGAAACATACCAGATCGGTGGTCTGGAGATCTCAGCCCAAGAGCCAGCCTCTTCACTAACCAGGTGGCTTTGGGCGAGTCACTGCACCTCTTTGCTCACGGTTCCTCTATTTTATCAACTGTTTCTCAGAATTGTTGGAAGGATTAAGTGGTAGAATGAATAGAAGAGTGCTTTGAAAATATATACATTATAATAGGTTTCTGTTGTTTTGGTTTATAACACTCACTTCGATATGGTCATTCTCTTCCTGATTTAAGTCTGTTCCCTTGAAATTTGGTGACAAAAGTACAGCTAGCTGACTCCTGAAGCTTCTTTCAGCCCTGGGATGCTAGGATGATGGTGGTGCCTTGTACTGGTCTGGCTGGTGCAGGGAACCTATGGCCAGTTCTCCCTGGGGTCTGGGCTCTGCATCTGCAGCCTCTTAGAGCAGTAAGTATCTCCCCAGGCGGCTCCAGCACTGCTTTGTGTTCACCTGTGATCATTTCGATTCCCTCCTCCTATTACCCTCAATCCTTTTCCCACAAACTGTTACCGAACCAGATTTTCTAGCCCCTGTAGGTTGTGGGTCAAAGCAGCTGGTTTTTTTGAACCCGGGAGAATGGCACTTCTGCAGCGAATTTTAACTGGCTTGGTTGCCAGAACTGGCTTGGTTGTCTGTCCCCTGTGGTGTTAGCTCTGCTCCCAAGCTTAGCCTTATCAGCAGCCCAGGCCTCCTGTGCAACGAGATAAAGACCATGCACCATGCCTGGAACGTGGAACGTTGTAGGTGCTGAACGAACAACCAGCGTTAGATTCTCACTCTGCCACCATGTTGGTCATGCTTTACAAACGTGGAAAAGCCAAGGGTCAAGGCACAGTCCTTTGGTGTTTTTATCTGAGATGCCTTCCAGACGGGCAAGACTCACTCACTGTGCTTCTATGGATAAAGGTGTTCAGTTTGCCACAGACCCACCTATCAGAATATTGAGGGCAACACTGTCAGAGGGATTACCTGAACCAAGACATTCTGTGTCTGTCCCATTCCCCTAACCCGCTAAACTCACACCCTACTGAAGAAGGTGATTTCAAAGGACTTATTCTAGGTGAGCTTGTGTTGCCTCTTAGAATCATATTATCTTCTAATGCTCCCAACCCACTTCTTTAGCAACTGTTTAGAGTATTACTGGGGTTAATATTTTTAAATTAAATTAAAAATTTTTCAATCGAGTCCCGAGGTAAACCAAATCCTAAAAATATAGCATTGACATCCGTGCATTTAGATCTAAAAATAAAATTGTCTATAAAAGGAGCCTGAATCACACTAGCTTAGTTTCCTCTTAAATAGAGAACATATAAATATTTAGTCAAATAGAACACCTTATAGTGCATTCTGGGCCGATATAAAAAAAAATGACTCTAAAAAATAATTAACAAGGCCATCCCCCATGTGGAGAACCCATTATATAAACCTGTGTAGCAAGTGTTCTAGCAGTAGGGCAGAGAAAGAATAAGACAAGATAGCTACCCTCAAGGAATTTTCCGTTGTAAAAGCTGAAGAGTAGTATGAAATAAAATGCAAATGAGCTCAAGGCACATATGAGTGATTTCACTGAATTCAACAGCATTTATTGGGTATAGTGTGTTGCCAGGCACTGTGGTAGGTACCAGATGTAGATGGGGAGACAATCTCTGCCCTGAAGGAAATTGTATTCAAGAGTTTTCATGTTGAAGTTGTCTAACGCTGAGAAAATTTGAAGGGAGAGCCCAGCCCAGAATGGGACAGGATTAATTAATTAATTGATTAAAAAGGAAGAAAGGAGAGAGAGGGAAAGGACATTGCAGGTAGGCATCATGACAATCAGCAGGGAGGTCCTCCTGCCCAACTCCAGGGAGGAGGGATGAGAATTTCTTGCAGAGGACAAATTTGGGATTCTATCCTCAGATTGCTTTAGACTTTTAAAGTTCAAATGTCCCAGAAAGAGAGAAGAGTAATTCAATTTTAAAAGAAATATATAATGTTACAGATCAGGGAATCTGTTTCAAAATAAGACTTTGCTTTTGACAATGTCTCTTTAAATGATGTGACTCTGGGGACTTTTCCTAGCTAAACATCTGCCACCCTACACAATAATTAGCCAGCAACACGTTTTCTTTGTTGTTCATTAAAGATTAATGAGAGTGAGAGCTTAAGGTCTGGTTAGATGGAGAAACCCTGAAGGGGTCATTTGAACCTTTCATATCTGTCCCTTTCCGAAACTCTGATGAGCAGTTTTTCAATACGGCAGCAGCCGTCTGTCTTCAGCCTACCGTATGTCTTGGTGGAAAGTCAGACGTTTCTGGCATGCTGTCTCTTACCACCAGCTGAACAGCACATGCATGAGAGGAGGCAGAGCAGCTGTTTGGAGCTTTGAAGAGGGTTGAGCACGTTTCATGCTGGGGTGATGGGCGTTTTCAGCAAAGTGTATCTCCCTAGTTCCTAGGGTACCATCAAATAGAAACACCAGGTAACCAGGCACCGCTGTGCAAACACAGCAAGGTCTGGCCAATTTGGCGGCAAGTCCTCCTTTACCTATTTATTTTGTTCTAACTGTTAGATTTTTGCTAGTTCTCCACTCTGCAGACAGCCACACCGGGAGAGGCAGAGAGGTGATAAAGGGAAAGTTTACTTAACAAAAGGGATAAAAGGAAAACTAATGGAAGTTTAAATACTTCTAGTTAAAAATAGGCAGCTGAAATAATGAGGACAGGAAAGACAAAGAAGACCCTGGAATAATTAATGCTCTTCTGGAACTTGGGAGGCCTTGGTCCTTTAAGATTAGCTCACAAAAATGCATTCCGGTTGATTTAAATCGTACTACTCAGAAAGATGCCTGGTTTGGTCCACTTTCTGCTCTTTTTTCTCTTTCATTTTCTGAGCCTGTATTTGGCGCCTTTTAGCATCTCGTACAATGCTGTGTACCCAGAGGAGCTCAAAACCCATTAATAGGCGATGTTGATGATGCCAATAATCAGAGCTGGGAGCTGTGATTGTATTATAAGCAAAGCACTTGAATGATTACAGTCCCAACAAGGCCCAGAGTGACATTTCTCCATCCCTATCACTAATGAGCATGACCTTGGGTTAGGTCAAACCCTACTGCTCCCCAGGGAGGCAATGCAGGGAAGGGTGGGGCATCATTTATAGAAAAGTCCAAAGGAAACCATCATTTCTCCAAATCTGCCCCCTTGCATGTTCCCCAGTCTTCCCTGGGGACTCTGACCTCCCTCCCAAGTCCCTCTCCCACACCTCTCCATTTCCATTTCTTCCTCTAGAAACCCCTTTGCACAAGGACTCCTTAGGATTTGAGGTGGAACCAGAACGTATGAGGCTATGAGCTGAGTTATTCCTAGCATGTCTTCAAGTGTGCCTTCAGTAAACAGGTTCCTCTTAGGCTCAGAGGCCTTAGCCTGGGAACCCCATGCCACTGAATGCAAGCTCACCTATCACCGATTGCTCCTGTACTCATTTGCAGCACGTGGAGCTGAGAGGGCACCCAAACCAGGAACTTCCTGTACCAGGAAGTTAAAACTGAATTTTCAGGAAGGAACTGGGCTGAATAATGAGCCAGAGACAAGACTTTCTGCTTCCCATCCACAGCACATGCTGGGTTCGTCCACGTGTCAGCTGTCCCCACTAGCAGCACTTCTCATGCCGTGCGGGAAGTCCATGTGCATCACTATGCTCCATCCTCAATCCTGGGCAGGTGGAACTGTCCCTCAGCTCTTCAGCAAACACGTCTAACTGCCTAGAATTCATAACTTTCTGATCTGAGGCAGCTCTTTATCTTCTTAGCAGAGCATGTTTTTTTCTGCCAGATCCAACCATAAATAAACCTGTGAATCTAATTTGTCTCATTCGGGTGGGATGTGTGACATCCAGACGAAGGACTCAGGACACCTAAGCTTCTAATTCCACCTTTGTTGCTATTTACAGCGAACATGCACTGAGCTCTTATTAAGTTGAAGACATTGTGTCAAGCACTTCATAGCCATTATTTCATTTAGCCTTCATCACGACCATAGGAGGTTTGTCTCTTACGATGAGGAAGCAGAAATGTGGAGTTTGAACTCAGGACCCAGGCCTGTCTGGCTTCATGACCACTGCCCTTAACCACTACCCTGTACTGTCTCCTATTCCCTATGGAGCCAGGCAAGCCCCTTTGGGTCTCTGGGACTGTCCTTATATGCAAAACAAGGGAGTAGGTCCAAGACACTCATTGGTCCCTCCAGCTCTCACATGCTGTGGATCAATTCCACACACACCCTTTGACCCCGCAGCCTTTTCTACCCCATATTCCACCAGAGCTTCCCGGGGCCATGCTCTCCCTTCCTACTGGACCTCTGGCATTTCCCTTGTCATGTGATGGTGGCCCAGCTGGCTATGACATCACCAGGCAACCTCCACATTCTTCTGCCTCACCTCTGGACAAGCGTGGAGCTGAGAGAGTGGGTGAGCCAAATAAAGGCCAATTCCTGGGCAGGGCAGGGGGCACTTTGGAAACCAAGAAGTCCCCAAGACCCTTATGACTAGAGACAGAGAAAGATACCCCACCGTGGTCACAGGACACAGAGTGAGCAGGCTATGGGGTGGGGCTGGGAAAAGTCCTGGAGGCAAAATTGCTCAGGGAAAGCCCTTTTATAGGATGCACCAGGAGCTCAAGATGGGAGCAGCTGTGAAGGGCAATGAGCCCCTGGAGCTCAGGATGGCGCCCGTGGGAGGAGCACAGGACACATCTCAGCCACCCTGAACTAATCCGCAGATCCTCAACCTGCAGCCTGGGGTTCCCTGGAGGCACATGCATTTATTATAGGGATTCATAAAATATCCTTTTCTCTTTTTAAAAGGGGCTCATACAATCCTCTGATTTGAGAAATACGATCTAATCCATTGTATGCACTAATGACCTTGAGTGAGCCATTTTCTCTCTACTGGTTCTTATAAAAAGGGGGGTGGGGTGGGTAAACGAGAATTTTTAGTTCTGTGAATTTCAGGCTGAGAAAAGAAGCATTTGGGAGGCAGGCAGACCTTTCTGAGATTGCTGTCCCAGCTGATGGCCTCAAGGTCGCCAGGATCGAGCTGGAGTGTGTTCAGTTAGAAAACCAAATCAAGAAAAGAGCAGGACTTGCTGATTTTTCTCTGGAATGGAATTGCCCAGGGAGAAGGAAACATACACACATCTGTATCTAGAGGCTGATTTATTCCCGTGGTTTCCATATCTCAACCCACACTTTTCTCTGAAGGAAAAGAAAACCAGGGACTTTTGTGGTCATTTGCATTCTGGAGACAATGGAGATGCCATCTCATCAGTGAACAATAACGTAAGTGAAGGAGAGACACAGATGGGCAGCTCTGATAGCATGCAACCCAAGGAGCTAAGCCATATTTATTCCTGTGTCCTCTAAAATGCCACTCGTCCTTTCTCAACACATGCTTCACTGTCAGTCTCTAAGTCACCTTTTAATGTATTTACTCAGCCAGAAAGGGGTGTTCTCTAAGATCATCTTTGACTTTTCTTTTTCTCCTTCTACTCTTTCTGCAGAGAGTGTGTCCATCCTCAGAATCTCAGTGCTGCTTTCTGAGGGGGTGACTCTCGACTGACTCTTGAGCTCCAGCTCTGGTCTGGTGGCCACCCTGGGCCATCAGCACTGCATTTCCTGCTGCCTGGAACCATTTCCGCCCAGGTGCCCTCCAATCAATCAGCCCATCCCTCTATCCATCATCCTACTTGTTTCCAGGGGAGGAGACAATTCACAATCCCAGAGCTTCCTTGATCTTCTATAATCAGAGAAGATGCCTTTGGACCTCCAGCCTCAGAATCACCACCATTAGCAGGGCCAGTGGCTCCCCATCAAGCCTCGCCTTCTTCTTTGATGACCTGAGGCCATGGCCCCATATTTTCCCCCAGTTTTGCTGTTCTCTGCTAAGACTCTTATCTATGTCCTTGATTCCTAGTGGTCTTTCCACCTGCCTGCCTGCACCATTGGTGACCCCTGACCTAGTTTGCTCCTTGAACTTGCTGTTCGTTTGTCCGCTTCTCCACCCCATTGTCCGCCTCTGCCTTCCCTGGTTGCTTACTCTCCGTGTGCCCTGTTGGTTGCACTTCTGTTCTCTGCTTGGACCTTGACCTGGGTCAAGTACTTCCAGTTTCACTCTTTCTGGAGCCTTTATCTCAATAATATACATCATTATACATATGTTCAAGCTTCAGAATTTGTAGTTTAGGAACTCTCAGAGGAGCATAGTACAGCCATGCATTGCTTACCGATGAGGATATATTCTGAGAAATGTGTCATTAGGTGATTTTGTTGTGCAAATATCATAGAGCGTACTTAGACAAACATATATGGCATAGCCTACTACACACCTAGGCTGTATGGTACAGCCTATTGCTCCTAGGCTACAAACCTGTACAGCATGTTACTGTACCGAATACTGTAGCCAAGCATGATACATGGTAAGTATTTATGTACCTAAACATAGGTAACCATAGAAAAGGTACAGCAAAAATATAGTATAAAAGAGAAAATATGGTCCACCTGTATGAGGCTCTTACCAGGAACAGGGCCTGCAGGACTGAAAGGTGCTCTGGCTGTCAGGGAGTGAGTGATGAGTGAGTGTGAAGGCCTGGGATATCACTGTGCACTACTGTAGGCTTTATAAACACCGGACACTTAGGCTACACTAAATTTATAAAAAAAATTTTCTTTCTTCAATAATAAATTAACCTTTAACTTACTGTAACTGTTTTACTTTATAATCTTTACAATGTTTGAGTTTAAAACACAAACGCATTGTACAGCTATATAAAAATATTTTCATTATATCCTTATTCTATAAGCTATTTTCTATTTTTAAAATTTTTCATTTTTCATTTTTTTTTTTACTTTCTAAACTTTTTTGTCGAATACTAAGACATAAACACACATATTAACCTGGGCCTACCCAGGGTCAGGATCATCAATATCACTGTCTTCCACCTCCACATCTTGTCCCACTGGAAGGTCTTCAGGGGCAGTAACACGCATGGAGCTGTCACCTCCTGTAACAATGCCTTCAGAAATACCTCCTGCAGGGCCTGCCTGAGGCTCTTCTTGAGGAGCTGTCACTCTTTTCGGAAATATGTCTATGCTGGTTGGTTTGGTTTGTTTCTTTTCCTTCATTGTAGATTTGCTTGTAAGCATATAACACATATGAACGTTCCTCTCGATTAATGAAAACCCTTCGGTGCTGGGGTCCATGTTTTCGAACTTTTTATGGAGCTTGCTGGGGTTTGGAAAAACTTCTGCTAAACCCTTTACTGTGCATTTTCTTGGAGGCTTTTCTTCTTTTCCTTCTCCTGTAGTTTCTTTTTCTCATGCCTCTTCAGTTCTGCATTCCTATTCCAGTTCCAACAACTCATGAGTCACTTCCTCGGGACCCACTTCCAGGAGCTCCTCAGTGGCACTGCCATCTCAACCACAGGCTTGTTCATTTTTGCAACTCCTCATACTCAGCAAATCCTTTGACGTTGTAGAGGAACCTCTTGAGTGTCTTTTTCCAGATGCCATTCATACCCTCCATGGTGACACCACCCCAAGCTCAAGCAAGATTCTTGATGCAGTCTTAGTGTTGTAATCCTTTCAGAATCGCACCAGTGTCTTTCTCAGGGTCTTCCTCAGTTGCAGAAATAGGCAGGGCAGAGGTCCTCCTCAGGCAGTAGCCTTTAAAAGCCACTATAACTCCTTGATCCATGGATTGGATCAAAGAGGTGTTGTTTGGAGGAGAAACAGTGCTTTGATACTGGGATGAAAATCACCAATCAAAGGAGGATGTGCAGGAGCCTTATCAACAATAAGCAAAATCTTGAAAGACTTGTTATTTTCCGAATAGTACTTCTCCACTTTGCTGGCATAGCAATCCAGGAGGGCATCTTGGAAGAGGAGCTGGGTCATCCATGACTCTTACTGCTCCTGTAGGTCACTTGCTGATGGGCTTATAGGCCCTGGGTTCTCACTGTGCAGAGCACAAAGGGTTTCAGCTTCTAGCCTGCAGCGTTGTCCCTCAGCAGGACTGTTATCCTGTCCTTAAAAGCCTTGACACCTGGCATTGATTTGGCCTCCTTATGGATGAAAGTCCTTTCAGGCATCCATTTCCAGAATAAGGAGGTTTCATTCATATTGAAGATTTGCTCTGGCAAGTAATTTTCCTCCATAATCAGCTTATCTAGAGTTTTCAAAAATTCTTCAGCTGCCTTCGCATCAGCACTTACAGACTCACCACTCACTTTCGCATTACGTAATGAATAACAGTTCTTGAATCATTTAAACCACCCAGAGCTAGCAGTACATTCAACATCGCAGTCGGGTAGCCTTTTCTTTCAACATCACAAGCATTTTTGCTTTGGCTCTGATGGTGCTGAGAGGGGTACACTTCTGTGTCTGTTCAGTCCAGGTCATTAGAAGTTTCCCCATCTCTGATACAGGCCCTTCTCAAATTTTTGCTGGTCTCGTGCCTTTTCTGTAGCTTCTGTCACTTTGCTCTTGTTCTTCAAGCTTGCAGCTCTGGGGGAATGGGATATGCCTGACTGGTGAGCAAGCCCCGTCACCAATTTTCCACTTTTGTAGTCCTGAATCACTTTTAATTTCATTTCCAGGTCAATCACTTGACATGGTCTCTTACTGGCCACATTAGCAGTAGATTTTGTATGCTTAGGGGCCATGCTGAACAAAACAACAAGAGATTAAATCAAGCGCAAGAGAAAATGATGCAATCAAGAGATATGACGAACACAAGATGTATGAGGCTGCTGGGTAACACGGCACACTGTTTGACAGTAAACTTTTTTCTTAATAAGTAGAAAGTACACTCTAAAATAATGGTAAAAGGATAGGGCAGTAAATACACAGTCGTTGGTTATTATTATCAAGTATTATATACGTAATTGTATGTGCTAGACTTTTACATGGCTGGCAGCACGGTAGGTTTGTGTACACCAGCATCACCATAAATACATGAGTAATGTGCTTTGCCGGGTCATTACAGCAGCTACAGTGTCACCAGGCAAGAGGAATTTGTCAGCTTCATTATAATCTTATGGGACCACCATCGTAAGCGTGGTCTGTTGTTGACCAAAACATTGTTATGTAGCACATGACTGAAAGAGCCCCTTACTATCCTCACATGTGAACCGAGGGTGTTAAATTGGTTGATCTCTAGGATTTCTTACAGTTCTGAAATGCTATGATTTAAAAACACTAGAAGACCACTTAGCTCAACTCTTTTCATTTGAGAGATGAGAAACAGACCCAGAAAGATACAGTAGCTCGACAGCCTGGGGACTGAGCTAGGATTAGAATTTCAGTCTTTTGAGTCCTGACGCTTGCCTATCCTCTGCCTTGCTTTTGCTGCCTCCCTCTCTCCCTAGTTCAATTCTCCTGGCCATCTGTTAGATGGTTGTTTATTTGGAGATAAGAAAGAAAATAAAGGACCCTTGTTCCCATGTCATTCCTTGCATCTCGCAGCTTCAAGATGACATTGGGAATGTGCAACCCACTTACGAGAACAAACTGTTTTTTAAGGACTTGAGCACATTGATTTTTTTGTGTGGGAGTGGCACCACTAATTACGAATAAGTACTGTCTATTTATTAAAGCAGGCCCTTGCAGACAGTTCCCGCATGCAAACGATCCTTCACCACAATTGGGGTAAATTAGCAAGGTTTTACCGAACTAATGAGACGATGTTTCTGAAACTTGTCTTTATGTTTTCCAGGCTGTTTTGAGACAAGAGTCTATAACTGAGATCCTCAAACTGCCATATTCAATGCAGGCTGCACAAGAAGGGAGGTTTTCAAAACTCCCAGTCACTCCAGAGGATGCCACGTGGAGGTGTGGGTCCAGGCACCGGAGCATGCACGTGTATGCATGGATACGCAGGACATGCACACACATATATGGACATGTATGCAAACATACCCCCACATATGAATATATGCACATAAAATAAAATCACATGTTTCTGTTTACAATTAAGCTTCTCCTTATCTAACAAGTGACGATGCATAATGCCATGGTCTGAAATCTTGCCTGATTCATGAGGGATAATACAAATAAAGCAAAAATAATAGCAGGCACTCTTTATTGCACAGCAGTCTTTTGCTCTATGTTAGCAATTATCTTCACGATCTTTCAAAAGAAGTATTATCATCCCCATTCAATAGAGGAAGACACTGATGCCTCGAGACCCAAGGTACATGGCTGGTAGGCTGAGTTGGCATTCAAATTCATTAGCTTTCCACTCTACCCCCGAAACATATTCTTTATCCCTAATCCAGTTCCTTCTGCTGAACCTTCATTTGCTCATCTAGTCTGGTATGTTCTCCCCAAGAACTCTCTCTAGCCCTCCAGCATAAGATGGAATCTCAACTCAGGTCACTGGTCTTCCCTTACTTCCCAGCGTGATTCATTCAACCCTTCATTTTTTTGTTTGTTTATTTATTTATTTATTTTACAATGGGCTTTTTCAGCTTGCAGTGAAGACATCCAACCCTTCAGATCTCTGTGTCTGAAGCTCTACAGGAGACAGTGGGCAAGGAGTTACCTTAGGAGGAAGCAGTGCTGCCTCCATCTATTAGGTTTGGAATAAACATTTTCCCCAGTCACAGTTTCCCACTGTGTCAAAGACTATGATGGTTATACATCAACTTGACTGGGCTAAGGAATATCCCAGATAGCTGGTATTCATTACTTCTGGGTGTGTCTGTGAGGATGTTTCAGAAGACATTGACATTTGAATCAATAAAGAATATGTGCCCTCACCAATGTGGGCAGGCGTCTCCCAATGTGTTGAGTGCCTGAACAGAACAAAAAGAGGAAGAGCAAATTCTCTCTCTTTCTCCTTGAACTGGGACATGCATCTTCTCTTGTTATTGGACATTGGAGTTCCTGGTTCTTGGACCTCTTGGATTCCAGGACTTACAGCAGCAGCAACCCCAACCCCACCCAGCTGTGGTTCTCAGTCCTTCAGCCTTGGATTGGGCATTACACTGTAGCTCCCCTATATCTCAGGCCTTGGGACCCAACTGAATTACACCACTGGCTTTCCTGGTTCTCATTTGCAGATAACATATTTTAGGACTTCTCAGCCTCCATAACCATGTGAAAGTCCACAATACATCTGCTTTTTTATATCTCTATAAATCCTGTTGGTTCTGTTTCTCTGGAGAACCCAAGGACACAGGCCTGAAGGCTGCAGGTCAGGAGGGGAGTGGAGGGTAGGATGGGCACAGAACCATCTCTCTGGGTCTTCCCAATCTGCGCCAGTTCTCTGGATGCCTGTACACAAATTCAACAAGAAGCTAGGGGCTTTAGGGAATGCGATTAGGGAATGAAACTTTAACTTGCAGGAGAACCACCTCTTAGCTATTTCTTCAAGTACCTCATTCCTGATTTGAAATATGACTAAGTACCCTTTTAGTTTCTAGAAATATCAGATATGGCACTGAGGGCTAGGCTTCAGAGATCTAGTTTTGAGTTTTCCAGAGGCAATTTTATAAGAGGTTAGCATGATTAACAGAAGATGTTTCTACAAAAAATATTAAGAAAAACAAGGATTTTCAGAGACCCTCAGACTTTGGGGATAGTGTCAGGAAGCACAAAAAAACTCACTTTGGTGGCTCTAATAGAAAGAATACTAAGAATGTCAGATCCAGCTCAGGCTACCGACACTCCTCCTTTTGGCCCTAGGTCTCAATTCCCAGTATGCAATACACTCAATTGCCAGTAGTCAGATTTGGGTTCAAATCCTGACTGCACCCACCAATAGCTACATGACCTTGTGCCAACCTCTTGGTTGAATCAAACTTCAACTTCTCCGTCTGTAAAATGGGATTAGACTAAAAGCCTCATGTTGTACCTCCATCACATGGCCCAATGCCTGCCTCATAGTATGTAGTCAATAAATATTTGCTCATAAAAAGAATGAGTGAACTTCTATCTTAGAGATGTTTGATGTATTTTAAACATTAGGGCAGGTCGATAAATGTTAGCATCCTTTCTTTGCTTTGCTGATCAGTTTTTGAAACATTTTCTCCTTCCTTTCCTCAAAGTTAATGAACCTAGTCTTGGGATATCCCAAGAGCCAAACTTGTACTAAAAAGTGATAGTCCTGTAGAAGCTACAAAAAACAAAGATTCATAGACCCATAGAATTTCATCCCTAAGGGAAAGCCCTGGAGTTGAAGGGAGACCTAGAGACCTTCTGTTCTAATCCTTTACTTCACCAGATAAAGAGACTTATGGAGAAGGAAATGACTTGCCCAAGATCACACAGCTTGTTAGTGATACTGTATGTTCATTCCAAAGCAAGGCTATTTCTACTGATTAAACAACTTCTAGCCTATACCCTGTGATCACTAACTGGATAATTTCCAATGCAGAATGACATCAGGAAGAGAGACTTCCCCAGGGTTATCCCATCCTTTGTGCTTTATGTACATAGGACTGGAACTGCTGTGTCCTAGTCTTGCATCTGCTAAGTATGACTGTCCCAAGTGCTATAATATAGCATAACAGCATGCTTTAGACCAAGAGTGTACTTACCCTAGTGGCTGAGCTTGTAAATTGTATGCTGCAGGACATATCTCTTACATGTATTTATTTTTCACAAGTATGGTTGTAATTCTGTTAGTGAAAATCAACAGAAGAGACCTCTAAGCTTTATAACCCTGGGGAGTGGCACCCCTTTAAGTCCATGCTTCCTGGTTTCTTTTCCTTACACTATACTTACCACCCAAAAGAAGTTTGCTTTAACTGCTTGGATTTGATTAGTCCTTGAATATTTTGATTTGAGTGAAACCACAGAGAGCTAGAGTTCCCAGTCCATGACCTTTAAGGGCTAACTCTGCAGTTAAAAAATATTCTCTCAGACCAGAAAGCAGTCAATCTCTTGCATCCTCTGGCTGGTCTAATTACTGATGTTTTTCAATACCGATACCTCAGCACTCCTTGGGGATTCCTGGGACTAGAAAACCCAGACCCGAGGTCCAAGTTTTTATGCTCTACTCTCTTATTTTTGCAACCAAAGAGTCAAGAGAAACAAAAACACTTAGTAAAAGATATTTTATAATCTTTCTTTTTAAATTATACTACTAAGGGGTAAGTTTCTTTGCTTTGGATGGCATAGGAAAATAAAGACTAAAGGTTAAGGAAAGGTATGTCCATAATTAATAAATTAATTTGTTGATCACTCATCTACTTAACTTATATATTCATTCGCCATTGAAATACTATTTTTAAAGTGTGTATGATACACAAAGCAGTGAGCTTTGTAGGTGAGAGGGTAGGGGAGAAATACAAAAAAATACACAGTTGCTGCTCTAAATCATTCTATATTCTAGTGGGGGAAGACACAACATTTATTTACTCACATGATTATAATAAAAGATTTCCCAAAGAGGAGTTATCAATAAAGCTTTCATAACCCTGAGCATGACTTGGAATTCGATAGGCAGAGATGGGAGGTGAGGGCCTTGCAGGTGGAGGAAGGAGCATGTGGGAAGGGGGGGGACCACACCGGAAAGGTCTCCAAGGCATCATCCAAATACACCTGACGTGTAATTTCTAAAGAATGATAATTAAGTTCAGATCTTTAGGAAGCGAAAGTAGTCAGTGGATAGAAGATGCCTTAATAGAACAAACTTTTACAGATATTTGAAGCCTTAAGATGCTGCTTAGGCTTGGTCAGAAAAATACCTGAGCGCCCAGAGGCATCAATTTCACCCGACAGAGCTGCCCCCAGGTTCATTACCATCTATTCAGTGGTTATTCTCATTTGAGGAATGCATTCTGGCCCACGGCTGATTTTTCCTTCCAGCCTCCTCCACCTGGGGCTTGTAAAACCCGAGCCTCCTAACAGGGCTGGTTCAAAGGAGGGAAAAATCCTTTCCTGCTTAACATTCTGCAAGCGGCACGGGCAAATCTCCGAAGTCAATCATCATGAATGAAGCCGTTTAAGAGCGGGCCCGCGACTCTGTGCGGATGAATAACCAGACCGAGTGAATCGCCGGCAGAGGGGACTGCGGGCGACTCTCTTTCTGCTTTGTCACCCTTTATGACCCGGCATACAGTCCCAGCGCCCTTCACGGGAATGTCTTGCTTTGCAGAAAGAAACTGATAATAACCACAGAGAGGAGAGATGCTAGCCCCGCAGGCTGCTATTTTGAAAGTCTGGAGAAATGGAAAGCTAGCTAGAGCTTACTTTTGCTCCTTCTACTTTGCAATTACACGCCCAGAACTGCAGCGGAGGCAGCAGAACCGGGTATGGAGGCCTCGCAAGACTTGTTTGGTAGAGCAATGGCCCCAGGCTGCTGGTGGCTCCTGAGGCCTCTGGTCTCCATGCTGAGTCCAAGTGGCTGTGGCAGAATAGACTGTTGGTTCCGTCCGTCCTGGCTTCCAGAGGGAAGATTGGCTCCAATCCACTCCCCAAGACGAGCCTATCCTCTGCTGGAACTGGCCGCAGCAGCCCCTCAACCCAGAGGTCCACACAGCAGTGACAATGTCCAGACCGAGTGCAGGCAGGAGGCCACCTTCATGGGCTGCCCCTCGCTCCAAGTGCCAGTGCGAGACTGTGCTGAGTGTGCACTTGAGTGATAGGGAGGAAAAGAGCGTCTCGCTACTCATTCCAGCTCTGCCACTGAGTCCCCGACCCAGTGCGCGTCCATTCACTCAGCATTTGTTGAGCACCTATCGTGCGCCAGGAAGCTCGCTGCAGCTGAGAACATTGAGATGAACGAGACCCCTGAGGGACCTGCTAGTAGAAGAGGCGTTTGAAAAGTCATTGGATTTCTCTGAGCCTGTTTCCTTTAAAAGCGCAGGCATGGGCATTATGTGTAAGGCCCTTTCCTACTCTTGACAGTCTGCAATTCTGTGATTGGCCTCTGACCCTACCCGAGATAAGTACCAGAAGTTCACTGCTTCCTGGTCAGCCCAGCTGCCTCCTCTATCTCAGAGACCGGAGCGTGGGGTCAGGCGTGAGGATGCTCTGCCAGAGCCTGGCCAGGCACCCCGAGCACCTCTGCCCGATCACAGCCACAGTGGGGGGAGAGGAGAGCCCTTATATATGAACTTCCCAGGGCCCCTTCTGCAAATCTTAAACTCTGCAGAATACTCCACTGTAATGTCTTGAAGAAGAGCCTTTATTTGCTACAAATTCTAGAAAAGCAGTTCATTTTTCTTAACCTCCAAGAGTGTTTAGGATGAGCTTTTCGATCGACTCCCTTCTGAATTTCTCCAGACAACTCCATTTCGATAACGCCTCCACAGTGAGGCTCCCTGGCCTTTGTCCTTGAGCAGAAGCCGAGAAACCAGAGCCTGGGGACGAAACCAGGGTGGTCTTTTAGGAGCCTGTAGGTAAGGTAGGTGTGACTACACAACCAAAGCCAGAATCACAGAATTAAAATGCTGAAAAGAATTTTAATGACAGTCAAGTCCTTTTCAGAAGAACCTGAAGGTTCCCAGAAAAACTGAGTGAGATCCAAGAGTAATACCTGGGTCTCTTGACTTTCTCACTAACAGGAAACACAGTCCCCCGTGCCAGAGGGGCAGCTGTAAGGATGGCTGACCACAGGCTCCAAGCTGACGGGGATCCACTCACTCAGAGAAAACCCCATCCCTGATGCTATGGGGGCTTCACTAGTCCCAGGCCTCTTACACAGACCATGAGGACGGCCTTGGCATTAGTCAGTTGGGAGCCTCCTGAGGTGCTGGTCGAATAATACTCCCCCTCTTCCAGCTTCTCTGACACTAACTTTCTGAAGCAATGCGATGAAAGCAGTATGCAGCTCGAGAAGTTTTCCTTTAGCTTTTTTTTTTCCGACTTGTTAGATATCCTTACACCAAGCTTATCATATGGAAATAAGAAATGCCAGTGACATCTCCTGCCAGCTGCTGCTGCTTCATGAGAGTCCTCGTCTAAAGGATGGAAACAATTTGTTCCTCAAGGGGCCCAAGTCTTACTCTTCCTGCAGATATCGGAAATCTTTCATCTTAAAAGCTTTTTCAGGAACTGCTTCAGAAGCAGTGACCAGGTCTACGACGACTCCAAATCTCCATACTTGCTGTGTTTTTCTCTCCTGCATCAAATCTGTGTTCAGCCTAAGGGATCTTACCTCTAAGCATCACCAGCAATGCCAGGGGAGACGGGCATGGTGGGGACTGCCCCCCATATTTTTTTAGAAGAGGATATAGAGGGCACATTAATGCTAAAAGAAAGAGAAAAAAATTTTTTTCTGTCTTAGCAGACAGGAAGAAAACTGGCAGTCAATCATGGAACACCTCTAAGTGTCCCAGCTATCATGGAACTAGGTTCTTTCATATCTTTCATATGTCATTCATTTAATTCTAAAAGGAAAAGAAGAAAGAGGAGGAAAAGAGGGCAGAAGAGAAAGTTGAGACTTACTTGAAAGAAATCGTGACTTGCCTGTGAGCCCTTTGGCTAGGAAGAGAAGAAACTAGGATTTGTACTGGGATTGGAACCCCAAGGTCCTCGCTCTTTCCACCACATTGCATTGACCTAGTGAACAATGTGGGTCCTTTGGTGACCAATGGCCTTGCACAGCAATCAGTGCCCACGGGGAAGCTGGGCAGCATGACTGCCTGCCTTGTGCCACACCCTGAGCTATCTTCCACGGGCGGCCTCATCTTGAATCTCTGAGCAAGGAAGCACCTTGCTATTGGTAACAGAGTATTCCTTTCGAAGCACCTCTTCAATTTTCTCTGCTTTTTCATGATCAAGCTGTTGTTTACTGGGCACATAATCTAAGCAATAAAACTGCTATAAACTGCAGCAGACCAAGCTAATAGCAAATGTGCATTGTAGAGGAAAAAGGCACAGACAAGAATAATGATACCCCATTTCTCCTACTCAAGGAAGAAAAATTAAGGGCGGGTGAGTGACTCCTCAGGACACGGGGGAACCCCCTCATTAGGAGATTTTGGCTGAATTTACCTTATATACATGTGGGCATATGCACATTCTCTTAAGTTTGCATTAAGAATGACAGTGAACTAAAGGAACACAAAAAGAAGGAGAATACGTTCTCCTCGTAAAATATTAAAACATTACAGATAAGCCTAGCATTTTCTTTGACCAGCAGACTCATTCCTTCCTCTTCTCATTTCTATCCCTAGAGGTGACCATTATATTAAGTTTGGAATAAATCTTTCCAAGCCTTTTCTCATGTGTCCCCCCACAAAAACGTATTCATAGAAATTTTCACAAGGAGAATAAATTCATGTGTTACTTGGGTAATGAAAATTTAATTCTAAACAAGAAAGAGGAAGAGAGAAAGAAAAAAAATGGAACTTAAAAAATAAAGCTCAGTTTTGGAATGAAGCTATTGATTCAACTTTTAGAGTATCCAGTGGATCAATGCATTTGTCAAAAATGGACTCAGGTATAATTGTACCAGGAATGGTGTCTCTGACATGAGTTATTTAACAATATGACATTAAATATTACCAACCTAAAAATAGCCAAACTGACAAATTATGCAAAAATCAAGTAGCACAAAAGAATACTACTATGATCTGGGACTGAAATAACCTTAAAAGGAAGACTTTTTGCAAGTTCCAGAGAGTGCAGCACTGTACTTCCTGAACATTGTGGCTACATAATACCTATTGATCTAATTTAATGAATTTAAGATTAAGGTTGTACTTATATATTATGATACCATTAATGCAAAGGAACTAATTAGCAAACTCAAGGAGGTTGCTGGGGAGGTACATTAAGCAGCCTGAAAGCAAAATGCCAGAGGCGGGTGAGTGTAGCTGTGTGCTCATATTCTTGGGCTTCTTGGCCCCAAGAATTCAATTATTTGTTCATTCTATTATAATTCTCTCCATTCATTCAGCCAGTACCTGTGTCCCAAGCACTAAGCTGGGTGCTGGAGACATAGTGGCAGCATGATGGAGTGGGAAGACCATGGACTTTAGAGAGAGAGACTTGGCTTGGGCTCTTGGGCCCAACATTTATTAATGGTAAGATTTCAGGCAAGTCGATTAACCTCTTAGGCCTCAGTTTTCTCACTTGTGGAATGGTGGTAATAACCAACTTGCTATTGAGGGGATTAGAAATAAAATTCACAAAGTATGTAGCATAGTTCCTGGCACAGAGTAAAGGTAGGTAGAAATTATTATTTGGACACAGCCCTTCTTCTAAAGGAGCTCACTGTCTCGTATGGGAGAGAGAAAAATAAAGAAAGAACTGCAGAGAGATTCCTCTTTTGGAATAGTAGCATGAGGAGCTCTGAAGACCTACTTCCTCATGAAACAAGCTTAACTGGTGAAAATTATTTTTAAAAACACAATCACGGCCGGGCGCAGTGGCTCACGCCTGTAATCCTAGCACTCTGGGAGGCCGAGGCGGGTGGATAGCTCAAGGTCAGGAGTTCGAGACCAGCCTGAGCAAGAGCAAGACCCTGTCTATACTAAAAATAGAAAGAAATTATCTGGCCAACTAAAATATATATATATACAAAAAAATTAGCCGGGCATGGTGGCGCATGCCTGTAGTCCCAGCTACCCGGGAGGCTGAGGCAGTAGGATCGCTTAAGCCCAGGAGTTTGAGGTTGCTGTGACGCCCCGGCATTCACTCTAGCCCAGGCAACAAAGCGAGACTCTGTCTCAAAACAAACAAACAAACAAACAAAAAAACACAATCACTTAAAGTCTTTGGAAATTGTCCTAAGGGAAAATAGCAACTTAAAAAACATTTATTTAAGAAAATCTAAAACTCATTAAGAACAGTGAGAATCTGTAGCATTTGCTCTCTTCTTTCCTTTACCAACTCAGTGTGATGGAAACTCCACTCCAGGAAGGCTCAGCCAAGAGCAGAGGGGGCCCTCTTCCCCCAGCTCCCTCTCTAGGCTCCCTAACCAGGAGGGTCAGGCCACCAGCATTTCTCATCTTCCTCAGCTACATGGGCAGAGGCTAAATTCCAGGTGATGTGGTCAAGAAGCTTGGAATCCTTCACTTTACCCAGGCCTCACTCATAGAGTGGAGGCTTTCTACCCCAGGCATGGTGCACTGAGAACACTGGGGTCCCCATTGCCCCCATTGCAGCTCGTTTGTAGGATGTAGGTTCCAAGCTAGGAGAGGCAAGTTGAGAAGAAGAAAGGCTTCTAACCCTGCCAGCATCTTGCCCATAAAACAGGGTGTCATTCCATGAGAAGAGGGCCATAGTACCCTTCCCCCAGCCTCAGAGCAGTGGCTCAGAGATTTTGCTCAGGGAGAAAGGCAGACAATAAGAACAGAGATCTCCAAAGTTCTCCCCAAAGGAACTGAACTTATTTGAAACAGAGTATGGCGAAATTCAAGCCTAAGGATGCTATCAAAAACAATGGTGATTTTGGTGATAAATAATTGAGAGGAGGCTGGTAGATTCATGAAAGCAAAAAACTAAGCAGTAGTTTTGCCAGAGAGAACCATGGAAAGAGACAGCTAAGAGGAGCCTCCCTGGGTTGAGAAAAAAACTTCAAAAATTGGCCTCAAAAACTACCCCTGCAAAGGAACTCACATTTAATTGGATCAGACTTTAGAACAATATATGCCCCAGAGCTTTGCCAAAAACAAGAGAACAATCAGCTTATAATTTGTGGACATCAACAGCTGGGTGTGATGCCAACAGAGACAGTCGGCTGAACCTATAGATCAGGGAAATACAGAGTCAAAGAGAACCCTGTAAAAACTACAGGGTCCTAGGGTGGACTGCACATGCCCAAGGCTGTGCCCTCTGAAAAATGACATTTAAGGATTCCCACTGCAGGGAAAATTGACTTCATTAAAGCTAACCAAGGCCACATTCACAGGTACTAGAGGTCATGACTTCAATATATCTTTTAGGAGACACAATTCAACCCATAACATCCACATCCACATTCATTATAGTAAAGGTGCTGAAAGACAAAGAGAAAATCCTGAAAGCAGCAAGAGAAAAAAGACTTACCACTTTCAAAGCAACCCCAATAAGATTAGCAGCTGTTTGCTCATCAGAAACAATGGGGGCCAGAAGGCAGTGGGAGGACATAGTCAAAGTGCTGAAAGAAAAGGCCCTGTCAACCAAGACTCTTACTACAGAGAAACTATCTTTCAAAAATGAAGGTTAAATAAAAACATTCCAAGATCAACAAAAATGGAGAGATTTGTTGCTAGCAGATCTGCCTTCCAAAAAATACTGAAGGAATTCCTGCAGGCTGAAAGCAAGTTACACCAGATAGTAATTCCACACACATACATACACAAACAAAGACACCAGTAAAGGTAACTATGTGATTATAAAAGACAGTTTAGATGCTTATTTCTTCTCCTTCCTTCTCCTAATGGATTTAAAAAGCAGTTGTATAAAAGAATGTGTATGTAATTGCAGTGTTGGGTCTGTAGTGTACATAACTGTAATATGTTTGATAATGACAGTATAAGGGATGTGGCAGAGGCAGCAAAGCTGTGCTGGAGTAAGGAAGTGATGTCAGATAGTGATTTTAATCCACAAACACAAATGAAGAGAAATGGTAAATAGCAAGGGTAATATAACTAACACTATAAATATATACTTGCTTCCCTTTTTTCCCTCCCAATGTATTTAAAAGACATAAAATTATATAAAGTGATAATTATAATGATGTATTTATTGTGGGGTTTGTAATATATATAGTTGTAATATGTATTACAATCATAGCATTAAAAAGGGCAGGATAATAGAGTATATTAGAGTAATATTTTCACATCTCACTGGAATTAAGTTACTATAAATCTAAAGTAGATTCTGATAAGTTAAGATGTATATGGTAAGCCCTAGAGTAACTAAGAAAACAACTCAAAAGAATATAAAGAAAAAAAATCATTAACTAAATTAAAATGTTATTCTGGAAAATATTCACTAATAAAAAAGGAAACAGTAGGGAATAAAAAGAACAAAAAAGATGAGATATATAGAAAAAAGATAAAATGACAAATATAAATCCATGTATATTACTAATAATGTTAAGTGTGAATAAACTAAATAATCCAATAAAAAGGTAGAGATTGTTGCATTTGTGCGGGGTGGGGGACAAAACAAAGATCCACCTGTATGCATTTTACAGGAGCTATAAATACAAATTCTTCTCAGTGTACGTGAAACATGGTCTATCTCAGACCATATGCTAGGCCAAAAAACAAACTTCAATAAACATAAAACATTGAAACCATACAAATTATTTTCTCTGACCACAATAGCATAAAATTAGAAATCAATAGCAGAAAGATATTTAAGAAATTCATAAATTAGTGGAAATTAAACAACACACTTCTAAATACCAGTGGGTCAAAGGAGAAATCACAAGGAAAATTTGAAAATACTTTGAGATGAATGAAAATTAAGATACAACATTCCAGAACTTATGGGAAGCAGCTAAAGCAGTACCCACAGGGGAAGTTGTAGCTGTAAATGCCTATATTAACACAGTGACTGCCACATTAGAAAAAAAAATTTTTCCCTGGGGCCACAGTGTTTTATTAAGACAAAATGATCCTTTCTAATTTGTTACTTTTTATTGTTTTCTGTGCTTGAGTTATATGCAACCCAATCCACGTTTTTAGAATTAAATTGTCACTATTAATTGTAACAATAAGAACATCAACAAGTAAGATTTTCCCAAACCAACTGCAGGGTTTTGCTTCTTGCGGCTCCAGGCTCAAAACTAGCCTGAGGTAAATACAGCTCACATGACAGTCAATGTGTTAAAAAAGGAAGAAGAATCTTAAATCAATAACCTCACCATCCACCTTAAGACATCAGAAAAAGAAGAATAGACTAAACCTAAAGCAAGCAGAGAATGGCAATAATAAAAATTAGAGCAGAAATTAATGAAATAAATAATAGAAAAACATAAAGAAAATCAATGAAATAAAAGTTGGTTCTTTGCAAAGATCAATAAAATTGATAAACTTTCAGCTAGGTTCACCAGGAATAAAAGAGAAAAGGTTCAAATCACTAAGATCAGGAATAAAAGAGGGCAAATTACTACCAAAATTACAAAAATAAAAAGAACTATAATAGAATACTATTAAAAAAACTATGTGTCAATAAATTAAATGACAGATGAAATAGACAAAGTCCTAGATAGACATGAACTACTGAAACTGACTAAAGAAGAAATAGAAAATCTGAATAGATATTAACAAGTAAAGAGATTAAATTAGTAATTTAAAAACTACCTGCAAATAAAATACCAGGCCCAGATGTCTTCACTGCAGAATTCTATCAAAGATCTAGTGAAATAATACAAATTCTTCACAAACTCTTCTAAAAAATAGAAGAGTGAGGAACACTTCCCAACTCATTCTCTGAGGTCAGTATTACCCTGATACCAAAACCAGATAAAGCCACCAAACAAAACTACAGTGCAATATCTTTTATGGATTTAGACACAAATATCATCAACAAAATACTAGCAAATGCAAGCCAGCAACATGTAAAAAGGATTATACATCACCCAAGTGGGATTTATTACAAGATTTGCTTAATATGTGAAAATCAATTAGTATAATACACCATATTAATATAATAGAATAAAAAAAACAAAGCCATGGGATAATCTCAATAGACACAGAGCATTTGACAAAATTCAATACCCTTTCGTGACAGAACACTCAACAAAACAAGTAATAGCAGGGCACTTCCTCAAGCTAATAAAGGGCATCTACAAAAAAAAAACCCACAGCTAACATCATACTTAATTATGAAAGACTGAATGCTTTCCTCTAAGATCCGGAACAAGACAAGGATATCAGCTCATGGCACTTCTACTCAACATTGTACTAGAGGTTCTAGCCAGAGCAATTAGGCCAAAAAAAATAATAATAATATTAAATAAATAAATAAAAAATAACAGGCAGCCAGGTTGGAAAGGAAGAAGAGTATCTCTTTGCAAATGACATAATCTTGTATATAGAAAATTTTAAGGAATTCACTAAAAAAAATAACTAATAAGTTCAATAAGGTTGCAGAATACAAAAAATCAATTATATTAATATATAGTTTCAATGTACAATCCAAAAATGAAATTCAGAAAACAATCCTATTTACAATAGTATGAAAAAGAATAAAATAGAAATAAATTTTATGGAAGAAGTACAAAACTTACACTCTGAAAAACTATGAAACATTGTTGAAAGAAGTAAAATAAAATCTAAGTAAATGAAAAAAATCTCATATTTATGGATCAGAAGACTTAACATTGTTAGAATGAAAATAATTCCCAAATTGATCTATAGATTAAATGCAATCCCTACCAGAATCCCATGTGACATTTTGGTAGAAATTGACAAGTTGATCCTAAAATTTGTATGGAATTGCAAGGGGCCCTGAATAGCCAAAATAGTAAGAATAAAGCAGAAGAACTCACACTTCCTGATTTCCAAACTTACTACAATGCAACTATATTCCAGGCAATGTGGTACTAGAATAAGGATAGACACATAGATCAACAGAATAGAATTCAAATGAACCTCACATTTAAGGTTAATTGATTTTGGGGAGGCTACCTAGACAATTTAATGAGGGAAAGGATAGTCTTTTCAAAAAATGTTGCTGGGTCAACTGGATATTCAATGCAAAAGAAATGAAGCTGGACTCCTACCTCACAACATATATAAAAATTAACTCAAAATAGTAAAAAGTCTTATATGTAAAAGGTAAAACTATAAAACTCTTCGAAGGAAACATAGGAATAAATATTCATGACCTTAGATTTGGCAATGGATTCTTAGATATGATGCAAAAAAATCATAAGCAACAAAAGACAAAATAGAAAAATTAAAATTCACCAAAATTTAAAACTTTGGTGCTCCAAAGCATATCAAGAAGAAAGTGAATAGACAACCTACAGAATGAGAGAAAATATTTGTGAATCATATATCTGATAAGAAATTTGTATCTAGAACATATAAAGAACTCTTACAATTCAATAATAAAAAGACAACCAAAGTAAACAATATGCAAAGGGTGCTGTAAAAGGCCATTTAGTAAATATTTTAGGCTTTAGGGCCATATTGTCTCTAATACAACTACTCAACTTTGCCACTATAGCATGAGGACAACCACAGAAAATATGTAGCTGATAAACATGACTGTGTTCCAATAAAATTTTATTCACAAAACCAGGTGGCTGGCCTGTGGATCACAGTTTGCCAACTTATGCCCTAGAGCAACTTTAAAAAACAAACAAACAAGCAAACACACACAAAAAAGGGTACAGCTAATAATTTAATTCTAGAGATAAAATGAAATCTAAGGGCATACCAGATTGTGATAGGTGCTTATTGCCTGGCATAAAGAGAGCAATTAATGAATACTGTTCAATGAATGAACAAAGAAATGAATGGGGCAGGCACAGGGCACATACTGTGTGTGATTTCCCCTGTACACAATTTGATTCGAGATCCCCCTCAAATTTGCTGACATCCTATGTTTCAGGCACCCTAATGGAGAACTTCAGGAGGAAAACAGCCCAGCCAGGCCAGTCCTGGTGCAATCCGCCAGCATTCCAGACTGAATGCAGCTGGGCTGAGATGCAAGGTGAGGCAAGGAGGCTGCACTGCAAAGGGAAAGTTTCGTCTGCACCTTGAGGATAAGAGTGAAAGTTCTTAGAAACATACTCGCTTCCACAAAAAAAACAGATTTGGAGATGCCAGACACAAGAGAAAAAGAACGACAGTTAGGCTAGCTGAAAGTAAAGGAAAATTGATTTAGGTGATTCAATGCAATGATTTCTGATATAGGACACAAAGGGACCTACAAGGTTGGAGAATCAAACCAAATTACAGATACGGGAAGATAACAAGCTCTCAGGTTGTGTCCCTCCAGAGTCATTAATGTGTATTTCAGGCTGTGTCTGAGAGACAGAAGACAACTGTGTGCCAGGCAGAGCATCCAGGCTATTGGATTAAGTAGGAGATGGGAGTCAATCCTCTTGACTCCTGTAGCCGACTGATTCTGAATTGTAGCCAGAACTAAGTCATGAATAAAAATCACTGAAGTGATTTATTTTCCCATTTATAATGACTTAGTCTAGACACATGGGGACTGACAAATCAATTTGGTCAAACCTTTCTTTTTGCTCAGGATTCTGTGCAAACTGCCTACTTGTCCCTTGACTAAGCAGAGGCCAGGGTGTGCGGTGTATGTACCATTGTCAACTGCGGGCAGAACAGCAGCAAGCATTTTGGAGGTGTTTGGGTACATCTGTACCCCTGGTGATGGCTGCAAGCAGATTTGGGGTTCCCTGAAGTTCCTGCAGTCATTCTTGTGATAGAATCTGAGTCAATCTGTGAATTGTGAAAGACCTCCCCCAAGAGGTTCCACTAAACAAATAGGATTGAAGGCCTTCTGGGTAC
Source organism: Varecia variegata (assembly GCA_028533085.1). NCBI lineage: Eukaryota > Metazoa > Chordata > Mammalia > Primates > Lemuridae > Varecia > Varecia variegata. The sequence continues at coordinate 19,658,719 of CM052437.1, forward strand.
TAGGTACTTTGGGCACCCAGGTATGAATCAGATGTGCATTTGGTCTTTAGGAGCTCCTAGACCAGTAGAGGAGAGAGTGTTCCATTCCATTCCATTCCCTTGTTGAAATGCAGATTCTGATTCAGCAGGTCTGGGGTGGGGCTGAAGAGTCTATATTTCTAGCAAGCTCCCAGGTAATGCTAGTGTTGAGCACACTTTGAGTAGAAGGTGCTAGAGGGTTTTGTTGAGGAAACATGAGACCAGTATTAAGAGGCTTGATTCCTAAGAGAATACCAAATTTCAACTAATTTGTGTTCTCTCCAAGTGCTGATCTCAAGGCCTTGCTCAAAGTGGGTGCTCAGTAAGTGCTTGCTTACTGATTGATGGACTTGGCTCTTTTGCTAAAGGTTAGAAGGAAATGCATCTCGTTCCTTTTTAACCACCAAGGGCAATACAGCCCAAGTGGCTTTCCCTATCTGTAATGCTGGCAATTAAGACTTTCTGGATCTCTTAGGCCAAGTTTAATGGAGTATCTACAAGATGTTTTAAATCTCAGAGCTTCTTTGACCCCAGATTCCCAATGGTTGGAATCAGTCAATGAGCTTTTGTAAAGGCAAAGTGTGGAGAAAGAGTGGCCATGGGGTAACTGCTTTTGCCTGGAGTTTTTATAAAGAATGCTTTCCATATCACTTCACCACTTCCACATGTACAGGAATCCCTACTGTGTTGTCCTTAGTTGGAAAGGGAGTACATAAAGCTTTTAACTGAATATTTTCAAAAACTCCTAATCTTAATCTTATGTCTCTATAGACACACTCCAAGTAGGCACACTGTCCTTTAAAAAAGGGATGATGGGAGCATAATGGCCTAATGAAAATGATCTTGGGACTAGAGTAGAATGTTGGAGATAGCTCATTCCTTTTGTGAAAGTTGGGAAAGCAGTTAGCCCTGAGGTCCACTCCCACCCCTGCTTTGTCTCTTGGGAATATTAAATTCATATTGATTGCTCTCTGATGAATGATTTGCATGGCTAAAATGGAAACACGCTCATCAATTCAAGCCCTGGCTCGCCATAATGTGTTACTTCCTGAATATAGCATGAATTACTTGGAGGCAACACTAGTTGCATCATAAATATTTCAGATGCCAATGTTTGGGACTTGTTTCTTTGACCTGGCTCTAAATCAGTCAATAAGTAATAACAATGGTTTGGTCTTTAGAGTTTGAGGAGTACTGACAAGCGACATGATTAAAATTCATAAGATAGGTTTTTCTTAATCAAAATAACAATTTATCTACAAAGGAAAGGCATTGATCAGCCCCCAACATGTATAATAACCACTTACAATGGAGACTCGCCTTCCAATTCTAGTGGGCATTGCTGAGTTTAGGGTTGAATGATGAGGCAATTGTGCCTTTTTCCATTAGGTCAGTGGGGAATCCATTTGCAAGGATATAGTCAATTTTGGATCACAGATCATTAGAACTGAAAAGAATAATAGAAATCTCCTAGCTCCAAGCTGTCATTCCATACATAAGGAAAATGAGATCTAGAAAATTGAACTGATTTGCCCAAGGTTGAACAATTAATTAAAGCACTGAGATCTCCTGGTTGCTAGGCCAGTGGCCTTCAAGAATGCACCTGACCTGTATTAAGCAAAGTCCTTGGGATCTCCTAATTTAGTGGGCCATTACCATTTCTACTAATAGATGTTTGTGTCTTTGACCCAAAATGCAGTGAAAATGAACTAATCAATTGAAGGAAACAGAGTCTTTACCACTTGACATTCATTCATTCCACAAAATATGTATTCAGCCTCCTATGTACCAGGTACTCAAATGATTAAATCCTTGAGGAATCATTGAACCCTCCTTCCTGGAATTTCAAACATTTTTCAACAGAAAGATTCCTAGGAGTCTTCAGCACCAACTAGCAACTAGGCGTGCTCTGCGGAGTCTACATCAAGAGTAATGCCTGTATGCTTCTGTCAGAGGTGGCCCTGCCAGGTGCTATAAACAAGAGAATAACTGAGAACAACATAACATTAAAAAGTTTTTGAACATCCAAGTGCAGTGCCAGGTGGTTTCAGATCCATGTTCTCACCTAGTTCTGGCAGCAACACAATGAGTATCGCCCCCTCCTCTAATCTTTTTTTTTGAAAACATGAGAATACAGAACTTTAGAAAAGTTTTATGAAGTGAATCCAAGGTCATAGTGATAAAAGCTGGAGCTAATATTTGAACAAAGGTAAATTTGACTCCAAAGGCAACATAAAATTCTCCCTCTATGCCAATATTATTGAGGAATGTTGTCAAGAGCAGTCAGCTAGATAGACCTGAGCAACTTTGATTCTTAAAGTAGCAAAGGTGGTACTTGTCTGGCCATTAAGATTCTTTTCTCTCACTTGTTAACCATGTAATTTTCCACCTTTGTCTTTGGTATTTTTTATTTTTCTGTATAAGACATGGCCTTGATAATGCTAAGATTTGGCTTTGGGTGTAACTTTGGTTCAAAAAATGACAGGAAGAAGCAAAGAAGGCCAAACAAACATGGCTGGAGAACTTTTCCTAGTAATGCAAAAAAAAAAAAAAAAATGCAAGATACACATATTTCAACACCATCAGTAAGACTTGAACTCATAGAAATCTTAAAATCCTTGTTGATAAATGTCTACTGATGGTGCCACATCGTCCTGAGTGAGGAAGGCACTGTGGACTGACAGTGAGAAGGCAGGAACCCGTAAGAGCAGGGAACCCTCTGCTTCCTCATCACTTCCCAGTTCTCTCTGCCTAGTCCCCAGGAGACTGGTTTTATAATGACGTCATCTTTCAGCTGATATCTCAGCATCAAATTATTACCTCCAGACTCTCCTCTTACACCATTTTCATTAGCCCCTTAAATTAATCTGATTCAACTGAAGCTATTAACTGAGATATGGCAGAGTTCAAGAGTTCATCTTCTACTGGGTATCATGAGGTCTTTGGGAACACCCCTTTCAACAGAGGCCAATTTTGCTGCTATCATATTGATGTTCGCTCATCAGCTGATAACTCTCTATTAGCCCATCAAGTTTAGCTTTTAATGGCCAAACCGTATCTGTGACCGCAATTCAATTTCCCCTCTGCACTGTGGTTCCTTCATATCTTGGGATTCTTTAAACCTGCTTGATTAGCCACCTGAGGTAAATGGCTTAGTCATTTTGAGTTTTATGAAACATCTGTACGCTGTGATCATAGACCAGCCACAGGAGAAAATGGCTCTGAAATCCTTCTCCTCAAACCATTTAGGAAGCATAGACCCCAAGATCTATGTGACATAGAATTCAGCGGGAGTGAATGTAGAGGTATGTAGTCGTGCAAAAAAGGGCAAACCCATAACCAGTCTCAGGATTTGAGGAACATGGTGCCCTTTATGGGAATCCAGTGGTGGTGTGTTTCTCTGCTGACCACTGGATGCTGCCCACTTATTGTGGCCCGTGGTGATGTGGAAGCAACTCAGCCCGTTTAAGTCCCTCCTGGACTCTCGGAGAATCCTGGGGAATGCTGTTGCCCCCCAACCGGGTTCATTTGCCCACTGCCCAAGAAGCAGCCAGTATGCTGAGTCAGCAGGTTTTACAGCAGAGAGAGTCTTTATTCCGCATAGCGCTAAGCTAAGAGGGGAGACTTCAGAAATTTCTCAAATCTGCCTCCCTGAGAACTTGGGAGACAGGGGTTTTAAGGATAGTTTAGCAGGCAGGGGGTTAGGTAATTAGGTTCGTTAATTGGAGCAGAAGTCACAGTTCCAGTTGAGTCAGTTTCTTGGTCTGGGTGGGCCAATTGATCCACTGGAATGCGGGGCCTGGAAGATATCTTGAAAACTACCTTTAGGTTCCGAAAAGGTGATGTTATCTATGGAGAAAGTTAAGAATCTTTATGGACACCAGGTGTGTGGCTCCGGAGTGGCAATTACAGGGGGACAGTTACTAATTATTATCATTATTTTTAGCTAGGCCCTTACCACGGTTCTCACCCTGCACCCCGTTATTGAAGGGCGGCTTCAATGTGCAAACACACAATACAGTCTCACAACTTCTTTTCCCCTTTAAGTTTCTTCTTCATTCCTCGTTTTTCTCCCTGCCTTCTTCCTTCTCTCTCTGACCCTGCACTGTCTATTTTTGAAACCCATGTAGGCCCCTGATTCTATAGGGAATCTGTTGGTTCGAACATGTGTAATGTGAGAAAGAAGAAAAGAGCAGCCCCTGACGTTCAGAAGCTGGACTGGCTCACAGGAAGGCCCCGTGATTCTCCTGTTAGACATGAACACAGAATACCAAACTCACAGAAGGTTACTCTGAGATTATGACAAAATGAGACAGAGCCAGGCCACTTCTGAGTACAGACAAAAATACAATCACTGTGCTACCTATAAAACACCAAACACCTTCCTCTCTTGACCGAAATGAGTTACTCCTGCTACTTTACCAATGACAGCTTTATCTTAACTCTAGTCTTCCCTCCCAATGGAGGAGATTTATTAAGATACCCAATCATAAAATTGCTCCCACCTTTTGGCAGCATCCAATTTAGAGAAAATCTCTGCTTCCTTAGACCCTCCCTCAAATTATCCAACCAAAGCCCACATCCTATAATAGGTTCTTTCCAACACTCTTTTACAGAGACACCCCACGTGTTTATTCTTCCATGTTACAACTAGAAATAAATCCAATTTGTTCCTGGTGGTCTTGGGCTGAAGGGCATTGACAAGAGGCAAAAATAACTCACATTTAAAAAGCAACTTATATTTTGAGTGCTTTTACACCCATTATCTTATTCAATCTTCATAACAACATCAATGAGGAAGATAAGCAGGTATTACTAAACCCATTTTCCAGATTAGGAAACTGAGGGTCAGTGTGGTTAAATGGGTTATGTAAGTCTGAACATCTATTACGTATTAATTATAACAGGGTTTGAACCAAATCATCTTGTTCCATATTCAGATTTTTTTTTCATGTGGGCTGGTCATAGAAGAAAGAAGTCCCTTAACTATTTCTTACAAATATTCAGTGCTTCCCCAAGTGGAGATTGCAGCTGAGAAGGGATGAGACTCGTGGTGGGCACCATGGCATAGGAAAAACCTGGAATATCTTTCAGAAGCATCAATTTTACTCAAATATTTTTGACAAAACAAGTTAGTTTCATATTTTGTAAAGGCGTGAGGTGTAAACATTTCAGAATTGAAAGAAAACTCAAGGAAATGTTAATGATAAAACAGAAAGCAAAGAAATTTGCAGTTATCTGCTGCCAGTGGCTTGAGGCTCCCCTCCCAGATCCCACCACCACCCTCCAGGGAGTCTGCATGTAGAGATGTTCCAGTGGAGCTGAGAAGTTCCACGAGTGTCCGTCCATCCACTTCTGGATCAAAGAACATGAAGCAAATACCTTGGACTGACGTTCTGGCTTTCTTATTAGTGTGCCGAGGGCAAACCTGTCCTCAGAACCGTGAGGGTCAATGGAGTAGGTTACAATGTCCCCTAGGGCTCCCACTGATTCTGTGAGGAGGGAACTATGGACTCGTCCTAGATGCCAGTTCTGTCCCAGGGTTGCAGGGACCACCCAGCTTTCTGGAGCTTATCTGTCTCTAGACCCACCCTTCCTCTGGGACTCCAAGCCAGAATCTGACCCCTCTCTGGCCCAGATACGATTGCTGAGAGACACGAGGGTAGAGGCTCTAACAGTTTCAGAATTGAGAGTGTCAGATGTTGGCTCCAGGCCATTTCAAAAACCCAACATTTACCTTGGAGGCATTTTCTGGTCATAAGAGGTACACAGGCCTTTAAGGAACCTGAAATCTGCCTGTCAAGCTTTGGAAAGGCACAGTCTCCTCTCACATCTGGAATTTATCTGGACCCCAGGGGCTCTAGTACTGAAACAACATGTAGCTGCTTTAAATAGAGCAGGTGACGATTGTCAAGAACTGCCTAAGCTGACAAATTATGGATTATAATTCTATTTTTAAATGTACAGCATAAAAGTGGGTATAAACTCCTTATGCTTCTTGCTCTTGTGTGATTATAAAAAACAAACAATAATAATTCAATAATTACTTGATACCAAGTATATATAAATGTACAAAATCATAAAATTAACCCGTCAACTCAAGGTGATGGAAGGTGCTGTTTGCTGAAACAATATCACTGCTCACAGGACAAATGGAGAACAGACAGTTCCTACGCAGGTTCTGTTACAGGTTGAATTGTGTCCTTTCGAAAAGATGTGGAAACCGTAACCCCTGGTGCCTGTGAATGTGACCATCTATAGGGTCTCTGCAGATGTAACCAAGTTAAGATGAGGTCATTAGGGTGGGTCCTTATCCGACACAACTGGTATTCTTATCAAAAAGGGATGTGAGAGACACACGGAGGACAGGCCCTGCGATGCCAGAAGCAGACAAGAGAGTGATTCTCTGCAAGCCAAGGAAAGGCAGAGGTTGACAGCCACCAGCAGAAGCTAGGACTGGTGAGAGGAAGGATTGTGTCCAGTGTCTCAGGGGGAGCATGGCCTGGCTGACACCTTGATTTTGGACATCTAGCCCCCAGAACTATGAGAGAACAAGCCATCCAGTTTGTGGTCTTTCGTTAGCAGCCCCAAACTAACATGTACCTTTTTAGCTCAACATGCCCATATTCCACAGGTTATGTGACGCATCAATTCACCCAGAAGTTTTTGGTACACTGACTGCAACCCTTCTCTTACCAGGGCCCCTGTGATCATTGGTCTCCAAGGACATGAATCCTGGCCAAGTTTCCCTCATGTCTTTTATTATTATTATTATTAATTTTTCTTATTTCATATATTAAAGGGGTACAAACGTTTTGGTTACTTAAATTGCTTTTGTACCATTTGAGTCAAAGTTAAAAGTGTGACCATCAATCCATGAGTGCATTAATAGAATGTGGTATATGTATACCATGGAGTACTACTCAGCCATAAAAAATGGTGAACTAATCCCTCACGTCTTTCTTCATGTATTATAACAACTAAGGCTCAACTCTTTGATATAAAAGTGACTGAAAACAGAAGCCCAAGAGTAGAGGTGAAGATGTCTATCTTTTAGGTTATCATCAAAATGAAAACATGCCATTTAAATTATCATAAGGAACTCGCAGACCCTTGGGTATCCATGGACTCTGATTTGAGGGGCAAAGCCATCTAGATTTTGTCTATTTCTCATTCCTTCTTGCATTTCCAGGTTCTCTGACTCCTGCTTGGCTCTGGACCCTGACTGGTGACTTGTGGATCAGGAGTTATTGTGGTTTCGGTAGCCAACTCTGGACTTGTACTTCTCACGACACTTGACCCAGCTTGGCCTTGCAGGCAGGGTCTGGGCAGTGAACTCTCAACACTGCCTGTCTGGACCCTATAAGGAGTAGAGCTGGTGCACCCTGCTCCAGGGCTGGGGCCTACTCTCTGGGCTTGTCTATGTCAACCTAAGACCCAACAAGAATACACCAGCCCTCCGTGGGCCCCTGTGAAAAGCTGGGATCTCCCGGTGTTCCTCACTAAGGAACTCAAAGACAGAGTGTGATAATAAAATCATTTAGCAATCAATCACTCAGAGTGCTTCTGCGGGAGTCCCAGATGTGCATTTGCCTGCTGGGGCCCAGGTAGCTGTAAAGGAGGCTGTCTCTCCTGCAGGATAGGGCCTGTCCTGGCTGGGGGACCTGCAGGAATGGGGTGGCCATGCAGGAGCCACAGAGCCCTGACTGGCAGGTTGATGAGTACCTGGGCACCAGGGAAGCTCCTGATCAGTGCTCAGCGGGGCTCCCCAAGCCTGGGGAAGCTGAGGAAGTGATGGAGTACTTGCGGGGCTTGGAGAACTGGCTACTTTTCAACTGATCTGGAGATGAGCCAATATTTTAATGACCCACACAACTGTAGTGGTATATACCATCTTACATCAGCCCTGGGGTAATAACCACAGAAGGGCCAATTATCTGCTTCCAAGAAGTGCTTGGGAAGGGGCTGGACATTTCTCAAGACCTTGATTTGGGTACCATGACTGTATTGAGATTAAGGAGCAACAATGTGTTTCTGAATGTTGGCAGGAACAGGAAAATCTATCATTCCTCTGCAGCCCGGCAACACCCCTCTGCTGTGTCCATCTGGCCCATTGTGGGAAGAGTAAAAAGTTATGGTCACAGGAAAGAAAACAACTTTCAGTTATGCCGTCTTGGAGAGGCACAAATCATTTTCAAACAAGCTAGATTAATGCTAATTGAGAAGCAGATGTCCAGCTCCTTCTCTGGAACTTACTGGTTTCATCATTCAAATCTTAGCAGAAAGCAGGCTGAAAGGTACACTGAAGTGTACCTAAGAGGGTTGATGACAAACCCGCATGCTGCCCACCCTCCACTCTCCTGTGGCAGCCGTATCTCCCCTTCATTGTAACCCTCGTGATGATGGCACTTGACCAGCAAAAAGAGCATCTGTCGGGAGAACACACTGAATCCAAAAACCTTACAGTACTGGGAGCTTTGGGGTGTTAATTACACAAATTGCCCATCAACTCTATTGTTACTTTCTTTCCTCTGATAAATTAAAAGAAAATGTTGAGAGACTTCTAAGCATGAATGCAACTGAGCCAGAAGTTTTTCTATAAATATGGGTGGGAATCCTGGCTCCTTTGTGATAGCCATAACACAGAGCTCTGGGCCCTTGGCTCTGAGGCCCTGCAGGTTCTGGGAGGTGCCTTGTCTGAGAGCCAGGAGACTGGGTTTTATCCCAGCTCTGCCACCGTGACCTGGTGATCTTGCATAGTCTCCCTTAGCCTCTCTGAGCCTCAGCTTCTTTCCTGGTGAAAATGGGGACATGGTACTCGCTTTCCAGGCCTGGTTGGTGTAAAGATGAATAAAATAACGAAAATGAAAGCACACCTGGACTCCCAAGCATGTGGAAAAGGTGTGCACATACATGCACACACACCCCTAAAACCTCATGTGCAGCAGTGACATGAACTCTGGACTGGGCACTAGAAGACCTGGAATTTTAGTCCTGACTTCTTTGCTGTGGGAACTTAGACAAGTCCCTGAAGTTTCTGGGCTTTCATTTCTTCATCTGTAAAAAGACAATGTTAGACAAATGATTCCCTATGTCCCTTCCCAGTCAAAGACTTCAGATTCTAACTCAACACATGAAAAGGACAAAGCATGACTCTATCACTGGCTAAAGTAACTTGTTACATGGTAGCTACAGTGTGACTAGGGCTCAGGGAGTCTGGGAGCACTTCCTGAGTGTCCTGCTCAAAGGATGACTGTGGCACAGGCCTCAAGTGACACTAGACATTCCAGGATGTGCTTTCCCAGCCCTGTGGCGTTTCTAACCATCTTTTCTTGCACTTCCCTTCTTTCTCCTTGCTTGCCCGTGCCCCAGGTGTCCACTGGCTGCTCTTCCTGTCCGCGTTTCCTCACCCCCGTGGCTGCAGGCCTGCCAGGAGCCTGAGCCCGGCTCCCTGGAGGGACCGGGGATGGGCTAGTCCCGCAAACTGAGCTGGCCCATGGCTCACTGGGCGCGTGTGGACTGAGAATAACCAAAAATCAGGGCTCTTTTAGTAGTGATGAAAGTAATTGATGGTGAATTAGGAGGGAAGCAGAGGAGGATGTTTAGCTCTATAAACACAGGAAGTCCTTATGCCCCGGGCACTCTTAAGCTCACTCATCATCATGCTAATAATAATACTTCAAGCATCGCTGGAATGTTTCTTTTAAGGGCACCTGGCATTTCCCCAGTTATAATTTTATTCCTCTTTCCTCTACTCCTACGAGGCTGCTCTCGTGAGGCCCAATTTGCAGATGGAGAAACTGAGGCACAGAAAGTCCTATCCTGAGTTGGCATTGATTCTACCACTTTCTCAAGTTTTATATAAAATATACTGCAATAAAGAACAATGTGATTGCCATCAAAATGTTTCTTTAGCCTGCAGGAACAGTTGTGAGCGAAGAGGCTCTGGGAGGGCAGAGTGAATCGGGAGCTCTGTGTGCCCCGTCTCCTGGCGCTCTCATTGCTTAGCTTGAGGGAGGTGGGGATTGTGGGAGGGAAGGTGAGGGCACCTGAAGAATGTGCAATGATGCTGGTGGATGCAGAGCAGGCACATGGCCACATCTGGGCAAACCAAAGGTCATCTTGATGTAAACGACCTCTGAAAAGTGGGCTCTCTCTGGGCATCTTGAAATGCTGGGAGCTAGGCCAGTCTGAGACTGATTTGGATGCTCTTACAAATGAACAGATGAAGCTGGTACAAATGAAGAGCCGGTACCCAGGAGACAACAGAGGACCGGGGAGCAGTGCCCAGGGCTGCATTGTGACTTACAGGGGTCCCCGGGCACTTTTGTCTTCTTGAGACCCTTGGTCCAAAAAACATATTAAAAATTATATTTTACAATTGCATAGTATAAAGACAAATATATTAATACCATATATTAAACCGTGTTATTAAACTCAAAAGTTCATTTTTTTCTTCTGATTTTATAAGAAATTAAAAAGTTTACTTGGGGCTATAAAAGTACTGTGGGCCCTAGGCACTCTGCCTCCTCTTCCTCATGAACAAGTGGGCCCTGAAAGGCTCCTCTGCATCCCAGGTTTCTGGCTACAGTAGCTGACCTTTCAGGCCCTGTCCACGCTTGTCCATGCCAGGCCCACCCAAATTCACAGGATCAGCCTTAAAGCATTGGTTTGGGCGTCTAGGAGATGCAGATGCATGACTGCCTTTACAGATGGAAAGACTGAGTATCAGAGAGGCCAAGGTCAAGTTATCACGGATGGTGGAGCCAGGGTTTGCACTTAGCTCCAGCTGGCTCCAAAGCACGATTTGATCCCTACTTTGTGTTGTGTGTCTCCCCGGAGCTACTGCTAGACAACAGTTCCTTATTCCAGAGGACTTTTTGTCTTGGACCTGCACTAGAAACCTTTATATCTACCTTAACAAATATAGAAATTAATAATTAGGCAAGGGTAGACCAGCGGTAGTAGATTATAGGGAGAAAAGTCTAAAAATAAATTCTACATAATGCAAAGGAAAAGGTCCCACAGAGATGCACAGAGGAAGAAAGAACTCATCATCCCCAGAGGATTAATGCTGGAGTAAACTGTAAGCTGCTTATATTTTCACCCCATTACCATAATTTTCAAATAACTGTCTCAAACTATAAAAACACAATTACTTAGGGCCAGAGCATCACAGGCTGGGCAACGCTGTTCCCGAGCCCCTGGGGGTCCCCTCGTACTGCTTCCCAGTGGTTCGTGGGGTCTAAAGAGGAGACGTGGGATTAGCAGCAAATGGGAACACTTTTCCTCTTCTAGAGACAACTCTCAATCAATTCTCAGAGGACCCCTGAGGTCCAGGAGGCCTGGATTTGGAATTGTCTTAGGTTTGCGTGGAGGCGTGACCATTTACAGTGTGTAACCGAGCAAGCCACTTAACCTCTCTACTCCCTCATTAAAAAGTTTATAACAGTCCCAGCCCGACCAAGAACACAGATTTTCAGGAGGCCTAAAGGAAATGAAGGATGTAAATGGGGTTTGTGAACTACAGAGCACTGTTCAGATGCTTGAGACTTTGCCCTGCCCTAAAGAGTTCCCTGTTCTCAGACTTGGCTGTGTCTGTTTTCCCCTAGACACACTGAGCCTGGGGGTCAGAGCTTCTTAGAAGCTGGCTCAAGGCTCTTCCAGCGGCTGGCCCATCACCGCCAAGATCCCAAAGCTGGGCTGTCATACAATGGCAGTAGATTACACTAATTTGTTTTATTTTATTTGACATACTTGGAATTAAGGCTTTTGGAAAGCACTATGCAAATGCATGTAAATGACTACATTTCATGCAAAATAATGTGCAAATAGTGTCCCTGTGTTGGCTTAGAAAAATCTGGTGGTCAAAGGCTGTTTATGTCTTCATAAGAATCAGGAAGAATATTTTCAACTTCAGTTATCCTTCCAGATGTTTTTTTTAAAAAATATGGATATTAGGCAACCTAGAGTTTAGTGTGTGGCTTATCAGCTGTGTGCTTATGAATCTTTTTCAATCTCTATCAGGATATTTGACATCAGTTAAGCCAAGTCTCTCGTTCATTAATCACTCAACAATGATGGTGCCAGGCACTTACTCACTGCAAGAGGAGTGAGGAATGAACCCTCCCTTAGGGACCTCCCTGGCAATGCAGCAGCCAGAATTGGCTGTTAGAGCACAGCTGTGGCCTCAGTCTCCTGGCACACTCTCACGGGCGGAGCCGTATTCCATGTTGAATTAAGTCCAAATACCTGATCGAAGCATTCAAGACCCTCCACAACCTACCCGCACCTGACCTTTCTGCCAGAATCTCTCCCCTTCCTCTCTTCATGCTCCCTCTGCTTTCCCCAGAGATCAGTACGGAACACTTAGCATTCCTCCAGACAGGCTCTGCCTCCTCCCTGCCTCTGATGCTGTTTATCTCCCAGACACCAAAGAGCATCATATCGTTGCCCCTGGCCTGGGTGCAGACAAACAGGGCTGTTGTTGACTTAGTCTTCAAAAGCTGTAGAAGTTAAAGCAGGCAGGCCTCCACTGATAAGTCCTATAATCCAACACCCTTGTTCTACAAATGGGTAAACTGAGGCCTGGAGAAGGGAAGGGGCTTGACCAAGGTGATAGAGCAAGAGCAAGAACCCAAGTGTCCCGACCCAAATCCAGTACTCTTTTTATAACAAGTAGATCCTGGTCATGACTCACAGAGACACATGGACCTGGGGCAAAAAAATCAAGCTGACCGGCTTCCTAGGGGTCACCTTAACAAATCAGACTGTTTCCTGAATCCTTACCCTGGGCGGAAACTAATGAGGGGACACTGAAGTTCTGGGACAAGGCCATTCCCTCCGGGGGGTTACGAGCTAGATGCTACCACGATGTGCAACCGGCCTTTGGATTAATCACAATAACAGTAATGAGAGCAGCTTCCACATACTATTTAACTCTGGGCGGGGCACTGTACAGCCACTTACATTACTCTAGAGTCTGGACAAGAGGTTCTCAACTCTGGCTGCACCCTAAAATCCCTGGGGAAGATTTGAAACATATCCATGCTCGGGCTCCAACCTGACCAATTCCACAGACTTTCAGGACTGAGGTCCAGGCATCGATACTTTTAATATACCTGGGAGAGCCAGGCTGCAGAGAGGTGAGGTGAGGCTCCCTCGCTACGCCCTGAGACTCTGTGTCCTCTGACCTGCCACCAAGATGCACTCCATTAGGCTCATTCCCCATGGCGAGAGAATAGCTGCGACTCTGAAGCACCATCAGGCCACCTCCTGCTTCCTGCCCTGGGCTGAAGGAGCAAGCTGGGCACAGAGCATTGCTTAACCCGGACTCTTGAGGGGTAGCCCTATTGCTTCTCCATTTGCAATTGCTCATTAGTACTGCCCATATGACTTCTTGCAGAAATCTCTCTGGCAGGTACAGCAGCACCTGGGCAGGGAGTGTTCAGACTAAGTCACTGCAGCATCCGGGTAGGATGGGGACAAAGTCCACAAAGAACGGGTCTACTGACTTGCAGTGGTTTTGTCAGATTGGGAAATTATTTTGAGCAGCACAGCAAGCAGTGGCTTTAGGAGGGAAAAAAATTCTATGTGTTTATTATAACGTGGTCCAAGATGATTGCCCTGAATGAATGAAGTAGAATAGAATTGGTCCTGGCTTGCTGAGCACACATAAAAGAAAAGAAAATGGAGTCAGGCCCCATCCATCTCTCCACAGTCTGTTTCTATTAGGAGATGACACGATTCAGTAGCACCTTTGGTAAAAAGAGGGTGGCTGGGGAGAGGTGGAGGGGTGTCACCTTGAACTCAGAAGGCCACTTCAAATCTCAGGTTCAATGGCACAGGCTCTCCAGGGAGCTGCTGGCTTTGTGTCCTAACTGGAAACCCACCCACACATCTTATCTTTGGGGCAGGGGACCTTACCACTCTCAACTTTTCCCAATCTCTTTAGTGCTTGAATTCGTGTGAATTTTTCAGCAAAAGTTTATTGCTTAATGGAGGGGTGGGAGAAAGTGATGTTGCTTTTGATGCAATTTCACAATTGGTGAAATAAAAGGGTGAACAAAAAATGATGAAGAGTCAGAACTATTTTTTAAATGACAAAGGAGTGTAACATTTTTGATTTCTTGCACTATTGTTTTTTGTTTATAAATTTAAGGCCAGATGCAACAATTTATGGTTTATTATTCTTTCCTGTGGCGCTTGCTAAAAAATTTCAAAGCTGTAGCATACTGACTTTTTTTCCCTTTTGTATTTCACTGCTAGCGGACACAGTTTGAATCGAATCTCTAACAAAGAGAGAAGTCTCAGAGCCTGCTTGTGTGCTGAAACTGCTGGAAACCTTTTTGATTTTCCAGGGAGCCACAGACAGCGCAGCTTCTGCAAACCATGGACTTAATATACACAGTAATTTAGGAGGGAGGCTAGTTTGGTTTTGTCAGTAATGTGAGTTCATTTGCAATTCTCTTCTCTTCTTAATAGACTTGAAAATGAGTGTTGAAATTCAGAAAAGGGTGTGTGCACCTCATGGGCGTGTTAAGCCAGAGGGTGTGTACTCTCTCTCCACACTCTGGGGAAGGGAAAGCTGGCCATGCATCATGTTTTACAGCTGCATTTGCACAGGTGTGGAAATAACAGTGTCATCTTGGAACAGCAGACACAATGATATACGTGTTTGGGGGCATCTATAGAGCACAGTGAATCATGCAACATACGAGTCAGCCTCACTATAAGTCAATCCACGGTTCCCACCAAAAGCTCCTTAGGTAAGTGGAGAGGCTGCCTTCGGATTACTTTGGAAGATGAAAAATATCTCCATATATATTCAGACCAATAAAGCAGCCATGCAGGTGAATAAAAACAAATCCCAAAAGCAGAGAGTCTCAAGGTTGGAAGAAACCTTAAAGGTGTCCAGATCGATCATCTCTCCAAATGTCCATTCCTGAGTCCTCTTTAGAGCATCTCTGCACATTTTCCTCAAGTTCCTGCTTTAAACCTTTTCCAGAATGGGGGTCTTACTGCCTCTCCCAAGGCAGTTGGCTCATCTCAACTTCTCAATGTCCAGACTCATAAAACTAAAACAAAACCCCTTTGCCTTCTCTTGTTAAAACCACAGCATCCGCTGTTGATCCTAGTTTTATCCACATTGCACAAAGGGTATAAACAATCTCTCTTTGCATGACAATCTTCCAATAATTGCAGACAGCTTTCATGCCATGCCATGTCATAGAGTTCATTTATTTATTCGTTCATTAAGTGAACATGTATTAAGTACCTAATGTCCCAGAAAACAGGGACGAGGGATATGAAGTGAGTAAGATATGGAATCTGCTCTCACAATATAGAAGGGAACCAGACACCTAATCAACCAATCTGAATTGCCTGTGGTGAGTAAAGCCCTAAGCCATGTCCTCCGAGGGTCTACAGGAATGCATATTTATTGCCTGCTGTGTGGGAGGGTGAGTGGGAGCAGAGGAGGCCTCCCAAGGTGGTGCCATTTGTCTTGGACCTTGAGGGCTGCATATTTCCTGTCGTTTTTTCAAGCTGCTTGGCAAATTCTTCATTAGGAGGTTTGCATGTTGGTATCTGCCCAGCTGCTGTGTTGGGGTCTCCATTAATGTGGGCCCTGGCAGACACAACTGTTCAGTGCATTTCCGCTCACAGTCCAGACCCATCTTGCTTCATCTGGTGCAGGGAAGTCCTTGGGAGGGGCCAAGGCCCCAAGGCTCTGGCTGCAGGAGCTGAGGGCTCTTGGATGTAGTTAGTTCCCTCCCCAGTCACTTCCCTACAGGAACTGCCTGTGCAGAAGAGGTTCTTGTCTCAGAGCCCCCATCTGTCAGGCAGAAGCATGGGTTGCCAAAGGAAATCTTGAGGCTGAAGCATTTTGTCGGAAATGTGACATATTTGGACGATGGGGCCATGTTAAACTGTGAAAGCTCCTTACTTGTGTGGAATTAGAGGAAAGGTCTGTAATTATCACTCTCTGGACTACCCCAGGTACCTGTGAATTGGGAACGCTGGTCTTGAAGATGGGCTGACGGAATGGCTGCCTGTCTGTGCCGATCGCACCTGGGCAGGTGGCACTGGAGACACAGGAAGAGAAAGTGCAAGCATGGGAAGTGGATGGCAGCAAATAAAACCCAAAAGGAAGAGGGGAAAATACTTCACCTCCCTGCTCCCTCCTTGACAACAGGGCTCCTGTGACCCGAGGGAAAGAGTATCACCATCACTAAACCTTCCTTCATCTACCTTCTCTCAGGCCCCTGAGGTGAAGAACAAAACACATGGGTTCAGAGTTCTAGGTTCAAAACCACTCAGATATTTACTGTGTGCTTTGAAGATGCCACTTACACTCTCTGAGACTCAGTCCCCTCATCTGTGAAATGCCTTTGGTAATGACTCCAAATCAGAGGGTTATGGGAACACTTGTGGTCCCAGTTGGGCCGGAGCCGTGTCAACTGGGGTAATTCCAGGGCACTGGGCTGACCCTGCAGGGTCCAGCCAGGCCTTGTCCTCAGCATGTTTGGTTGTGCGGGGCAGACAGGGCAAAGCAAACTGAACGCCAACGCAAGGGACAAGTGGGGAAAGGGTAGACAGGTTAAGCTCTGAAAATCAGCACTTGGACGAAACAGAGAAAATAAAGGGATAATTCTTTAAGCCTATTTTAAATGGATAAAATTTTAAAAAGTAAATGGAAAAAATATGTTACAGTTCTTTTAAGTCTACTAATTCATGGGGGTGGGAGAAAAAAGCATAATGGGAGAGGAACAATTTTTTATATATTTGCAGGGTGACAGCCTATAAATGATGAGAAGGGGAATGTGTTGCCTTGAGGATACAAAGCTTAAAAGGCAAAGGGTCCTGCTGTTTCTCAGGCGCCTGTCCTCAGATCACTGACAGCCTGATCATGGCACCTTGTTGGTAAAATGCAGATGCCTAGGCCTGTCCCTGACATGTTAATTCAGAGTCTCTGGGGGTAGGGCCTGGGCTTCTGCTTTGTAATAAGCTGCCCAAGGTGATTTTTATGAGTGTTAAAGTTTATAAAAACCTGGATTTGGGTGAATAAACATGCACAAAGAATACCTGTTTATCAAAGAGCTTAATCACATCTTGTGGGTCTGATGTTTGCTTGCTATAAAGAGTAAGTGGCATATTTTCTAATCTCAAGGTTTATTTCTGAATGTTATATTTCAAGCAGCCTGTCTTCATGTGCTTGAGAATGCTTTTCAGTTTCAGGAAAATACACGCTGGAATAGGAATGACCTCACGCCTGCTCTATTGCAAAGAGATTTCCCACGCTCTCCCTGCGGCCTGTTGCCCCAACCGCAGCCCACCTCCTGTGCTGCAGACTGACCAATCTTTCTGAAGCACAACTCTGATAATGTTACTTCTTTGGTAAAAGCCATCCCAGCTCCCCCACTGCCTATGGGATGAAGATAAAACTCTTTCACTTGGTTCCAAGGCCCTTCACGCTCTATTGCCCTCCTTCCTCCTAATCTTCCTCTCACATTCTCCTACACGCACAGCAAATGGCAGCCAACCTGCACTACTTGCTATCCTCACCTCGCACTTGCTCTCTCCAAGCCGTCAGCTCCTGCCAGACTTTCATCAGGCGTAACTTCTGCATCTCAACCTTAAAGACTCTTAGTGTCCCTTAGACACGTAAGTGCTACGTCTCCATAAAGGCTCTTTGGATGTCCCAGTTGGTGGTGCTTCAACCAAACCCTACAGCAATTTTTCTGCGCTGGGCCCATGATTCTCAATACATGCTGTCTGGTATTGTGTTTATTTGCATATTTGTCTTTTAACCTTGAAGTTCCTGGAGAACAAGGGCCGTAACTCACTCAACCCACACAATGAATGGCCTCCAGCAGACACACGCAGCCACAAAGTCCAGTGGAAGATCCTGCCATGATGGATTTATTCTACAGCTGTGTCATCCAGTAGGGCAGTCACCAGCCTGTGACTACTGGGCACTTAAAAGTGTGGCTAGTGCATCTGAGCAACTGAATTTTTAAAATTTTATTTGATTTTAATCAATCAAAATTTAAATTTAAGTAGTTGACATGTCCTATGGGACAGCACAGAGGAAGAACATATTTAATGAAGGAAGTTGCACTGCACTTAGAAAACGTCCCCACTCTGTGCCCCACCTACAGAGTTCTCCTGTTCTGTTCCTCCCCCGTTCTGCCTCCTTGTCTCCTGGCACTTGTCCCTTATTCATTGCACTCCAGCCATGCCTGGCTAATTTGAGTTCCTTTCCTCCAACAGGCCTGGCTTGTTCTGGTGTCAGGGCTTTTGCTCTTATGTGCTTGGCCTGGATGCTTTCCTCTCAGGTCTCACTCAAGCTGTTTTTATTGTTGTTCAGGACTCAGCTCAAATGTCACCTCCTTCTAGAGGACTTCCCCATTGTGCCATCTAAAGTACAGCTCCCTCTTTTCACTCTGCCCTCTGACATTTTCTTTATCCAAAATTATTAAAATTATTATATTATTCTTATCTTTCACTATCCAAAATTATTATTTATTTCATTACTTCTTCATCACCTGACTCTTCCTAATAAAAGGTAAGCTTTTGAGTACGGAAGTGCTCAAAAAAAAAAAGCATAATAAAATCAGTGGGGGAAGCCTGATGAGAAACAGGATGTTTCTCAAATGTTACCCTCGACAAGTGTACCAGGATTAACATTACCAGTAGTAAGACATTTTGACATCAGATATCCTGTGATATGATGCACCGAGAAGGATGTGTAACTTCTGCGGTCTCCTGCCAATCATGCGGAACCTCAGGCTAATCAGGCAAAAATGTGAGACAAACCCAAATTGAGTGGCATTCTACGAAATACCTGGCCGATTCTATTCAAAAGTGTCAAGGTCATGAAAGAGGCACACAGATTGAAGAACTCTCACAGATGAAAGAAAACAAGCAGACGTGATAATTAAATGCAATACAGGAACTGGACTGGCCCCTGAACCAGAAAAAGGAGTAAGAAAACTGGCAAAAATCTAATAAGATCTGTAGGATAGTTAAGAGAATTGTATCAATGTTCATTTCCTGTCTTCAGTCAATATGCGGGGGTTAGATAAGACGCTGGCATGAGGGGAAGTTAGGTGATGGGTTTCCAGGAATCCTCTGTTCTCTTGTTTGCAACTTTTATTTAAGTCTAAAATTATCTCAAAATAAAAAGTTATTATTATTTTTTTAAATATAAGCTTCTTGAGAGCAGGGGCTTACCTATCTTGTTCTGGAACAGCGTCTACTACACAGTAGGTATTAAATAATTATTTGTGAGTGGGAGGAAGATGGAGAATGAAGAAAGAAGGATGAAATAAAGGGAAAGAGAAACTGATAGAGGGAAAGAGGAAGAAAAAGTGCAAGAGAAGGAGGGAGGGAAGAAGAGATGGAAGAAGCATGGAAAGAAGACTGTGTAGCTTTGTGATGACGTGAGGTGTCCCTTGCAGAAGAAGATGTGGAACACAACAGGCCTGGCAAGGCCCTCGGAGAAAAGGCTCACTCACAGCATCTGGCACGTGCCTTGGACTCACGAAGGCAGGGATCTCACTAAGGCAGGGACTGGGGTTATTTATCTGTGTGTCCCCACAACCTAGCACCCATGACACCTTCTAGATGTTTAAATTTGATTTAATTAAAGTAATCATTAATAACTTGGATTATATGCAACGGTTGGATTAACACATGCATTGCCCTCCCAAGAGAATTCCCTGGCTTTTGGTGGGCAGGTTAATGGCTTTGGCTGGTAAATGGAACTGTCCTAGTCTAAGGCCTGGGTCCTGAGGGCTTGCATAAGTGAGTTTCTGTAGATTGCTAAAAATTGGAGCAAGATTAGTTCAGTAAAATATGACCCATCCTGGGATGACCTATAGAACTGAATTTATTTTCACCTGCAGGATACATAAAATTACACCCATTCCTTGGTATCTGTGGAAGATTGGTTCCAGAACCCCCCATGGATACCAAAATTCTAGGATGCTCAAGTTTTTCATAAAATTGGTGTTTCCACAAAACCTACACACATCTTCCCATATACTTTAAATCATCTATAGATTACTTATAATACCTAATACAATATAAATGCTATGTAAATAGTTGCTATACTATATTTTTATTTGTATTATTTTTATTGTTATACTGTTATTTATTTATTTTTAGCATATTTTCAATTCTTGGTTGGTTGAATCCACAGATGTGAAGGGCTGGCTGTCCACGCTATGCTGTCCTCCACATCTAAGGACACAAGAAGGGTTCAAAATCTGGGGGTATCTTCCTGATAAAAAGAATAAAACTTCATCGATGAATATTATTTTAATTCCATGTATCAACTGCTAATCATGTGACTTGTACCTAGTTACATACTCCCTTAGCTGTTTGCAATAATAAATCCTATGAGGTTAGGTTAATATAGCTGCTTCACAGATGAAGAAACAGGCTCAGAGAGAGAAAATCACTGGTCCTAATTTACACAGTAGTAAGTCGTGAAGCCAGAAACTCAAACCCAGCACTCCTTCATCCCAAGCTCTTGAAAAGGGTCCTAGACATCATCTAATCTAACTCTACACTTCTTTGCCCTGTTTTTCATGTTGCTAATAATGGACATTTGCAGGTGAGAGAGACTAGACTTTCATAGGAAGGATCCCAGACCTGGTCTGGTTCGCAAGGTGCCACAGAGGAGGCTGGTGGAAATGGGGTGGGGAGAGCCCAGAGGCCTGGTGAGCAGACTGGGATCCTGCCTTGTCTCATACTATTATTAGTATATTTCAGCCGTGGGATCAGTCAAGGCTTTTGCCCTTTCTTAGCCTTCGCTGTGTCATCTATCAAAGACATGAAGAGCCCTCTCCTATCCCGGGAGAGCGGCAGGGTGGGGCCTCAAGGCTGGTCTCGTGTTTGGAAACTCCTGTTGTCCTGTGTGTCAGGGATGGGCATGGAAGTTGTTTTTTCTGGCTGAAATGCATGGCCATGCTAATTGCATCAATCTCATAATTCTCTTTGTTTCCTTCTCTTCTCTCCCTGCTTCTATTTCTGTCTCTCAGTCTCAGTTTTCAAATAATTTTGTTAGCTCAGGAATCAAAAGGATCTGATTGGCTGCAGAAGAGAACAAGCACAATATCCCCAGGGGGAACCTTAGCCCAGATGCAAGAAAGAAAAGGTCAAAAACTACTTGATGGACTAAGAGAAGTAGGAGAAATGGGAACTCAAAAGCCTCTATTTATAGCCGTAGAAACTGCAGTTCTGAGTTGTGCTCTTGACCAGGTGATTATGATGCAGAGACTGCCTGTATCCAACAACAACAACGCTTAGAAGATAACAAGTGTTGGTGAGGTTGTGGGGAGATTGGAGCCCTCGTGCATTGCTGGTGGGAATGTAAAATGATGCAGCCACTGTGGAAAACAGTTTGGCAATTCCTCAAAAAGTTAAACATGGAATTACCACGTGGTCCAGCAATTCCACTCCTGGGGATATACTCAAGAGAACTGAAAGCAGGGCTCAAACAAATCTCTGTGTACTCATGTTTATAGCTGCCAAAAGGCGGAAACCCAAGTGTCCATTGACAGATGAATGATTAAACAAAATATATGAGGTAATATCATTCAGCCTTAAAAAGGAAGGAAATTCTGACACATGCTCCCTCATGGATGAAGCTTGAAGACATTATGCAAATGATGCTAAGTAAAATAAGCCAGTCGCAAAAAGACAAATACTACATGATTCCAGTTATGTGAGAGACCTGGAGTGGTGAAATTCACAGAGACAGAAAGTAGAGTGGTGGCTGCCAGGGGCTGGAGGGAGGAGGAACGAGGGCTTATTGCTCAACTGGTATGGTTCTAGTTTTGCACGACGGAAATGCTCTGAGGACGGATGCTGTGACGGTTGCACAACAATGTAAATGTACTTAATGACTCTGTACACTTAAAATAGTTAAAATGGTAAATTTTATGTTATGTGTATTTTTCCACAATAAAAAAAAGGGAATATTACCATCTACCTTGTGGGGTTATTTTGAGGATTAAATTAGATGTCATATGCAAAATATTCAGAATGCCCATCACATATCGGTTTCCTTCTCTATACAGAATACACAATTCACACAGAGTCTGTCCTTGCCTTCTTGGTCAGGAGAGTGTAACTGAAAAGCAGCCACACACATGGAGATGGGGCAGAATAACATTTCTACTCCAAGATGACCATATTTGAAAGAGGAAGAAATTAATATTAGGTCAGAGACCTTGCTTTCTTCATCATTTGCCTTAAAACAATCAGGTTTTTGAAGCAAACTGAAAGCAGAAAGGGAACATCGTAAATTTCCCTTGAGTTTAAGACAGAACAGGAGGAGGAAATACCTTTCTGGGTCTGAAAGTATAAGAAGCATCCTTCCTCACTGGCATAGTCTACTAGGCCCACAAACATTTTGGCACTAGCTCGATGCAAGCGTTGGAGCTGGAATCTCACCCACCTGGCTGAATGGTGTATCTGATAGAGAGTCACCACCTGCCCACCTATGCTCAGGGGACCTTATGAAACACGAAGAAGATGTAAATCAGAGGGTCCGTCCCTGGGGCAGGAGTGGTGGGGGTTCTGGCGCTGCTGGGAAATGGGCTTTCAGGGAATGATGCCAAAGAATGTTTCTCTATGGCTTCTTCCAAATTCAACTTTCAGTGCTTCTATGGCCTCTGTGTATGGGTGGGTTTCAGCCTGCAGGAGCCCCGGCTAGGCCCTGAGCCCTACTGCACACCTGTCTATGTCTGGTTGTGACTCAGTGTCCTCCTGACTGCTTTGCTCCTTCTCAGATGGTGTCTTCAAACACGATGAATCGGGGATCTTAGGCTCAAATCACATCTTCAAACCTATCACATCTAAGCATAAAGAAAAATAAAAGTAAAATAACAGTGATTTATCAAGAGCCCACTGTACTATGTGTCAGAGACTGTACTAGGTGCTTTATATACATTATTTCATTCACTCCCCACAATAATCCTTTGACTTTGGTGTAATTATTCCCATATCATGGATGAGGAAAACAAAGTTTAGAAATGTTAGGTACCTTGTCCGAGGTAGTAAAAAGAAATCCTTCACACACTTCCCCCTGCCTATCCCTTACCTTCAGCATCTTGAAGTTACTATCAATACTTTAGGAAGTCTAGGAAGGTCTCCGATGCTACCCTCACCAACAGCCTTTGTGCAAGACTAGCGGTATGCTTAGCTTATAAGAAAAAAGCAGCAAAAGATGACAAATGGAGATTTTCAGTCTACTTTTTAAACCCATAATCATGTTGACCACGTGGCTTGCACAGTGTTTTCACAATGTGTACACACACACACACATATAAATCTTATATGTTTGTAGGTATATATTTATTTACATTTGTCAATCATTTCAGGTCCAGTTATGTAACTTCTGACACACAGCCTGGAATGATCATCACTAACTCGATCTATTTGTTTCAAAATCAACCAGGAAAACATCTGCTCGATCACACCCAGTCATTTAGTTTACACGCTATGTTGTTACATTACATAGAACTCTTAAGCATTTTGTTAAGAGTTCGTAGTAATTGATCACCTGCACTTTCCAACACCCTGGGCTAAGGAGATGCCACTAATCATTATAGCTTGAATTTCCTGCCGTTCTTCTGAGGGACTCTTTATCCTGTATAGATACTGCATCAATCTTGCAAATGCCTTCCACACAATCCTGAGGCTTAAAATTTCTTATTGACCTACCGAATGCATTGGAAATTTCCTATTGTTCCCCGTGGATTGAATTAGGAGACTTTGATGGTGTCTACTGCAAGCAGACCTGGGTGATAGTGGCTTCATTTCACAGAGAGTGACTGAACAACTGAACCATAGCAGAAGCCTCCATTAAGATCGAAGTCTCCTGGTGCTGAAGAAAATTGTCAACAATAATAAAAGTTGCCACCGTTATTGAGTGCTTAAACTGTGGAGGGGTTGTGCTAAATAGAAGGTACAGTTGCTGGTTTGCAGTCTCCTCTTGTTGGCATTCCCCTTTCTCGTGCTCCCAAGTACCCACTGTAGGCACACATCTACCCAAGAACACCTCGTTCTGCCTCACTGGGTTGTCCCTGGTCATGCAAGCCTGTTTTTTTTTTTTTTTTTCATTTTAATGGGCATAAGAATCACTCATGAAATGTTTCAAAATGTAAGTTCCTGGGACTCACCTAGAAGTTCCCCTTTAGTAGGTCTGAACTTATATTTGAAATGATCAGTCCTTCTGATGCCATCTAACACAGGCATCATGGGGTTACACTTCGATAATCACTGACTTAGTAAATTTAAGGTTACCCTTCATTTACTCCTTAAACATTTACTGAGAGGTTAACATAACGAAGAATCTCATTTCTATGATGCTTTTTCAGTTTGAAAATCCCTTTCACCAATGCCCACATTTGAAGCACGTAGCAGCCATCTAAACTCCATCAGGCAGGTATGGGGCAGCTGTGGCAAATACCAGTGGACACTCCTCTCCTGTTCCTTCTCTCCTGCCAACAGGACCCTGATGTGTTCAAGGGTTGGGCTGGTGATTCCTTAAAACTGGGGAGCATGAGCCCCTAGCCCATCCTCAGGGGAAGATTTTTGATTAGTCCAAACTCATTACTTTTGGCCATTGACTGGCTAAGGATGAGCATGTTCTAGCCAATGAGATACAAAAAGAACTATGCTGGGGGAGGATTTCCCTGCCTGAATTAAAAAAACAAACAAATTCAGAAAGTAGAGACCTTCGCTCACTCTTTCTTTCTAGAACTTATAAATGAATACCATCTTGTGATTTTAAAGCAACAAGCATAAGAACAAAAGCCAACATGCTAAATATGGTAGAACAGAGGTATAAAAAGAGCTGAGGTCCCCAACAATATCATTGAACTTTAAAAAAAAATTAGGAACTGCATACTTCTGAACTTGTGTTTAAGTAAGAATCTCTATTTGTTTAGGTCACTATAAATTGGACTTAATCTGTTACCTTCAGCTAAAAGCATTCCCAACTGATACAGAAACATTGTAATTATTACAATCCTTGTTTTGTAGAAAACAGCGTTAGAGAAGTTAAGTGACTTGCTCAAAATCTCTCAGCAAGTGAATAGTGGGTCCCTGACTTAAACTCAGATTGACGGAGTGACTCCAGCTCCTGAACCACCCACCAGGGAGCCTCGCTCCCCAGGGCAGGGATTGTAGTGACTGCCTTGCAGCAGGAGTGGATGGGACTAGCACGTGGGGGTCTGGGCTCCTTATCTCACTTCAATCCTAAGAATTCTTGTTCTCCTGTTCTCTAAATTGGGCTTTCCTGTAAGATATAATTTAAAGAAAGAGTTTTGATGACCGAAAAAATAGTTTGAAATAAAACAGCATTATGCCATGCTTCTTTCTTCTTATGTAGAAGGTATTGTGGGTACAGAGAATGCAATTCTTGATGATTATTCTCAGCACGTTTGTTACCCAGGTGAGGAGATCAGGCTTATACACATAAGGCACACCTCGTTTTATCGCACCTTGCTTTATTGCACTTCACAGCTATTGTGCTTCTTACGAACGGAGGGATGTGACAACTCTGCGTGCAACAAGTCTATGGGCACCATTTTTCCAACAGTATGTGCTCAGTTCTTGTCTCTGTGTCACATTTTGATAATTCTCATAATATTTTAAACTTTTTCACTATTATAATATCTGTCATGGTGATCTGTGATCAGGGATCTTTGATGTCACTATTGTAATTGTTTTGGGGCACCATGAACTACACCCACATAAAATGGTGAACTTAATCATAAATGTCGTATGCGTTCTCACTGCTCCAGCGACTGGCTGTTCCCCTATAGCTCTCTCTCTCTCCCTGCCGACCTTGGGCCTCCCTATTCCCTGAGACACAACAATACTGAAATTAGGCCAATTAATAACCCTACAATGGCCTCTAAGCATTCAAATGAGAGGAAAAGTAACACATCTCTTACTTTAAATCAAAAGCTAGACATGATTAACATTAACAAGGAAGGCATATTGAAAGCTGAGATAGGCTGAAAGCTAGGCCTTTTGTGCCAACTAGTTACCCAAATTGTAAATGCAAAGGAAAAGTTCTCAAAGAAAATTAAAAGTGTTACTTCGGTGAACAAACAAATGATAAGAAAGTGAAACAGCCTTATTTCTGATATGGAGAAAGTTTTAGTGGTCTAAATAGAAGATCAAACCAGCCACAACATTCCCTTAAGCCAAAACCTAATCCAGAGAAAGGCCCTAACTCTCTTCAATTCTAGGAAGGCTGAGAGAGGTGATGAAGCTACAGAAGAAAAGTTGCAAGCTAACAGAGGTTGGTTCATGAGTTTTAAGGAAAGAAGCCATCTCTATAACATAAAAGTGCAAGGAAAAACATCGAGTGTTAACGTAGAAGCTGCAGCAAGTATTACAGAAGATTTAGCTAAGATAATTGATGAAGGCGGTTACACTAAACAACAGATTTTTAATGTAGATGAAATAGCCTTATATTGGAAGAAGATGCCATCTAGGACTTTCATAGCTAGAGAAGAGAAGTTAATGCCTGGCTTCAAAGCTCCAAAGAACAGCTGAGTCTTGTTAGGGGTCAATGTAGCTGGTTCAGCTGAACCCAGTGCTCATTTACCTTTCTGAAAATCATAAGGCCCTTAAGAATTATGGCCTGTGCTCTATAAATGCAACAACAAAGTCTGGATCTGCCTACATCTGCCACATCTGTCTACAGTATGGTTTATTGAATGCTTTAAGCTCAATGTCAAGACCTACTGCTCAGAAAAAAAAAAAAATCCTTTCCAAATATCACTGCTCCTCGACAACACACCTGATCACCCAAGGGCTCTGATGAAGATGCACAAGGAGATGAATGTTGTTTTCATGGCTGATAACACAACATCCATTCTGCAGCCCATGGATCAAGAAGCAATTTCAACTTTCAAGTCTAATAAGACTTGAAAGAAATACATTTTGTGAATTGTGTTGCAATAAACATTCGAATCACCCCATATGCCCATCAATTCATGAATGTATTAACAAAATGTGGTATATGTATACCATGGAGATGTGTTACTACTCAGCCATGAAGAAGGATGGCTTAATGCCCTTTGCAATGATTTGGATGGAAGTGGAGACCATTATCCTAAGTGAAGTACCTAAAGAATGGAAAAACAAACACCACATGTACTCACTGTTAAATTGGATCTAACTGATGAACACACATGTGCACAGAAGGAAGTAAATCTCAAAGGAAATCCAGCAGGGGAAAGTGGGGAGGAGGGATGGGTGAAAACCTACCTAACGGATACCATGAACACTATATGGGTGATGGGCACTCTTTCTAACCCTGACTTGAGCATTATAAAAGTGATCCACGTACCCAAAACATTTGTACCCCCATAATACTTTGAAATTTTAAAAAAGACATACATTTTTCTAAGGCTATAGCTGCCATAGATGGTGATTCCTCTGATGGATCTGGGTGAAGTAAATTGAAAATATTCTGGAAAATATTCTCCATTCTAGGTACCATTAAGAACATTTGTGATTCATGAGAGGAGGTCAAAATATTAACACTAACGAGAGTTTAGAATAAGTTGATTCCAGCCCTCCTGGATGACTTTGAGGGGTTTAAGATTTCAGCGGAGCAAGTAACTGCAGATGGGGTAGAAATGGCAAAACAATTAGTGTTAGAAGTAGAGCCTGAAGATGTGGCTGAATTGCTTCAACCTCATGATCAAACTGGAACAGATAAGGAGTTGCTTCTTGTGGGTGAGCCAAGAAAGTGGTTTCTTGGGATGGAATCTATTCCAGGTGAAGATGCTGTGAACATTGCATCTTCATTGTTGAAATAACAAAGGACTTAGAATACTATTAATACATAAACTTAGTTGATAGAGCAGCAGCAAGGTTTGAGAGGATTGAACTTTAATTTTTTGAAAGAGTTCTACTGTGGGTAAAATGCCATCACACAGATCTCATGCTACAGAGAAATCTTTCATGAAAGGAAGAGTCAGTTGATGCAGCAAACATTGTTGTCTTATTTTAAGAAATTGCCACAGCCACCCTACCCTTCAGCAACCACCACCCTGATCAGTCAGCACAATCAACATCAAGGCAAGAACCTCCTTAAGCAAAAAGATTACAACTCACTAAAGGCTCAGATGATCATTAGCATTTTTAGCAATAAAGAATTTTAAAATTAAGGTATGTATGTTGTTTTCTTAAGACATAATGCTGTTACACACTTAATAGACTATGGTATAGTATAAACACAACTTTTATATGCACTGGGAAACCAAAAAACTTTGTGTGATTCGCTTTATTGTGATATTTATTGTGATGGTCTGGAATCAAACCTGCAATATCTCTGAGGTATGCCTGTACCAAGTTGACAAGCAATGCAAGAGTTAAATTAAAGTCTTTTTAAAGCAATGGCTACTTTTTGCTGCAATATGTCCTTGAAAACAGTGTCATAAAGCAAATCATTATAAAATTTTTCCTAGTTTCCCCATAGGAATTATGTCATAAAAAGGGTTGTGCTCCTAACCAAAGACTTAAGATCCAATTAATTATAAATATAGCCAATAACAAGGCACAAGAGCAAAATGTAACATCATTTGAAATAATAAAATGATGATCCAAGTCCTATAAAATGGGAATAAATATATTGAACATATTATAGCACATTTGGGCTTATTGTATAATCATAGTAGTCATATAACATATAAACATAAAAATCTACACCATAAATCTGACCTAAAACTAACATGCTAACCATAATGAGCCAAAAATATGTAATGAATGATCATTTTATTTGCTTCTTTTAGACCTTACATGGACTTTTACAGTATTATTTAGATGCCCACTTCTCTTATACATGTGAAATTTCCAAGGACATTAGTACTTATGCACTCCCTAGGTTTAGATTGACTCTTGCAGCAAGAAGAAGTATTCCAAATATTCCATTCATTTGAAATACCATAGAAAATGATGACTGTTGTTCAGAGATCCACCATAGTATGTATGGTATTTTTCATATCGAAAAAATGTTTTAATATGAAAGCCTGCTATTGCTTTAGTTTTATTCAAAGCTCCTCAAAGACTTCTACTTTGGCTCATGAAGATTAACTACTACTGGAATTGCTTTCATGTTATAAATAACTAGGAAGCTGGAGGTCTATATAAAACGATGGGTTTCAGCCATTGATCAACAGACAGCGAAAGACTGTGATCCCTGAGAGAAGGGAAACAAATGAGGTGATCCTTATAATTTAAGCAGTTTCCAGGCTGCAATGCAGAAAGAGTAAAACCAAACAGAGCACTGTGACTATGCCAAGTTGAGGGGGGACAGAAGGGGAGGAGGGAGAGAAGGAGAGGTAGAGAGGGAAAGAGGAAGAGAGAAAGAGAAATAGAGAGAGAGAGAGAGAGAGAGGGAGAGAGGGAGATTATGCAGAGAAGTTCCTTTGAGTCTTTGGCTGAGCACTAATTCATGCATGCATGAGGGAAAATTACCCCAGGACAAGAATAGCAGCACTGTAAAGCAATGGCTAAACAATTCCCAAAGCTAAGGCTATGACTAATCTGTGTCCCAACTAGCCAGAGTTGATAGATCTAGTAATTCATGGGTCATTCCATAGAGTTCTCACAAGAGTCACATTTTATAATAGTAGGGTTAAATTAGTCCCAGAATAAAGACTAGTCTGAGCCTGACATAGCAAAATTGAAAGCAATATTTGAAAAGATCAAACTGATCTGCAAGATACTTAAACTTCATGCCCGAACAAAAACCAACACTCTTTAAGGGAATATAGCAAAATCCATCTCCAACAATGTAAAATCACAATGTGTAGTATCCAACCAAAAGTTACCAGGCATTCAAAGAAAAAGAAAATATGACCCATCATCAAGAGAAAAATCAGTCAATGGAAAAAGAGCCAGAAGTAATAGCAATAACAGAATTAGTAGGCAGTGATCTTAAAACAGCTGTCATAAACCTTATAAATACACTTAATGATGTGAAGCAGGGGTCAACAAACCTTTTCTGTAAAGAGCTGGAGTATAAACCTATAAATACTTTAGAATTTTCAGGTCATCAACTACTCGATTATTTTGTTGTAGCATGAAAACAGTCTTGATAATATATTGGCAATGGATATTGTTGTGTTCAAATGAAACTTTATTTATAAAAACAAGTGATAGAGCAGTAGCTTGCATAGTTTGTTGACCTTGATGTAAAGAAAGACATAAACACATCAGGGGAGAAATCAAAGTCTGAAAAAGACCTAAATGGAAATTCCTGAGATGAAAGATACACTGGATGGGACTAAAAGCAGATTAGACAAGGTAGGGCAGTGGATCTCAACAGTAGGCAATTTTTTAGTAGGGGAAACTTGGTAATGTCTGAACATGATTTTCATTGTCACAAATGTGGGAGATGGGTCCTATTGGCATCTAGTGGGTAGAGGACAAGGATGCTGCTAAACATCCTACAATTCAAAGGACAGCTCCCCCAACAAAGAATTATCTAGCCCCAAATGTTAATAGTGACAAGGTTAAGAAATCTTCCTGTCAATAGACTTGAAGACAAAATGCTAGAAACTATCCGAAATGAAGCTCAGAGAAAAAAGGCTGAAAAAAATTAACAGAGCTTCTGCAACAGTATCAATCTAATCTAACACATTTACAACCACAGTCCCAGAAATGGGGATAACAATTTGAAGAAATAATAGCAGAAAGATTTCCAAATGTGTTGAAAACAATGTTTTCAACAGATCCAACATGCTCAACAAACTTCAACTTGAAGAAACATAAAGAAAATTACATCATGATCCATCATAATCAAAATGCTTCAAACTAGTGATAAAGAGAAAATCTTTAAGGCATCCAGAGAAAAAATATAAACTATATACAGGGGAGCAAACATAAGAATGGCAGCAGACTCATTGTCAGAAGTCACACAGGCCAGAAGATGATACAGCAATATCTTTAAAGTGCTGAAAGAAAAAAATTGTCAACATAGAATTCTTTATTCAACAAAAATATATTTTAAAAATGAAGAAAAATAAGGAGTTTTTTAGAGGAACAAAATTTCACTACAAGAAATGTAAAAGGAAGCTCTTCAGACAGAAGGAAATGATACTAGATGGAAAACTGCATCTACATAAAGGAATGAAGAGTGTCAGAAATGGCAACTATGTAGAGAAATATAAAAGCCACTTTTAGTCCCTTTAAAAAAATTGACTGTTTAAAGTAAAAAAAAAAAAATGACAATGTACTGTGGAGTTTATGACATATGGCGAATTAAAATGTATGGCAACAATAGCACAAAGGCTGGGGGTGGGGATTGGAAATATGCTAATTTAAAGATCTTATACTGTACATACAGTAATATTATCTGAAGGTAGATTGTGAGAAGTTTAAGATGAATACTAAAAACCCCAGAACATCTACCAAAATATATAAAAAACAGAGAGCTAATAAATCATAGGTAGAACTAAAATGGAATCATAAAAAAATACTCAAGTAATCTGAAGCTCTTCATGGTCTCAGGGCTTCTGGACACCATATCAACAGATTATGAAAACATTAGTACAGATCTCAGAAATGAATCCTCTAAACCTTTGTGTTGACATCTTAGTTTCCATCATCTGTTATTTCTCTATGTTCACAGAGTCATGGAAACCACACACACACACACACACACACACACACACACCCCAAGCTTGATCTGGAAAATAAGTTTAAATAAATATGCCTCAAAATATATTTACAATCATTTTCAAACATGTATGGATGCTATTATGATACAAATATATTTTAAAGCATCATTTTTTAGTCAATCAATATTTTTGACTAACAATTAAACTTCTACATGGGAGTCATTAAAAAGGGTTTCTTGATTTTAAGAGGCTGGAATGGGAACCAGGGAACCATTGTGATGGACCAACGGGCTTGGGCTTGAGAGTTTGAGACTCTTTCTTGTAAGTAACAGGCAATTGCTGGTGGTTTCTCAATGGTGTGCCACGTGACAGCAGTTCTCCCACAGGATCTACATTTCGTGAAAATGAGGTAGAAAATAGCTGGAGGGTTTGTTCCCAAGCTCACTGACTAAAACTAAATCAAATAATCATAAATGAATCACCCAATTTTTGACTTGGCTGGAAGACAGCTCTCTGATTGGATTATTGGAGTGACCAGACTACATATTAATATTTTACATCTGACAAGTTGTGTTTATATTTTATCCGATAAGCCATTTGTTAATAGGTTATTATGATATTTTTAGGGGACATCTGTTATTTTGTGTGATGTGTCATTAGTATTCCTTCTTTTCTGGGAATTGACGCATTCTCAACTTAACTTGTTCCAGTGGGACTATTCATAATTTCACCCCGCCCCTGTTCTGAGCCAGCAATACACATTTCCCTCACATACAATAGTTCATTCAGCATGGGCACATGACCCAAGAAGGGCAATCAGCTTCCTATGTGGGGAGTAGTATGATGCTGTGTGAAGGAAAGGATGATATTTTCTCCAGGATCGTAAGCACTAAGAGCCATGCTCGAACAGAGTTTCCAGGGGCCACCTTGCCACCATAAGGGCAGTCTTACTGACAGTAGAAAAAACAAGAAGCAAGCAGAGTTGAGGAATGGAGAAGGAGTCCTGATAACAGCAACTAATCTATTGTTTAATTAATTAAAAACTATATATCAAGTACTTAGTACATATTTAGTACTATTGTTGGCTTTGGGAACATGGCAGTGAACAATTCCTCAAAACACTTTCATTCTAGGGAATTCTTGAGCCCCTTGATAGGGCAGAATCTGAAGCCCAGTCCTACTATTTCAGACTTTCTAGTTACATGAGCCAATTAATCTTCCTTTTCCACTTAAATTAGTTTTTCTTAGATTTCCATCATTTGAAAGAGTCCAAGTACATTCTCTGTTAATTCCGGTTTAGGAAGCTATGGGGATGATTTTAAAAGATGAGTCTGGTTTAAGACCGGAGCTCGGAATCTGCTCATCCTTTCTGGGGCAAAAGCCTATCAAATAGACCAGCACTTTTCAAAGTGTGGCTCAGGGACCCCTGGGGATTCCTGAGATCTTTTCAGGGTGTCTCCAAGGTTAAAACTATTTTCATAATAATACTAAGACATCATTTGCCTTTTCTGCACACATTCTCTCATGAGCGTATATTGTAGAGTTTTCCAGAGGCTACATGACTTCTATTAAGCCAGACATTAGAGAGATTTGCAAAAATGTACAACAATGCCACTCTTCTCACTAAATTTATTTTAGTTTTGATAACTATAGTTGTTTTTCATTAAACTACGTTATTTATGTCAATATATATAGATTTGTTACTATTTGTAAATAAACAGAGAAATATTTTTTAAATTTCTCAGTTTAATATCTAATATAAAATCAATAGATATAACTCAAATGAACAAAACTCTTTGGAATCCTCAAGAATTTTTAAGCATGTAAAGTAATACTGAGACGAAAATTTTCAGAATTGCTGACCTAGACCAATGTTGAGTACCTGAGGGATTAATAGGTACATTTTGTGGTGGAACTGAGTCAAGGAGATGCAGATTAAAGGAATGTCAGCTTACTGGACATATAAGCCCAATACAAGTTCATGAATATGAATTTCTCCATTCTATCCTTCTAAACAAAAAGTTCCTAGTTCAGACTGCATTGGCACAAAATGAACCACAGTAATTGTTTCACTAGTAATGGCACAGACTGACCTGTCTTGGTAGTAGCCAGCCCTAATGAGGCCTGAGAGGGTCAAGATGATGCTATGCAGTTTTCCTAAAGGAAGCCACTGTTATTGGCAATCTGAGTGACAAAGCAGGTACCCGGTCAACAAGATAATGAAAAGATGAATTGTCAGAGCTATCTCACATCTGCGGTATGTTGGGTCAACCCTAAGGAATCATCCAAGTCAGTGATCACCAGCCACTATCTTGGGCCAAACTGACTTCTCAATACCCAGAACCCCTAATTTGACAGTTACTTAGAAGAACTAGAAGTGTCAACAGTAATATCCAATAAGGAAGCAGCTGGTGGTCTTCAGATATTAGTTTTTATTAGCCTAGTACTTTGATAAGGACCCTCTCGCTTTTATTTTTAGACCTGTATTTCAACATAGCCTCTCTCAGAAAGATAAAATCACTGTGTCTATTCAGCCCCAGCATCTTTTGACAGGCATGCTCTACCTCGGTGGTCATCAAATCCCTTCTTACTCATTCCCAGTTTTGATCTTCCCTGCAGCTCTCTTCATGGCACCATCCTCTTCATCACTGAGGTCCCCAGTCTCAAGTGGTTGACTTCTATTTCTCTCCTGAAAACCCCTAGTCTTCTTCCCCAAGTCCCCATCAGTTTTCAACAAGGTGCAGATTCCTGCCAGTTCTACCCAGTCCTTCACTGAGACTCCACATCCCTGAATCATCCAATCCTGATTGAATCAAAGTATTTGCCTGCCAAAAGAAAAATGAAACTTTTCTGAAGAACATCATCATCCAGAGTTTCTGAAATTCAATAAAATATTACCGGGAATGATAGGAAACAGAGTCAAATGATGCAAAGCCAAGATAAAAAACAACAGAAAGAAACTCCCAAACCTTGACATCTAGTACTGGAGTTATCAAATACTAACTTTAATTATATGAAGAATATGTTCAAGAAAATAGATGAAAAATAAAGAATTTCCTACAGAAAATAGGAATTTACGAAATAAGAATCAAATGAAAATTCTAGAAGTGAAAAATACAATAACTGAAATTAACAATTCAATGGATAGGCTTAACACTAGCTTGGAAATAGTAGAACAGAAAATTAGCAAACTGTAAGAGAGGTCAATAGACAATACCCAGATTGAATTTTAGGGAGAAGAAAAAAAAAAGATGAAAAATACAGAAAAGAGTTCAAGAGATAGGTGAGACACAATGCAAAGTTCTAAAATATATGTAATGTGAAGTCCCAGAAAGGGTGGAAAGAGAGAAGAAGGCAGAGGCAATATTTGAAGAAATCTTGGCCGAGAATTTTTCAAAATTGAAAAAAGCGTCAAGCTTCTTTGCAAGCCCCAAATAGATAAATATAAAGAAAACTACACCAATTCACATCATAATAAAGCTTCTGAAGATCAAAGATGAAAAGAAAACCTTTAAAATAGCCAGAGGGAAAAACCACATCACCTCCAAAGAAGCATCGGCACAGCTGATGACTGACTTCAGCAGAGGCACTGATGGCCGACAGAGGACAGAGTGATGTATTCAAAGTGCTGGAAGAAAATGATTTCCAGCCAAGAATTATTTACCCAGCGAAAATATTCTTCAACAGCGAAAGTGAAATAAGACATTTCAGACAAAACAGCTGAAAAATTTCTGGCCAGCAGACCCTTACTGAAGGAAATATTAAATAAAGCAAGCTGTTGAAGCAAAAGGAAAATTTTCTCAAATGGAAGCACAGTAACGCAAGAAGGAAAAAAGAGCACTGGAAAGTGAAAATATATGGAAATATTTAAATAAATTATGGCTAATTAACATAAAACCATTATGTATTGATGTATGTGAGATATTTATAGCAGTAAAATACATGACAACAAAAGGATAAAAGGTAGGATGGCAGTGGATGGAGTTTAAGTGATCTTAGGTTCTTCCCTTGTTCAGGAGTGGCAAGCATACTAATGTAAGACAGACTCTCATGATCTCTGTGGTAACCACTAACAGCATAGTAAAGGAATATATAACTATATTCTTAATAGGACACATAATTAAATAGGATACACAGTTAATAGGATACTTAATTACTTTTAATTACATTAATAGGATACATAATTAAATACTTTTCTACAAGGAATATTCCAGGCCAAGATGGATTTACCAATGAATTCTTCCAAATATTTAAAGATTCAGTAAAACCAATTTTCACACAAATTCTTGGCAAAAGATAGAAAAATGAGGAAGGTTCCCCCATCTTGTTTTATAAGGTTAGCATAACTTTGATGACAAAATCTGAGAAGGCTACATTAACATAGATGCAAAAGTTCTAAACAAAGTATTAGCAAATCAATACGAGGTACATATAAAATAGATAATACATCACAACAAGTTGGGCTTATTCTGGTACATAGGTTGGTTTAATTCTCAAAATTCAATCAGTATAATTCACCACAACAGCAAAAAGAATAAACAGTATACAATTGTCTTGATAGATATGGAAAAAGCATTTGATATATCACCCATTCATGATTAAAACCCTCAGCACACTAGGAATAGAGATTGTGGCAAACTGTATTTTCCAAAAGTAGCTACAACTATATTGCTGTTCCCACATGTTCTTCCAGAACTTGCAGAACTCTGTGACTACCTTGCTGGGTAGGATGCAGTGGAAGGGATGCCGAATGACTTTCAAGGTAGACCACAGAAGGTAATACAGCCTCCACCTGGCTCTCTTGCTGGATACCTGACCTGGGGACCCACTTGCCGTGGTGTGAGAAAGCCTGAATTAGCCTATATGGAGAGACCATATGGAGAGACCCAAGTAGAGAGGCTGCCAACCAACTGCTGGCGTCAACCACCAGCCGTGTGAGTAAACGAGCTTTCAGCTGATTCCACCTCCCCAACTTCAAGTCCTCCAGCTGAGGTCCTGGACACTGTGAAGCAGGGACAAGACTTTCCAATTATCTCCTCACAGAATCTGTGAGTATAGTAAATGGCTGTTCTTTGCCACTAAGTTTTGGGATAATTTGTTATGCAACCATAGGAACTGAAATAGAAGGAATCTTACTCAATTTGACAAATGTTATCTCTGCAAATTCTACAGCTAACATCACACCTAACGATGAAATATTGAAAGCTTTCCTCTTGAGTTAGGGAATGAGATGTTGATGTTCCCTATCACCACTTCTAATGTATATTTTACTAGTTTTCTTAGCCAATACAATAAGGCAAGAAAAAGAAATAAAAAGCATAATATTTGGAAAAGGAAAAATAAAACTGTCAACTTTGGTAGAAAACAGAACAGAAAAATCCAAAAGAATCTATAAACTTTTAGAACCAATAAGCGAATTTAACATGGGTTTTGGATACATAGCCAATACTGTGTACAACAAAAAATTCTATTTTTAAATGCTAGTCACAAAAAAGACTTTTTAAAAATAACTTTTACAAAAGCACTTAAAAATCACATAAGAATAATTCTAAAGAAATATTGGCAAGAATACAAAGAAAACTAAAAAATAATACTGAGAGAAATTAAAGAAGATCTAAATAAATGAAAGGCTTCTATATGCTGAGGGATTGGAAGACTCACTGTTGTAAACAGGTCAGTTCTTCTCAAATCAATCTATAGATTCAATGTAATCCCAATCAAAATCTCAACGGGTTTTTGTACATGTATGTGCGTGTAAATTTATGAGATGATTCTAAAATGCACATAGAAGTGCAAAGGGCTAAACATGGCAAAGACAATCTTGAGGAAGAACAAGGTTAGAGCACTTATAGTACCAGATATCAAGACGTATTATAAAGCTACATTATTTAAAACACAGTGGTATTGGTGCAAAGACAGACAAATAGACACCCAGTGAATAGAGCCCAGAAACAAACCCACACTTATAACCATCTGATTTACAACAAAGATGCCATTGTAATGCAATGGGGAAAGGATAATCTTTCCAACATAGGGTACTGGGTGAATGGGGCCTCTCTCTGAAAAAATGAGCCTATACCCCTATTTCAAGCCATATGCAAAAACCCATCCCAAATGAATTATAGACCTAAGTGTAAAAGGAAAAACAACAAAGCTTCCAGAAGATAACACAGAAGAATATATTTGAAGTAGATAAAGATTTTTTTAAACAGGTCACCAAAAGTACTAAGCATAAACAAAAAATTGGTAAGTTGGAGAAACTTCTCATCAAAAGACAAAAAAATAGGAAGGCATGCCACAGACTGGGAGAAAATATTTGCAATATTCACAATGCATATATATTATAAAGGACTTCTGTCTAGAATATATAAAGAACTTCTAAAAATCAATAAGAACAATACAAACAATACAACAACAGCAAAAAATGGCAAAAGATTTCCACTGGCCCTTCACAAAAGAAATGTCCAACAAGCATTAGAAAACGTGTCCAAAATCATTATTCATCAGGGAAATGCAAACTAAAACCACAATGAAATACCACTTCCCACCCTCCAGAATGGCTAAAAACAAATAAAACAATCAACAAACAAAAAACTGACCTTACCAAGTTGTTGAGAATATGGCACATGTTGTCAATATATTGCCAGAGAGAGTGTAAGATGGTACAGTCACTTTGGCAAACTGTTTTGGAATATCTTCTAACGCTGACCAGACATACACTTTTACCCTCCTAAGTAAAATATCCAAAAGACATGCATACATATATGCACCAAAAGACATGTACAAGAACAACTTAATTCACTGGTTAAATTGTGGTCTCTTTATACAATAGGATATTATACAACAATGAAAATTGA
Source organism: Varecia variegata (assembly GCA_028533085.1). Lineage (NCBI taxonomy): Eukaryota > Metazoa > Chordata > Mammalia > Primates > Lemuridae > Varecia > Varecia variegata. The sequence goes on from CM052437.1 coordinate 19,697,264, forward strand.
ATTACTGCTACATACAACTAAATGGAAATATCTCACAGACACAAAATAGTTATATAAAATTTAAAAACAGGAAAACCTAATCTGTAGTAAGATAAGTTAAATAGTGATTATTTTTAAGGATTGTAATGACTTGGAGGGGCATAGGGTGGTTTCTCACATGCTAGTAATCTTTCACGTCTTGGTCTGGGTGGGAGTTACAAGAATGATTTCATTTTGTAAAAATTCATCCACTGATGCGTGATTTTTAGTGTATGCATATTTTATTGCATAAAACTAATTTGAAAAAGGAAAAACAGCAATGGTGGCTGGGGTTGCTGATGGTGACAGGGATGACTTTTTGATTCTGAGGCAGACATGTGTGTCTGACTTTTTCCAAATGCCCGAATTGTGGGCTCTATTAAAAATCAAGTACAGATTTCTAGTTACCCTGTATAACTAACTCTACAGTAACAATATCTGACTTTTTTGCCTCTGGGAAAAAAACTTGTGGATTCCGTAATACGTTCTCTTTCACAAGACAGAATCACAGCACAGAAACTTACTCCTGAACTCATTTCTTATTCTGTTGGATTTGGGGAAGGTTAGCTCAGGTTGGTTTTGTAGAGGAATGAAAGGGGGAAGAGATGGGTGGGGGAGGGGTGACGCATCAGAGCCAGTTGAATGAGCCAGGACAGAAGCACAAAAGCCTGAACTAATTATCTACTCAAAGCGCTTTGCCAGTCGGCCCAGCCACCGTGCCTGTGCTTGTCAGGGCCCAAGCTCTGGCGTCACTTTGAAGGGAGACCTTAGGGGACCCCTTGAAGTTCCTGCAGAAGGAACCGCTGGGCTCTGTCTAGTCTGCAGTCCCTGCTCTGCTCCTGCGTCCCTGTCTCATCTCCCCACTCACTCATCTTCCGGGAGAGGCTCTGAGCCCTCCAGCTCGCTTCCTGGAGAAGCACCAGGCAGGGTCCAACTCAGCCTGAAGGGCAGGAGGCAGCAGGTCAGGGGCCCGGCAGCCAGGGTCACAGCTCTGGGACAGCTCAGGCCTCCAAGGGCTCAAAGGAGGCAGCCAAAGTAGAGGACTTCCCATCACTGAATGTCTATTATAAACTCCATGTTGTCTCAGGTGACATTATTCCCATTTGACTGATGAGGAAATAGGCTCCGAGAGGCGAAGTGCCCTGCCCAAGGCCACATGGTGTGTAGGCAGCAGAATCTGCCTCCCCCCATCTTATCCCAGAGTCTCTCCTCCCCTGAGGGGTCCTCCAACCTCCGGTCCACACTGGTGAACACTCCTGGCTGTCCCGCACAGCACGAGAGGGAGGCAGCTGTCGCTGTCCTCACTGTTCCCCTTTAGTGAGTGGCTAAATAAATCTCTGCTAGCTCTGTGTAGACATCAGCGAACCCCTGGGGCCAATCTCCCCTTTTGGCCCTGGCCTCTTGGTCAAAGGGTTGGAAACTGTGGCTGGGAATTTAAGACGGCCGAGAGCGCAGCTGGCTCCCACTGCATAAAGAGCGCTGAGTCCCCAATAAAGGCTCATTCATTTCTAGGAGCTTCACGCTTGGAAGACTCTGAGTGCCTGAAGACAAATTGTGCAAACTGACATCACAATAAACAGAGAAAGCGTGTCTATAAAATCCCAGACAGGTGGCAAATGCCAACAGAGACAGCAAGTCCTGCAACTGCAATGAAGTGAAAGTCACAGTCCTCCCTCCCATGCAGGGCTGCTTCAGTCAGGTGGGGTGGGGACAGCCGGACAGAGCCCCCGGGCCAGGGAGCAGCATGCCCTTCCACGCTTGCCATAGGAGGGAACGGCCAGGAGGTGCCCTAGGAACAGCTTACGATGCTTTTCAGATGACAAGACAGGATGCAAGGCTCAGATCCATGTCTTTAGCTGCAACTCAAATGCTGCCCTCTCCTCCCCAAGCATGCATTCATTCATCCATTCATTTGTTCATCTGGCCTACAAAGAGCACATTCCAGGTTCTAAGCCCCACACAAGGCTCTGAAGACAAAACAGAAAAGACCTGGTTTCTGGCCAGAATACCCATAGTATAGAAGGGTGTGGGAGACATAAAAATAACCCTAATCATTTTTAAACACCTACATTTTTTCCATTTATAAAGATAATTGTAGAAAAGAGACATTATGGAAAAGTACAGAAAACATACGAAAGTATCAAGAAGCAAATAAAAAACACACATAATCCCACTCTCCAGAGACAACCACTGTATTTAGGTAAATGGGAAAAGCTCCCTTTGCCCACGAGACCAGTGCGTGGGCGAGGCAGGGAGTGGGCAGGAGCACAGAAGAGAGAGTGATCTGGTGGCCCTGAGACAAGGGGGTGTTTCCAGGCAAAGAAGGAGGGTCATGCTTCCTGGGAGTCAGCTCGCGGGAAGGGGCAGGAAAGCAGTGTGAGGCTGAGGCTCAGGGGCTGTGAGGATGCCCAGGGGAGCGGGGAGAGAGGACTGAAGAGACAGCTCGGGAGGATGGCAAAGCAGCCCCTGGGCCCTGCAGAGAGCTCAGATTCTGTCCTGGAGCAATTTAACCTTTCTGAGATTCCATATTATAAAATAAATTGCAATACTTAGCTCTCTAGTTGTGCTGAGGATGGAGCAAGATTGAAACCATGACATTGCCTAGTAGAGTGCTTGGCACACGAGCATTCAAGTGACGTTGGTTTTCTTTGCTTCCCAGCTAAGCAAGGCAGGAAGTCCCTAACCTTAGCTCCAGGCCATTTTATCAGAGGCAGAATATGAGTTTTAATAATCCAGAGTGGGTCCCAGATTTTGAAGTTTATGGATGAAAGGGATGACCTCTCAAAGGTCCCACATCTTCCAGCTCCAGGACACGGCGGTTCTGAGGGTGACGGATCCCAACCAACTGCCAGTTTCGGGGGTGCAGTGATAGCAGCACAGGGGGTGTAAAAGGGTGTGAGGGGTGAGTGTGGGGGCAGGGGCAACAAGAAATGTGGGGACTTCAGATACGACTGGGTGACTTAGGGCAAACTGCTCACCTGGCCAGCACCAGACTGGCAGTCAGGAAACCTGAGCTGAGTCTGAGTGTGATCTAGAATCTGAAATCTTGAGATCTAGCTGGAGGTGCTGTGTGGGAGCACATAGGCAAGGCAAGGAAGAAGCTTTTGCAGCAGATAGCACATGGATTTTGAACAAGAAAGAAGAAGACTTTCCCCAAGTCTGAGTTCAATGTAGATAAGCTGTGCAAAGCGCTGCCCTCTCGATGCAGGCTTCTCCAGCCATAGAAAAGGAAGAGAATGTCTCACCTTCTGCTCCCCAGCTTTGCTGCTTTTGTATCCAGACCCAATAGATAGAAATATGAGTATGAACACATTAAGTGCTGTATGAGTCGTATTTAACTCACGCTAGTTTTAAGCCTGGGGCCTGGTGAAGCATATGTATAATAACTCACACATCTCTTTACCTTGGGAGCTGTTTGAATTATTTTTCAAGTTGCATATAACTCAGACACAGAAAACAATAAAAAATAACAAATTTTTCATTAAAATAGAAAGGATCATCTTGTTTTCGAAGTTTTTATTCTATTTTCATAATAAAACATCATGGCCTGGCTGGGCGTGGTGGCTCACGCCTGTAATCCTAGCACTCTGGGAGGCCGAGGCGGGCGGATTGTTTGAGCTCAGGAGTTCAAGACCAGCCTGAGCAAGAGCGAGACCCCGTCTCTACTAAAAATAGAAAGAAATTATATGGACAGCTAAAAAATATATATATATAGAAAAAATTAGCCGGGCATGGTGGCGCATGCCTGTAGTCCCAGCTCCTTGGGAGGCTGAGGCAGGAGGATCGCTTGAGCCCAGGAGTTTGAGGTTGCTGTGAGCTAGGCTGACGCCACGGCACTCACTCTAGCCCGGGCAACAGAGTGAGACTCTGTCTCAAAAACAAACAAACAAACAAACAAAAAAAAACCCATCATGGCCCCATGGAAAACATTTTTTTCTCTAGTGTGGCAGTCCATGTGTCAATGTAATCACAAACGTGAATATGAGCACAAACACATGTGAATATAAACGTAAATATGAACGTGGTCCTTGGCTCCCTCCTCTGATCTCTGGGGGAGGACGACTCTCCGTGTGCTCCACTTAGAGTCCGTCGGCAAACTATCTTTTACCGTACACATGACTACAGTGATCCTCATTCTGTACAAAGTGCTTTGCAGCCTCAAAACAGCTTTCCCATCCATTGTCTGCCATGAGTCATCCAAGCCCATTCCAGGAAAGGTGGGAGGGGGCTCCCATTGCCATGCGCTTGTGGAAACAGCCGTGCACAGGTGGAAGACTCCTCCCAGGTGTTGCTGCGTTCTTTCCAGTAGTCCCTTACCCTGTGTTGAACTTGAGATCTTTGAAGTAAAGAGCTTATTCTGCGCTCTCAAGGCTCCTACAGGCCGACTAGAAATGTATCATTTGCACATGCACATCAATTTCTACCACCAGGTTATCGAGGATAGATACCCAAAGTGTATTAACAACGAACAGTGGACACATGCAAAGAAGAGGGTCATTTGAAGGCCAGGTGGCCTGAGAAGAGGCTTCAAGGAGGACCTAAACATTTAAGCTGGGTTTTGAAGGGCAGGTGGAATTTGGAAAGATCAGGGAGATCAAGTGTGCCCCAGCTTGCTGGAATGGCAGGGGCAAGTGTTGAGGGTGGGAGGACACCTGGCTTGTGAATTTGGTTACTGATAAGGTAGACACCCGGAGAATGACTCCTTTTAGGAACACTGAAAGAAATCAAGTTTCTGGTCCTGTAATGTATAGGACCCTAGACCAAGGTGAATGTCACCTAATGAGGCATGACATCCTATTTCCTCATGAGAGTGTCCTAGACTGGTATGAAAGAAACGATGGCTTGGCTATTGTGAGCCTGGGGGGCCCGATCACATCGGAGAGGAGGGGGTGTGTTAGAGAGAGCTCCAGGGCCTGGGACCACTCAGAGGCCCCTACACATCTCCTGTGATGTCCTCAGTGAAGGCTCACTCTACAGCAGGCAGAGCTACACTGTCCTGGAGAAAGGTGCAACTCTGAGCTTTCTAGGCATACAGCCAGAGCAGTGGTAGGCTCGGAGGCCCTCGCCAAGCCTCAGTCTTTCTGGGTACCCAGCTCTGTTCCCAGACCTAGGAGGGAGCTAACATGCAGGCCCAGGGGATGCCTGAACACACAGGCCTGAGACTCATTCTTTACCCACTTGGTGATTTTGGAATTAATTAAATATCCCATCTTACCAAAGCTTTAGGGTGTTTTTGCTCTAGAAAGCTTCTTTTCTCTTAACTAAATTGAGGCCCATAAATGAGAAATACAGTGCATGAAATCTCTGGATGTCACACCATAAATCTCAGGCATGCAGCTTTGCAAATCTCCTTTAGGATAAATTGTAGCAATAAAGTGTTTGCATTTTCTCCATGTATTGCTGGGTGCAGGGAGTAGAGCCTTCTCCAGTCACGGGCAATTTGATTGAAGACCACGCGGTCACACAGGGGGACGTGAGGCTGCTTGGCTGTGGGCCCTGGGGTGGCTGGTCCCCTACCCTCCCACCAGCACCCAAAGGAATGGCACTTTCTGCTCTGGCAATGACCTTGCTTGGGAGAAGTTAGGAAGATCTGGAGGAGAGTGTTTATCTCAGGGGAGGAAAGGATAAGTTGAGACCAGGAAAAGGGCGTGGGATTCTTGGAATCTAATACAGAGGATCTTTGACCTAGAATATACTAGACACGTAATTAAAAATTTGTTTGTTTACCCTAAACGGCCCTTCTCATTTCCTTCAAGCTAACTGTCCCTCACTGTTTTATTCATTCAGTTAAATACTAAACAGCAGTTTAAAAAATATGAACTTGATACATAATGTTGAATGAGAAACACAAGTTCTAAAGGATATATACAGTGTGGTAAAAACAGGAGTATGTATTGACTATGGACACAGACAGATCCAGGAAAAGTATAAAGTCCCACGTGGAGTAACACCCACAGCTTCCCGAGGGTGGCAGGGGAGGATGAAGGGAGAATGGGGTGAGGCTTTAGATTTGTCTATTAAAAAAGTGGGGAAACCAAAGCAAATAGGGTAAAATATTAATATCTATTAATTCTAAGTGGTGTATTTGTTATAATTGTTATATTATTTTTGGTATGCCTACAATATTTCATAATTAAAGGTAAAATATTTTAAAAGAAATACAAATTATATATTTTTTTTGCTTTTTGGAGAGGTGTGAAATGGTATCTATTCAGTTTGTTGAGTTGTAGGGGCCTGTTTATCTCAAAACTATACGGTCCCAGGTGATTGTCTGTTTGTATTTCTTGTTTCTGCCTTTTATTGTCCCTTTGCCCCAGGGATATGTTGACATTTCTTGCTGTTGTCAGTTAGCATGCGCACTTACTATGCGCAGCAGCCGAGAGGAGAGACCAGGCAGACACAGGAGGACAGCGGAACTGGGGCTGGCTGGCTCTCCAGCAACACACAGGCAGACGCAAAATTGGGAACGGAGAGAGCTCAGAGAAAAGCCTCTGTCATCTGGGAACCTGGATGAGCGTCCTAAGCCAAATCCTTCTCAAACTTAAGTGTGCATCTGAATTTCCTAGAGACCTTGCAGATTCTGATTCTGCAGGTCTGGGTGAGGCCTGCGATTTTGCGTGTCTAGTGAGCTCCCAGGTGATGTTACTGCTGCTGCTCCAGGGACCACACTTTCAGTGTCGAGATCCTAAAGAAGGAAAAGAGATGCAGCAGGGTCCTTTGAGCCACCTGGTGTGTCACGTGGGTGCATTCCATTAATAGGATCCGTGCTTCTAGGTTTGAGGACCAGCTCCCGCTTCAGGTAAGTGGAGGCCTGAGTGATTATTCTAGAACAGCAGGTGAGGAAGTAGATGCCCACGGAGGTTCAGTCACTCATCCAAGCCACGAAGCTGGTAATGGCAGATCTGGGCTGGCGTTTGGATTCCTGGTCTGTAGTTCAGCGCTTTAACTATTTGACCATTTCATCATTTTCCTCATAGTAAGAGAACAAACTCAACAGTAAGAATTCACTAAATTGCCAATATGTTTGGCCTTAAGCAATGCCCTTGTAGGCAAATCCAGATTTAAAATGGGAAAGGGAAGAAAACTATTTTTCAGTCTTTATCATAGGATTCCTGTAAACTCTCGTAATACATAACAGACTTCACATTTAATTTGATTTTACCAAAAATGAATTTATACATACTATTTTATCAGCACATATTGCAAAAATAAAGGCCTACCTTAACTGATTAGTGTGGCTCTGCCAGACTCTAGGTCTCTGTCTTTCCTGAGCTTTCTAGAATCTCTGACTTTGGCAAAGCTTCTTCTCTAGGCTTCAATTTTTTCACCTAAAAATGGTGTTGAACTCATTGTCACCAAGGCCTTTTCAGTTTTAATGGTTTTTGAGTCTCAGGTTTTTTTTCTTTGTATACCTTAAATATGGTTTTCTGGGACTCTCTCTCCAGCTGTCATTTTTCTCTTTGCATGGTTCACAGCTTTCCTGCTCAGGGAAGTGATAAGTGAAAAGAAGGACTATTGATACAGTGGTTACTTTATATTCAGGGAAGAGGGTCACCGCACTATTTAAAACCCGGCAACAGAATGACTTTCTGTTTGATTTTCAAAGGCTCTGAAGCCTCAGTTCTTCCCATAAAGAAAGAAAGTAATTAATTGCCTCATGTCTACCTTGCTTAAAAGAAAGAATATGGTCAGTGTGGTGGAACTATCAGGAAACCCCATCAAGCCAGCTGTGGCTGTCCCTTCCTGCCTGGTGACCACAGATCTCAAATGAACAAAACATAAATCCTTAGTATAACCCTGTGGGTAAATTCTGCTCAGACACTGCCTCTTTCCTCTGAGAAGGGACTGGTTTGAGATCAGCACTGGGAATGAAAACCCTAGTAGCACTGGAACCATGAAGGCTCCCTCTGGGCTTAGAAATGTATTGCTACGGGGTAGGGTCCCACTCATCGGATACCACTGGACAGTGCGCCATGAGTAGGGGAAAGTTATTCTACCACTCAGGGCCATGGCTTCATAAAACAGAGGTGTTGGCCTGCAATATTTTCTGGTCTCTAGTTCTAGGATTCTGTACATGAAGCTGGACTTGGAGTGCAGGCATAAATCCCACTTGTTCAAGGTGAAGAACTATGGGAGAAAGACACCTATGCCCACATCTGAGGAAGGAGGTACCAAATCAGGGTGGGTTAGTAAGGAACATCAGAGGTCAAGACTAGCAGAGAAGCGTGACAGTTGGCACCACCTGGGAAAAGTTACCTGATGCTTTCAATAGGCACCAAGCTAGTGGTGTGATATGAGACCATGCATCCATGGCATGGGTCTCATGGGTCCTCTGCACAGAACTGAGTGCTGTTGCTGCAGTGGGATGAACAGAGGTGTCTTGTAGTCCAGCTGATGACAGAGCAGGAGAGTGCCGTAGGAAAGAATGCAAAGCAAAAAGAAAAGCTGAAAGTCTCTGAGACCTGTTCTTTGGGTAAGAAAGTTCTTCAGTCTTCCATGATGATTACATGGATTATTCAAATCCACAGCAGGAAGCTCCCCAAGAGAGTTCCTTTTTATGTGTGCAGGGGCAGTGGGAGGGAAGGAGGTACCTGGAGAGTGCCAATGGCAGCTTGCCTTGGATCTGCCAGATTCTGTTCCCCGAGGCTATGCCTACGTAGTTGTTGGGCTAAGAAGGGTGAATGAGCAACTTGCACCCTAGAATAAGAAACCCCAAAGACAGGGACTTGGAAAAGACTAGTAAGAATATGCGCTTGAAAAGAGAGCAGGAATAGGAGTTGCAAGAGTAGCTTCTAGTTCCCAGCAAACTGTACAACCTGGGTAAGTATCTCTCCTCCTATAGTTCTAGTTTCCTTAGGTACAAAATGGGAGAATACACTATCTTAATGGTTTTAAATTATGTTTGTATAGTAGCATCACTGGAGGAGCTTTCAAAAAATACCAATGTCCACGTACTACCTTAGACCAATTGAATCAGAATCTCTTGTGGTGGGGCACAGCCTTTTCAAAGCTCCCCAGCAAATTCTATTGTGTGTCCAGATTTGAGGACGACTGTCACTACTCAAAGTGCAGTCCGCACACCAGTAGCAGTAGTAGCTCCTGGCCGCAGCTTAGAGACCCACTGGATAGGAAGCTGCACTTTAACAAGATTCTCAAAGGACTCATGTGCACATCCAAGTTTGAGAAGCACCAAGACAGCTGATCTCTAAATAACATTTTACTTTTAATTGTGAAATATTTTTAACATATAGAAATGGAAAGAGAATAATTTAATTAACACCCGTATACCCAACCTGGCTTTATCAGCTCATTAGTTTTTACTATTTTTGTTTTAGAATTTGCTTAATGTGATGACATTTATTTTAAGTTAAAACCTCCTGGATCCTATGCGTGTTACTTTCTTTGTAGATATAGTCACTATCTTGATTTTAGTATTTCTCCAGCTCATTAGTGTTTTTATATTATTATCACATAGGTAGGTAACAGGCTTACATTCCTGGGATAAATAATAATGGGTCACTTCATATGTATACATATATTAACACACTGCTGGATTGGGTGCTATCATTTTATTTAGGACTAATGGTATTAAATGAGATTGGTCTAAAGTGTTCCTTTATTGTCAGTCTTTGGTATGAAGAGTATATTGGCCATATGGAATGAGTTAGGTAGTTTTACCTTTTTTTTCTATTCTCTGAATTATTACTAGTTTGCAAAAGATAGGATCTGTTTTTTAGAGACTTGGAAAAGTTTGCCTGTAAAACCATGTGGGTCTTGTCTCTTGTGGGGTGTGGGAGGTGATTCATTATTGATTCCTTTTCATTAATGGTTATCAGTTTATTCTGAGCTTCTATTTCTTCTTGAGTCAATGTTGGCCATAAAACTCTTTCTAGAAAATTATGCATTTCATCTAAGGTTTCAAATTTATTGACATAAAATCATTTAATTTATTCACTTAAAAAAATCTTCTACTATATCTGTAGTTATTGTTTGATTTTCCTTTTTCTCTTGTCTCTCATTTATTCTTTTTTTTCAAAGATTCAGCTTTGTAAAGTACTCTTTATTACCTTTTTCTTATGTTTTCGTTAAGTTTAGTTAGGTTTTATATTTGTAACTGGTTGAATTGAATCTATAAAGTTTTTTAAAAAATGAATGTACATAAGTCTATAAATTTGACCTCAAAGTTCATTGTAGCTGCATATTGCAAATTTTGATTAGTGTTTTTATTGTCTCTAGCTCTAAATATCTAGTCATTTCCACTGTGATTGTCTCATTAATCCATTAGTTATTTAGAAGGGCATTTTTATGTTTCCAGACATATGTTGTTATTGTGTTCAGCTATTTTTTATTCCTATTACTACTTTTAATTTAATTGCACTGTGGACAGAGAACTGATTTCTATGGCATCAGTCCTGTGAAGTATGACTTCCTTTGGATACAGAATGTGACCTATTTTTATAATTGTTCCATGTGTCTATGGACTTACTGAGTTCATAAAAAGATGTTGCATGTTAATTTTGTTGTTCGAATCTTCTTTATTCTTACTAATTATTTTTCTGTTTGATCTTCAGATTTTGACAGAGTGGCTTTGTCAGCAACTCTTTATTTTCTGTCGGCTTTTACCTTGTGCATAACAAGGCTATATCATTAAGTTCATGAAAGTTTGCTATTGCTAGATCTTCTTGCTAGACTCTTCCTTTATTATTTTGTTGTGTCTCTCATCCTTATCACAAGTTTTTGCTGTGAAGTTCTACTTTGATTGATAATAATCATTTCTTTTGGCCTGATGGTAAATCTTTTTCCATTTTCTTATTTTCAACCTTTCTGAATGGTTTTGTTTTAGGTATGCTTCTGGTTAGGACGCCGAATTCTGTTTATCTTTTAAATTCAATGTAATGATCTCTCTTTTTAATAGGTGAGTTTAGTCAATTTGCCTTTTTGTATAATTGCCAATATATTTGAACAATTTCTACCAACTGCCCTCATAATTTTTTTTATTTTTTACAATTTTCCTTCTTTAACCTTTTCTCCCTGCCTTCTGTTAGATCAGTATATTTTCTATGTCTCCTGTATCCTCAGCTGGTTTGGAAGCTATATATTGTCTTTCTGTTCTTTGAAATAATCTTAAACTTTTATATAATACTTAACTATAATTAGCTTTGAAGAAGAAAAATTTAATTTTTTTAGTATTTCTATTCTTCTCCCCCCAAAACATAGAACTTAAGAAACTAAGTACCTGCTGAACATCACCTCCAATTTTGCCTTTTCTGTAGAGTTTTAATTTTACCTTTTTTAGACACCTTAAATTATTTCTTATAATCAATGATTAATCGTAGTATTTAAAAATTTACCAACACATTTTGTTCATTTCTGTGCTATCAATTGTTTCTTGTATTGAATATCTTCTCTCTTTGTTTTCTTTCTTGAAGAACTACATTCTTTAATATTCTTTTCATGAGATCTATAAATTGTAAACTCTTTTAGTACTTATAAGTCTGCAAATGTCTTTGTTTTGACCTTGTTCCTTAATGATACTTTAGATGGCTACAAAATTCCAGGATGATGACTCCGTTCTCTCAGCACTTTGAAGGTATTAGTCTACTATTTTCCTATATTTTTGTTGCTGGTGATAAGTCTTTCTGATTATAGGTACTCCCTTTTAAAAATATTCTATTAATACTAAGTTTTAATATTTTTTTCTTTATTATCTTTGGTAACCTAAAGTTTTGCTATAATTTGTCTAGGAGCAGAGATATCCTATTAATAATTCTGCTACATACTTGGAGTGAACTTTTTATCTAAATAGTTCTGCCTTTCTTCAATTCTGGAAAATTCTCATATTATTTTCCCGAGTATTGATTCTCCTTCATCTGCTCCACTCTCTTCCTCTGACACCCTGTTTAGATGATGTCTAAGAGCTTCTCTATCTTCCATGTCTCTAAACCACTTTTTCAAAAACTTAGAAAATCTCTGTCTTTCTCTGCTGCATTCTGGGTAAACATTAATCCACTAAACCAATCCACTAATTTGCTATTTGAACAAGACCATTCCAGAGTTTATCTCACCTATTGAGCTGATACATTTTAATTTAAAATTTATTTGGATTTTATTTACAATGACTATCTTTTTTATTTCGAATATTTATAATTGGTGCTTTTCCATCTCCACCTGTTTTCATTTCATTTTTGGCCTGCTTTTGTTTCATAACTTCTGGCTCATTTTAAACAAAAGTTTTCCTTCATGCATCTATGTGAGCATATCTCAAATGTATTCATTTTAAAGTTTATTCAGACTGGCATAAAATTTCATTTAATCTGAAGGGAATTCATATTGTAAGGATTGATTTTTGGCTTTCTTTTTTGGCAAGGTTTTACAATTTTTGGATTTTACGCTTGAAGGCCAGGTTCCTTTTGAGTGACAGGTATTTGTTTACAGGTCCTCCTCTTCTCCAGCCAGGCTCCCCCTTCCCGCACCCCTCCCTGTCTACCTGGTTGTGTTGCCTCTCTATGCTTGCTCCTCCCTCAAGGTCAGAGCCAGATTCACTCTCTGGGCAGTTTGGTTCAGTTCCCGATCACAGGACATTGTTCCTACGACTGCAGCTTGCTAAAAACAGTAGTTTAAGTGGTGTCTTTTCAGGTTCCTTTGATGGTTGGGGGAACTTCTTTCATGCAAACCCTGGCCGCAAGCGCTGAGCCTGGCCCTTGCCTTTCACCTTGGCTGGTCATCCTTAGAACTATGTACCACATGACCTAATTCATACCTTTAAATGATAAATAGCTAATGTGTGGGGAATTGAACTCTAGCTCAGCGAAAGTTGGAACAGGGGGAGAGAAGCTTTTGTTGTAGTCCAAGAAGGTGGTGGTAGCAGAAACTGTGAGCAGTGGTCAGTTAAGAGGCATGTTCTAAGAGCAGAGTCGTCAGTCCTAGATGGTGGAGGGTATGTGGTTGTGAATGAAAGACAGGCTACCCATGTTGTCTTTAGCTTCAAATCCACCCTCCGTTGCCCTTCCACAAAACTAGAACATTTCTCCCTTGCCAATAGATATGATGCCAAACTATGTTTCATTATCGCAAGATGCTGAACAGACGGGGGTGGGAGCAGGGGGAGGAACTGGCTTTTCTCCTTGGTTCTGGTACCTGCTCTCTCAGCAGCCTCCTGCGGTGAACCTAATGCATGTAATTAATGCATGCCACTTCCCTGTGGTCAGCTATCGCCTGCACCTTAAAGGGCACTTTTCCAAGGGCATCCAACTCCTTGAGCAGATTCCCAGGATTCAGTTTCTCCCCTTGGACAACTTTCCCTAATACTCCTACATGGGTTTTCCAGAGAGTTCCATCAGCACAGCACCTCCATCATCCGGAGGGCCCTGGCTACACCCTTTCCAACAAGGTCTGAATTTCAGCCTTGGC
>CM052437.1:19711191-19728565 GCA_028533085.1 Varecia variegata
TTTTTTTTTTTGCCTTGTTTGTTATTGTGAGCTGAGGCTTAATGGCGTTCAATAAATATATGTTAAAAAAAAAAAAAGAACTATGTACCACACAGGGGCCAAATTCCTGGCTGTACGCACTGCTTCCCTCCCCAGAGCCCAGCCAGGCTGCAGCCTCATCTGCTCATTCCTTTCCATTTCTGTCCTGGGTTTGAGAGATGGAGACATGCTGCCTGTGTTGTTGAGGTCAATTATGTGATTCGCATGTTAGCTATCCTTATGACATATTTAGAGCAGGGTGGTGCAAAATACACCATCTTGCTCAAAGTCTAGATTCGCCAAAAAATGACCCAGGTATAGTCACCAGGTTAATAATGGAGAATCTTGTTTTCTTTGAGGCATAAGAGTCAGTATATATTATGTTATCTCTTACCCTTTAAAATATAATAACCTAATAACCTCATACAAGTACCGGAAGGACATAAACTATGGTTCTCTATCATTCTATGCATTTCTAAGACCCAGGAGACTGTTTGGTATGAAATGAGTGTTTCATAAATGTTACAGAGAAAACGAAATAAGCTTCTCTGGGCATTTTTCTGAACCTTTCTGATAATGTTCTCAGACTTAAATTCAAACATCTACCCCCTGGACCATAACTTTAGTGTTGCACATAAAGTCAGCACATTTTTAAGATCAATGACGTCTTGAAGTCAGCCATTAACTGCAAAAGTCAGAGCTGCTTAAGAGAGATATGGGCATGCCCTGTTCTATAACAAAGGAGCAACATGGAAAAATATTCACTGATAAATATCCTACCATTAAATTAAAAACAATAAGCAAATACATTCAAATTGCTTTCACAGAGTGTTTTGTTTGTCTTTCTCTTTGAAAATTATTTATAAGGGATAATTTACTGAAACTGTTGTTACCCCAAATTATATACCCAAGAAAATTAAATGCACTACAGAGGAGGAAATAATGAATAGTAGCATTTAATTAAAATCAAAGTGGGTACAATCAATGCCTGCCTAATACAATAATGAGTTTAATTTAATTTTCACTTAATGGGGAAAAAATGAAGTTTAAATCAACTGACTATGGAATTAAATGACAGCAATTTCAAAAATGTAAGTTTTTCTAAAGTGGAGTCCTAAAAGAAGAACAACAACAAAAGCAATGCCAACTAACTGATCTGTATCCATTTTCCAGTAGAGTTAGAGAGAACAGTTTCCTCCAGTAAGCAGGACTATGCATTTTGAGCTTTGGGAAAGTAGAATTAATTAAAAAGCAATACTCTAACTTTTTGAACCTTAGAATCATCAAAAAGTAGAAAAAATTGGATTTCTAAGGATTGCCAGTTTGGGATCATGGTCCAAAATAGACTGAAATAAACAAATTACCATGTGGGGAGCTTGGTTAGATGCTTCCTACCAGATCTGTGCTGTAGATAGGGCAGCACTTGAGCATGAGGGATGAGAAATGTGTGGAAAGGAACTCTCATACCCTCAGACAGCTCTCTGTGGCCATGCAGCTGATGGAATAGGATTCAAGTTAGACAGTGAGATGGGACTGTTTTTCTGAGTCCCAGCTTGGACTTTGTGGAAAAGTGATCACACCCAATTAGGATTGTGCTATTTATGAACTCCAACCTTGGAGGAAGAAAGGACTCTACTTGAGTTGGTTAATCCATGAAAATGTGAAGTGAGAGGCAATATGGTATAGTGTCCAGAATATCAGATTCAAGGCTGGAAGTCTTGTCTTTGTAGCTTAACAGCTCTGTGGCCTTGGGCAACTCAGTGGCTTTGAGCCTCTGCTTTCTAATCTGAAACAATGGGCTTACTGGTATCCATCTTGCCCTATCTCACAGAATTTTTAGATGATGGGGAGGAGACATTTATTTAATACCTGCCATGTATGAATCACCTTACGAGGTAAGAAACATCATTTCATTTAATTTCCTGCCCATTTACTCAACTAATTGTCATTTTACTGAGACAGAATCAAGGTCACAGATGGGACCAGACCCAGAACTCACAGTTTATGCATCTCCCCCTCCCTGAAGGCTATATAATATCCTATGCTTGTTCTTGGAGCTCAGCTCATATTCAAAGGCAGAAGGGCCCAGTCTGGTAGGAATTATTTTGGGTCTTCTCTGCTCATCTCATTTTCTTGGGTTGTTATTTTTTTTTCTGTTGGACTTTTCCATAATAGTTATACACACATGCACATGTGTGTGCGTACACACACACACACACACACACACACACGCACACTAACACCCATCCACATTCTGTCTGTCCTATTAGACTCAATAGCAGCAGGTCACCTCATATGTAATTCTAGGTAACCCCAGAACAGTTCTCTGGACAAAGCAGGAGCTATTTAAATATGCCCATGCATGTGAATGATTAAATTATTTGCATTCTTTTAGTTTTGCAGGCTGTTTTTCAGGCAACTGACAAGTTCCTGTTATTTACTCAGTACTCTGTCACCAGGCTCTACCAGGTGCTTACTTCTTGTTACATAAGTAGTGTTTTCATCGTGCTGTTGTATTCAGCAGAATGTTGGGCTCACTCCCTAACCCCCAGACTGAGACTCAAACACTGATGACTCACCAGCTCTCCTAAACATCTAATTAATCACAGCAGCACTGGAGCAGAACAACACTAGTTCAGGGTGTGTCAAGCAATTCCCCTGGTGTGACTGATAGCACTGGAGCTGTAGAGCTGGCTTAGGCCAGATAGAATTGGTAAGAATCCAGGTAGCTTTCATGGTTCTATTTCATAAATTTCACTGAGGTTGGTTGAAAAAGCAAAGAAGGGGGAAAAAATGATGTCTAGCATTCTTTTCCTTTTACTCCTGAGCTCTACCTCTCATTTAGTAATGATGATCTATGGGGAGAACTTCAAATTGTTCCATCCCAGTGGAACTCCATAACCACAGTGCACGTTCAAAGAGATGAGAAAATTGGAAGTGGGACTTAGCAGAAAGTGCAGTTAGTTAAGCACTTTTGATCACAGCCTGATGTTTCTCCAGCTGGGAAGGCTGTTGTCTTTGTCTAAGCTTGTTACTTTGGTTTCATGGAGCAAAGGAGATGGTTATCAATTTATTAGCCAACTCAGCACCACTAATCACTGGGGTAGTGAATGGGACCACAAGCTCTAAGAAGAAAGAAAAATCTACCAAAGGAGGACCCAAAACTACTCATTGTCAAGGTTTTAAAATAGTCCCCTTAAAGTAGAATTAGAGATGAACAATTAAGTAGAGCAGAACTATGCAAATGAATATGCAAAGAAGATAAAAAGAGACTGTAATTATTTATTTATATGTTTATGTCTCACATTACTTGTGCATTTCTTAAAATAAGGTCTGTATCTTAGCTTTTTTGACTTTCTATCCCCTAGGCTTGGCATGATGCCTAGCACTTACTAGATGCTCAATAAATGATTAATGGAGTTGGATATTCTACAAGTATAAGCTCTTCCAAAAATGTTATATTAATCTGCTGTTTGATACTGCCCCAAATAAAAAAGCATGACAACTATGTTATCTGGGGCATGATGGAGTATATCACAGTGAACTTCACCAGGATGAGACATGCTGAAACCTGGACCCCAGAAGCTTGTTCTAGGATGGGGAGCTATCTTCGGTGCTGAGCCCAGGAAAAGCCTGGAATCTGGTATCAGAGGGATAAGGCTATATGGCTATAACAGATAGCTGGTTATACAGGTGTTCTTAAGGGGAAGTGGCTCCACAGAAGAGAGAAGCATGTCAACAAGAAAACCAATAGCAGGCAATGCTCATAAGTGCAGGAAGGTGGGAGCTCTACAGGGAGCAGGGACACGGCTGTTGCACCACATCCTGGCTAGGACTCCAAACCCTGAGCCTGGGGCAGGCCATTGTCTTACAGGGACTAGGGCATGTGTCATGGATGCATGTACCATGGAATAAAACAGAAGCCGGGTATCATCCCTGGAGACAGGGACAAAAGGCCAGAGCTGGCCAGGCAGCAAGTATGCCTTGATGCCAAAGCCCAGGATACTCAGTGCTTCTTAAAATGCCCCTGCCACATCAGAGTGGGAGCTAGAGATGGGGGAGGGGCTGAGCCTGCAAGCAGCAGTGTCACACGACCTTGGCCATGGACAGAGGAGAGGCTAACGCTCAGCTTGGCCTGGCTAGTAGAGTTAGATGGTGTGACAATATATTGCTCTGGATCACTTGGTAGCATTCCAATAATCTGCAAGTGCTCATATACCAGGCCAATGTGGGAGAGAACAGCATTTAAATACTTATTATTAATATATACTTAGGCCAGTGGTTCTCAAAGTGTGGTTCCTAGATCAGCAGCCATCAGTGTCACCTGGGAACTTGCTAGAGATGTAAATTTCTAGGCCTCTTTCCAGACCTACTGAGTCAGAAACTTGGGAGGAGGGGGCGGGGGTGGTGGGGTGTGGAGACAGCAATTTGTTTTTTAACAAATGCTTCGGGTGATTCCAACACATGCTCAAGTCTGAGAACCACCGTAGTAGACAACATCTAAGTCAGGCGTTCTTAGTCTTTGTGGATGTCACGGACCTCTTTGACAGGCTGGTGAAGTTTATAGACTCCTTAGAATAATGTTTTCAAATACGTAGAACTACAAAGGAAACCAATTATACCAAAATACTGTTGTAAAAAAAGTCATGCTATAGTAATATATGTGTTTCTTTATTAACACATTAAATAACAGTATTTCATGGCAGATCTAATAACAATTGTCATTTTGAAGTAGTGATGTGCTTAAGCGGCATTTCAAGATGTCTGCAATAATCCTGTGACTTCTATTACGACAAAATCACACAGACTACTAATACTGTAGTAGTAGTAAATTCATTGTCTACATTCACAATTGAAGAAATACTAAATTTCAGTTAGAAGTGGTCAAAATAAAAATGTAATTTTTTTCCATCCAAGTCCATAGACCCCTCAATTCTATCTGGGGTCCTCTAAGGATCCATGGCCCCCCAAATTAAGTACTTAATAAAAGTACTTAATATACTGCTCTGCTAAGTACTCTGCTATAAGTACTTAATAAAAATCACCTTATTTTATTCTTTTAACAATATTATGCTTAATGTTCCCATTTTAGGAATGAGGAGACTGAGGCTCAGAGAATCGAAGAAACATATCCAATGTCATATGCAGCTAGGACCTGAGTTTAGGCTCAATGCCCCTGTAGAATCAGGTTCTCCTGCCTGATCCATTAGTGTCCTCCCAGTGCCTAGAACAGGGCTGGGTCCGTAATACGTGCTCAATAAGTATTTGCTGACTAAATGAATGAGTGAATTGAATTGAATGAAAGCCCAGCCTGCCTGCCGCAAAAGTCCATGCTCTTCCCACTCCCATCTACCCTGTGCTACCATTAAAAGCAGACATCCAGCAGGCAGGAAAAGGTAAGTTCAGGTCCCTCATCTGCTAGACCTGACAACTTAGTTTTGATTTTAAAAGTGATGTTGAATACACATATCATGAGCAACATTATTCCATCAAAATTGGAAAAACAATTCAGCAAATTGAGGAGAGGAGCGTCTCAGCAAGGAGCACAAGTCCCTCCTGTTTCTTGTGGAAGCAGCTGAGCTTGTTTATAAAACAGGTTGTTACTTTACCTCAACATGTATCCTTCTTTAAGCAACAAATTAGTGCCAGCAGGAGAGGACAGGAAAGCAGACAGTGACTAACAGGGCAAAGAACCCAGGCTCAAGGAGAAACACAAAACCAGGAAAGAGAGACATAGAAGGGTTTCTCCTCTTCTGAGCAAAACAAATGTTTCTCAGGGGCTTTCCATAGATGTCTAATGTCCTTAACTAACCACACTTAATTTAATTACCTAAAAGGTGAATTGGATGCTGGAAATTCATTTACATAACAGCAATTCTAATCCTTATAAATTGCACAATCAATTAAACCCTTAAGAACAAATGTATAGGCTGGAAATGAAATATCTATCTAGTAGGATTAATCAGAAGCTCATCATGAAAAATATCACCGTGGGTCTGGCTCAAAGAATATGCCACAGTTACCATTCCAAATTACAGTATTGCAGGGCCTGCTAATACTCAATCATATTAATCAGCAACACTATATTTAACGTGTTTCCATAACCCCTTCCTTCTGAATCAGAGATTCATTTATCTGCAGGCTGTGTATTCTTGCCATAACTGGTCATCAACTTTGTTCTCAAGTTAACAAGTGTGTACTTGAGTGCGTTTTCCATGGAAGACATGGAGCTAGCCACTGTGGACACACTGAGAAATAAAACAGAGTCCCTACCCTTGAGGAGCTAAGGGACAAGGATGCAAGTCCTTGCTGGTTCAGGTCACAGTTGCGTAAAAAGAGTGAGAGAAAGTGATTAGGAGTGGAAAGAGAATCAAAGCCTAAGGAAGGGTAAGCCTCCACATCTGCTGCAGGGGACCCTGTGCGGTGCTGGGTAGCCTAGTGCCTGGCTATTGCTGGCACAGAGTAGGTGCTTAGCCCAAGTTTGATGATTGGTTTCACTTTGGTCCAGGAGTTCTGCCTGACGAGAATGAAACCAAAAGTACAGATGGAGAACTGCCTCCTGCTGTTTGTAAAGGTTCTTAAAGACGATTTTTGAGAGCAGATGTAACGTCAAGGGTGTGGTTGTGTAAGCTAGGGAGGCAACCCAAGGCTGCCCAGTTAAGCAGATGCCAGTTGCAGATTAGATATAGGTAAGTGTTGTGATTTTAAAAATCAACTTCATAGTGGAAATATTGGCATAGATCCTTGGCCAAATTTAAAAACAGATTTCTAACCAGATGGTTTGAGAGTATTTAGAGAAGAAGGCAGGGATCATTGAAAAGCCACTGTGGGTAAACTCAGAATCAGGGATGCCAACCAATCTCGTTTTCCCTTCTGATAGGCTTGGCACTTGGCAGGCTGAGGAATGCAGTAGAGAGCGTGCATCTCATTTCAGCTTTTGATGAAATCTTTCCTGCTATCCTTTTGAGTGGTAAGATAGGTGTGGATTAGTTGATAACAGTATTAAGTGGATTTACAGTTACTTGTGCATTAATAGCAAGGAGTGCTACTGGGGAGGGTTAGATGCGATTAGTTATTTGGGTTTTCCTGGATCCGAGCCTGGCACCCAGAAGATGTGGAATAAATGACAGATTCATTTCTATTATTATTTGTAGCAATAATAGTATCAAGTTGATAGTCTCAAGCCTTAAGGTCTTCAGACCTGGTATTTACTTCAATCAGGGTCTCTGTTCATGGTGAGGGAAAGCACAGTTAAAAATGCTTGGGAAGAAGTGGTGGGAGAAAACTGTGATGAGAGGTGGATGCTAACACTGCAGAGAGCTTAGTAAATCAGATGGTCTTTAGAAGGACAGCTAAATGTGGGGCTCTGAGATCCTTAAAAACAGAAACCTTTCCCACAGTCACAAGGTCTGTGATCATAGGATCAAGGCAGTGACTCTTAAAGGGCTGGTGGGGGAGCGACAGCTGGGTGTGGCCCTGTCTACCTGGGTGCCTTGCAAGTCAGGCCCCTCTGCAGCTCCAGGTAACCCAACCTGGAACATAAAGGGGGTGAGTCAGACTAGGTGCTCCCTCAAGTCCTTCTCAGACCTAAAATCCTTGGGTTCCACATCTGCCTGGCCTTGAGATGACATTACAATGCGATCCTTCAGATCCCTCGACGCTTTTCCTCTTAACTAGTAAATTCCATGCTATTAGGAGAAGCCCAAAGCTCTCTAGAGACTGTGTGTGTGTGTGTGTGTGTGTGTGAGTGCGTGTGTGTTGCATGTAGAATATCTTAGCTCCTTGCTGTTAGATCTCAGCAGGAAGTATGTTCTTTCTTTCATGTATTTATTCATTCAATAAATATATTTTGCTCACCTGCTACAGCAGACTGTGCTTTATGACATATTTCCCCAAGCTGCTAGCATGTTCTCTATTCAAAAAAACCTAAAAATTCTTCTAACACATCTAATATTTGGCATCATGAAGAGGACAGGGTGTTTAACGTACATTAAGTTCCCAGAGCTGGGGTGGACTTAGGGAGTGTGCTGGCTACCTCCTGCCTACACCCGGGTCTGCTCTCTGCCCTTCTTCTGACTGCTTTGTGCTGCAGTGGGCTGAGGGTATGGCGTGCGTCCTGGCGCCTCGCTTTCTGGCTTCTGGTTGGGTTTGGCCAACGGGAGCATTATAGGAGATCAGAGGGAGGGAGGGCAGTGGCATTGGTATATTTATTTCTCTAGTCCCCTTCCTGAGCAAAGGTCACCACTCCTCTTAAGATTCCAGCAACCATGCCTTCCCTCTTCAGGACTGGGCTAGTGATGGCCCGTGGTTACTAGTCCTGGGACACTGCGGTAGCCCTAGTGGGTTTCTTACCCTGCCTACACCTTTGTAAAGAATCCCTCTCGTTAAACTAACCTCAAATTGTCCAATTTGAATGTATCATCTCTTTCTTCCTGAGACCTTGATTCATTTTGACAGAGGAGAAAACCCAGGGACTGACTTAGCCAAAGTTACTCAACTAGAGAGAGCCAGGACTCAAACTGGAGAAGCCCATGGTGAATATATAGAAAACTGACCCAGATTTTTCTGTTTTCTTGTGTTCAGTATTTTTTTCCTCAGCCCCTGGAAAAGGCTGTCAGGAGGTTTCACAGTGTAATTAATTATGCTGGCACATCCAATGAATGAAGCTATGATTTAGCAAGTCTACTCGAGATGTTGATAAATTAAATAATGAAATGCACATTCTAGGTTCAGTTAAGAGAATCCAAACCTAGCGGAGGAAAAGAGCACAACCTCACATTCCTTTTCCAAAAGAGGGAAGATTTACATAACTCCTGGTCTGAGACCCCCTCTCCCTTCCTGCCGCCTCTTTCCCCATGTCAGTTCTCTGCTCAGGAATCACTGTAGCTCCACACGCAGGGATCAAATAAAATAACTTAGCTAAAGTATTTTTCAGGAGTGTAATGTGCTTTATAAAATGCAAAATATTAGTTATTCAATCTATAAATATCTGATTGTAGGATAGCATGTGCTTATAAACAGCCTTTTTCTCACTGCCTATTGTATCAGATTCAAGCTTGTTAGCCAAAATTTTAAGGTCCTGTAAAAACGTACGTGGCTGTGCAGGCTGTCCTGCGCAAGGGTGCCACATCTGAGGCGTTCACATCATAGAGACTGAAGATCTTTATGTTTCTTATGACAATTTTCCAGAAGATGGTAGTGGAGTGGCTTGCTCTGTTAAAATTGGTATATTATGACAATCTTACAACAGATGAAAGGAAAACGTCTTAAGGAAGAGATGCCTTTTCCTAATATAACCTTCTCCTAGCTTCACAAAAAAAGCAACTACATGAGTTCATGGCAGTTCTTTAACTTAATTCTGGCTTTATAATCTAATCACTGGGCATCCCTTAGAATAGAGAAGGCAAATATTTGTCACAGGTGCCACAGCGCTGTCTGCCCGTGGAAGACCCTTTCTCACCAAGGTGGGGTGTGACCTGAGCCATGTGCCAGGCACCGACCGCCAACCACGTGGGTTGGCATGATGCTGACACCCATTTGCTCTCACTGTGGAAGAGGATTGTTGTAAGCATTTCAAGACGGTGAATCTACAGTGCCTGGAACCTGGTGATGATCGTTGTTACATGAGGGCACAAAACTTCCGCCAGAGCTCTGTGGGGTTCTCCACGCCTCTGCACACCCCTCCCTCCGTCAGCAACGCCTGGCTCCCTCCTCACCACCAACCTATGCTCTGCCTCAGTTCATTGCTCAGACATGAACAGAGCCCTGGTCTGTGTCAGCACGGCACTCGTCCCCGAGAGCACCAGAGCTCCCAGCTCCTCACCTGTCACTACCGACCTCACTCACCTCCCTTCTCTCCTCTACTACCACCACATAGCCCCACGTTCCACTGCTCTCTACTAATCGGCACTTGATGCGACCTGTAAATCTTTGCAAAACTCCTTATAACTCTTTTGTGTGTCTAGGTCTTATATTCCTATCAAAAGGGCAGATCCCTTGAAGCCAGAATCTTTCTGTCCCTTTTAGGTTCAGTACTTTGCTCACATGGGAACTCCACAAACCATATTGCTTTGGTCATGTAGGGGGCCTCGAAATATAAGGCACGATCATTTTTCATAAGTGCTCCCTGGTCACCTTTTTCATCTGAGGCTAAGAAAATAAATATAGTCATCAAATGATTATTGCTCTCCTGATCCAGAAAGTAAATTTAATTTTTTTTCTTTCTTTTTGAGTCCAAAAAACACAAAACTAATTGAGAGCTCCGGATTTTGTTATACTATTACCACTTGTAATAAGTAATAATAGTATAAGGCAAAATACAATTTCTTATGCCATTACTATTAACTTCTTTAGGATTCATTTCTTCTCCACCCCTCTCATTTGGCCAAATGCATCTCAGTAAGTGCACATGGGAAGCGAGAGGATGATAAAGAATTATGGTTTCAATATTTATTCCACACTGTCCTAATACTGCAGCTATAATCCTTCCAGATGAGATGGCATTTTGGCTGTGGGTGATATGATTAATGTCCAAATATGGCTTGAAAAGAGGGAGGAGAGGAGGGGAGTTCCATTCCCCACCCCAGCCCAGGTTGGGGGGGAGGGGGAGATATCCTTCATTAAGTGCCAGGCTATTTAGGCAAGGAAACACACTTATTGAGATAAATATGCAAATATAAAAACAGAATCGTTTTGAAATGTGACCTTTTTCAGGAATCGGAAGCCTGTAGGGGTGTGGTATTTGGGTGGAGGGCCTACTAGATGTGGGGAAATTTCTGAGTCCTGACTTCTTCATCTGTAGAATGGGTGTACTGGCACAACTATCAATGACACCTCCGTTGTCACAAGGGTTCAAATCAGGGGTGCAGGTGCAGTTGTGCAGCTGTGCACTGAACTGGAGCACCTTGCCGAGGGGACCAGAGGGGCCCCCAACGTAGCTGGGCTCCACTTGCCAGGCCATGGGCTTTTGCTCATTCTCTTTGCTCGTTTGCTCACTTGTCTGCCAGGAGCAGGGGCCTTTTCTAATTTACAAGAAGGAGCTGTTTGAGCTCACAGCCGCCCTGATTGAGACGAGCATGTGATGCCATTGCTATTCGGCCAAGGGCTTTCACTTTTTCCTAATGAGTGTCTATTCATCCGCCCAGTGGAGACGACGTAGAGTTGGGTCATCATTATAATTGAGCACAGTCAGAGACGTGGCATGAAAAGGCCAAGGAGGCAGATTCACAGGAGTGCAGCGTTTTGAGCTGGAAGATCACCTACTCCAAACACTCCCATTTTGCAGAAAAGGGAGCACAAGACTCAAAGTAAACATCTCTTCCCCTCCAGAAAGGAAAGGTTTAAGTCTTAGTAGTTAAGTTCATGAAGCTGGCCAGTGGCAGTTGGAATGAGACCCTTGGTGGCTCCATGACAGTCCTGCAAATTAGAAGCAGGAGTTCTCCATTCCCAAGACATATGCTTGTCACCTGGTTTTGTGGCATTTGAGAATCCAACACTCGAGTGAGTACTGCTCTGGCCTCCTTCCCGAGGGTCTTCTACTCTCAGGTTGAGGGCTGCTAGTTTTACAAACACCTGGAGTTCGGACACTTTCTTTGTCCCACACCTCCCTGATGCCACCCTCTGCAACCCTCTCACATGCCTCCAGCCTGCCTCTCGATCCAGCTTGTTCACCGTCACTGCTCACACCACAAACCCCAGGCTCCTGCTCTCCTCCTCACACCCTCACTCCTGCACGGGAGGCCTCGCCTTTCCCGCAGTGAGCCCTTCCATGAAGTCCCACTTTCCATCCCAGCCCCTGCCTTCCTGTGCCTCAGGTGTCTCCCCCCGAGCCTCTGGCTTGCAGCAAGCTCTGTCTCATCTTCTCCTTGCCCATCAAGTAAACCTTCCGCTTCCCACACCCCATGTGCAGAATTTCATTCCTTTTCAAGAGTGAATAATGTTCCATTGTACCACATTTTGCTTATCCGTTCATCTCTCCATGGACACTTATCATTTAACACATTTTCAATGAGCTTCTGTTTTCCAGGCCCTGTAATAGGCACAAGTACACACTGGAGAATAAAATAGACTTCGTTTCTGCCCTTGTGAAGCTTGCAGTCCATGTGGCACCTTCATTATTAGCTATGAGTTGCAGCTTCCCTAATATAGAGTCCCTTGGGGGTACAGACCATTGCTGGCTCCTTTTCGGGCCCCCACACCCCTGGCAGAGCTCTGCGCAGAGTTAATGCCTGGTAAAGATGTGTAGAATGGTGAATGAATGAACTCAATGAACACTTGTCAATAGATCAGCTTTAAAAATGCATAACTTCTCTTGAAATCCTTCTCTAGAAGTTTAATCCCCCAGAGAGTATTTGTAGTAGAAGTTACCTCCAAACACAGCATGGATCACTCCGGTTTTTATTACTGAGAGGTTCTTGTTACTCCATAAATCTTGAGCTCCCCCAATGTAAATTGCCACTGAACAAGGAGAACGACGACATGGGCATTCTTTTTATCCAGGGCCTAGTATTAAGACAGATTAACTCAGAGGGAACAGCACTGGACTGGGTATCTGCCCCATCTCTCATTCTTATTGTGATTAATGAGATGGGGCACATATTTTTTCTACTCTGCCTGAAAACATATTGAGTTTATGCCTCATCCTACAATGTTAAATATTGTCTTAGAATTACATTATCTCTTACACAGATGGATGGGCCCCGTGCTGTGTGTACTGCTGACAGTTTTCTTGAAGTGGAACTAGGATTGGTGAGGGAATAATTCAGCCATGATTGCAGCTGGAAAGAGGCAGAGACCTCCAGTGATACTACAATAAACAGGTACGCAGTGAATCCCAAAGCGAAGGACTAATGCAAGGATGCAAGATGCTGCAGACCAAGAACCAAGGCAGTAAGAGGTAGACGTGTCTTTATCAGGGGCACCTAACTAGTACCAATGCCATCTTGAAGAAGTAGAACTCTTAAGGGATTGTGTCTTCATATTTGTAATTTGAGTGCCTTAGCACTGAGTAAAGACAATAACTATTTTTGAAATGAGTGGATTTATATTTTTTAAACTATTTTATTATTTACCATTTTATTTTATTCCCAAACTAACCTTATGAGATAGATAAGTAATACATTATTGTTCCCATTTTACAGGTGAAGAAACTGAGACACAAGGAGCATTATGAGTCACTCGGGTTACCAGGGAGCTGGGATTAGTAATCTGGTCTACTGAATTTATATCCAGGGACTGCTCTTCCACTTAATTCATTCATCTTTTCAACAAACATTCATTGGACAACTAATATACTCCATAGTTGATTGTGGGCGAAGGTTAGTGGGGATGGAGAAGGCATCTCTTTCCTCAGGAAATCAGATCCTACAGAGGATATGGATATGAAAAAGGATATTACAACAAAGTTTCCAAGAGCAAGAATAGAGGCACACGGAAGTCTGGGAGATGTACTTTGCTTGGGGAAGCTGGAAAGGCTTTGGGAAGGAGGTGACATCCCCATCAGAGGGGCTTTCTAGGGAGACACTGAGGCTTAAGGATCCCAGCCCAGGGGCGTGCACACCTATAGGGGCCGGGGAGGGGCCCAGGGGCCTGTGGCCTTGCAGACCCTTGGGCATCACAGATCCAGAATGAGCTGTCTAAAGATGATTGAACTATTCTGGGGGGACAGTGAGTTCCCTGTCACAGGAGAAGTTCAAGTAGACTGGTAAGTTCTTGGCACAGGGCTTCAAACATCATGTAGGAGTTGCACTAGATGGGCTAGCATCTCCTTCCTCCCTGGGGTCTCACTCCCCTCAGGTTCTGTTGGGCTTGGGAGGGGCTCCATGTTGGATCGGGCACTCCTGAGATGTTTGGAATCCCATTCTGGGTAGAAAAGGTTGAAGACACTGGAACTTGGCACCTGGCTGTCTGGGCCCCTGTTTGTGGTGGCTGTAGGCTTCAGGGAATTGACTCATATGAATAAATAGGTACAGGACAGCCCAGGGACTGCAGCAGCCACCTCACACATCAGAGCATTCATGGAGTGGCAGAGAAATAACCATTCTAAGAGGCCAAAACCAGCACCATTCAGCTTTTCCTGTAATATAAGGTGGCCAAAAGGTATTATATTAATAGCATCCCTAAACAAAACCCAATAGATTGAGGAGATTTCAAATGCTAAAGGGGGGCACATGAATTGAAAAAATAGAAAGTAATTTTGGTTTTGCTCCTCAGCCAGCAGCAGCATCCATTCATGGAGTAAATGGACATGGAAGAAAACTCAGCCCTCACGTAACGTAAATGGCTGCAGACGTCATAATAAAACCCACATGGACGCCTACGGCAATCCCCGAACTAATGGGTTCTGGTTGCTACAGCTTTGCGGCCAGCCCTTCCAGAGCCAGGCCCTCCCAAGAGGCATCTCTTCTCACCCAGTGACCTTCAGGGTCAGCTCGCCAAGGTGACCATGACCAGATGCCTCACTAGGTGGGCACAGAGACTCTTAATAAGTATCTGCCAGAGACAGTTTTCTCGGGGCAACAGGGCACAGTTTCTTTTCCTCATGTACAATTCTCAGATCAGGGATCAAGCTTTGGGTATTTGATCTCTTTTTCCAATTCTGCACGCTTCTTGCTTTTCTTCATATTAGTCTGTTAAACAAGTTACAATGAATACCAATTGCTTTTCCTGCTAGACAAAACCAAGGAGCATAGACTACGACCTCTGGTGGGATAACAGGAGGTGATTCAAGAATGAGATGCTCATGATGAAGGGGAGATAGGGGTGGTCTCAGGTGTAGACATGGTGAGTCCATCAGGTGCTAATGAATTGGACTTTTTAGAAAATATGGGACTTGGCTTTAGAAGTTGAGCAGGATTTGGAAGGGACAGATAAGACTGAAAGAATGTTTCAGGTGGGACATTGAGGAAATGGCCCAGCTTACAGCTGAGGAAGCTGCTTAAAGTAGGAGGCAGAAGTGTTGGCAACAATGTGGATAAATTGGAATCCTTGTAAACTGTTTGTGGGAATGTAAAGTGACGCAGCCACTATGGAAACAGTATGGCAGCTTCTCAAAAAATTAAAAACAGAAATACCGTATGATCCAGCAATTCCAATCCTGGGTACATATCCAAGAAAATTGAAAGCAGATTCTTGAAGAGATATTTGTGCACCCATGTTCACAGCAGCATTATTCACAGTAGCCAAAAGTTGAAAGTCATGTAAGTGTCCGTCAGCAGATGAATGTATAAACCAAATGTGGTACGTACATACAATGGATATTATTCAGCATAAAAAAGGGAGGAAAATTCTGACACATGTTCCAACATGGATAAACCTTGAGGACATTATGCTGAGTGAAATAAGTCAATTGCAAAAGGACAAATACCAACTGACTCTGCTTATATGAGGTACCTAGAGTAGTCAAATTCACACAGACAGAAAGTAGAGTGGTGGTTGCCTGTGGCTGGGGTTAGGGGAAATGGAGAATGATTGTTTAATGGATATAGCGTTTCAGTTTAAGATAATGAAAAAGTTTTGGAGATGGATGGTGGTGACAGTTGCACAGCAATGTGAATGTACTTAACACTACTGAACTATACATTTAAAAATGGTTAAGATGGTAGATTTTATGTGTATTTTACCACTATGAAAAAATTTAAAATGAAAAAAAAAAAAAAAAAAAGAACTAAGAGGTGGAATGGCTTCCAGGCCCAAATCAGGGGGGAGCAGGGTTTGACTAAATAATCATTTCTGTGACCTCAGTGCCCAGAGCAGCACCTGGGGGTCTAGGTCTAGGGTATGAAGGATGCAGTAATGTGTTGAACCCAAACACATCCAGAGAAGCAGGAACTTCTCAGAATGGGAGCAGGAAAGTAAGGCTGAGCTGATTGAGTCCTGACTTAAGGTGTCCCCCGTAGTACAGAGAAGGGCTGCTGAAGCCACTCAGCTGGTGCACCGGAAGGCCTGCTGGCCACGCCACCTGATTATAGCCTGATTTTTGGCTACCCGTGTGGATATGCCTGAAGGCAGAGTGTGCACTAATTGGCCAAGGAAGGGATTGACACCGATCATTATATGTTTCATTGAACATTTAAAAATCCCACTTCTAACTTACATATGTCTTTTGTGAGTGTGGTTAGCTTGAGTCCTGAGCTTGTCTGGCCCTGCAAAACTGAAGGTCTGATCTAGACCTCGGGGAATGCACTGAGAAACAGCCACCCTGCAGGGCCCGGCTGGCTTTCTTGAGAGAGTTTCCCCCATCACTCATCAGATGCTGAGGGAGGACAGAAAGTACACGTGGTCCCTCG
The DNA here is from genome assembly GCA_028533085.1 of Varecia variegata. Lineage (NCBI taxonomy): Eukaryota > Metazoa > Chordata > Mammalia > Primates > Lemuridae > Varecia > Varecia variegata. The sequence goes on from CM052437.1 coordinate 19,727,496, forward strand.
CAGATTGTTCTGGCCTCTACCCTCAATTAACATCTGTGTGTGGACGTGCATTTCCTTGCAGAATCTTGCTACCCAAAGTGGTCTTTTCAGAGCAGCAGCAGCAGCTGAGAGCTTGTTAGAAATGCAGACTTCCAGCCACATCCCTGACCTACTGGATCAGAACATGCATTTTACCTGCATCTCCAGGGGACTGCACGACAAATGTTGAGAAGCTCGACTTAGGCCATCTCATTCAGTGTGTCCCCAGTGTGCCCAGTCCCAGGCAGCACCTGGGGGTGCACTGTTAAGGAGACGCCCAGGCTCCCTCCTGAGTGATTCTGATGCAATAGGTGTTTTAGTTTAACGGAAATGACAAAGATTAGAAATGGGATGTGAGTGGTGTGTGCAGGAAGCCCCCTCTGTGGACACACAGGGAAGAGGGAGACCCAAGCCCTGCTTGCTTCTGGGGCAGCAACGCATAGACCATGGTACCCTTGGTTATGTGTGGGGGCTTCTCTGTAATGGAAGCTTCTGGAGGAAAAGGGAATTGAATTTTTTGATTGTTTATAAGCAACCTGTAGTAAATTTGGGGCTATTCAACATTTAAATAACAATTCTGGCTTTGACCTTTTCCAGCATTTCTGATTTCAGCCTCATCTCTCATGGAAGCATCTTCAACACATCCCTGGTTTCCCCTGATACATTAAATGAAGCTTATTTTTTTTGAAAATGTAACTGAGATAGAAAGGCTTAAGGAAAACAGGAGATTTTACAACCATGGGGAAGGCTGTTTTAAGAGCAAATTAGATCAGTGAAAGCTTTCTGTACTCACTTGCACAATTCCTTCCAGTCCCTCCTCCTCTCATTTTTCTTTTTTTTTTCAATGAATATAGAGTCTGAAATCTGGAAGAAAAGAGCCTTTCTACCTTCTAGGCAGCTACCTCACTCTGGGTCCTCATGAATCCTAGGAACTTTTATCATGAATGAATCCTCCTTCTCTCCCGCCCCCAAATTATATAAAAATCAAGGATACATAAATTGGAATCTACATTTCTTAACATGTCTCTCTTCTTATGTTCCAATTGATTTCT
>CM052437.1:19729065-19803067 GCA_028533085.1 Varecia variegata
CCAATTGATTTCTAATAGAATGTTTTTATAACAACTAAAATAACCTTTTAGGTATGCAATTATCATGCAGACTTTGGGGGCATCAGAGAGCCAGAAAGAACAAAGGTGGGGTTGGGGAAAGACATTTAAAAAGAGAGTGAGAACTAGAGAGCGTGCTTTATTTACAAGGCCATTGAGAGGTAGTTTTTAGATTTAAGCAATTGTGATCTGTTTGTGGTTCAGGTTTGGGGGGTTGGGACTCAGTACTTTACAATCAGAAGAAGAAAGACCCAGCAGAAGCTTCGGTCACCACTCTCTGGTCCAGGACTTTCTGTGGGGTCATGGGTTTAATGGAAACCTCTACACGGGGTCTGGGCCATGGTGACCAGTGGAAGTGGCCACAATCCCCTGACATGTTCCTGGCTTCTTTTGCAGGGAAGGAGAAGAAGTCCCAGCGATGTGGAAAGGCTGGGGGAGGAGCAGAGAGGGGAAGCTGACTCTCCTTTCTCTCCTCCCACCCAGGCAATGACAAAAACCTGGGCCTCTTTTAACTCCTTCATATGCTCTGGCAAGTATGAAATGTCCCTAGTAATTGACATTCTTAAAGCCCCTTAAGAGTCCTTGGTGGCAGGTTGTTGCTATTTTAAAGCATAAAAATATTAGTTGAAGGAATCAATTCATGAATAAATCAATATTTGTTTAGCAACCACAATGTGCTTAGCTCACTGTATCAGTTGCAATGGTGTGCAAATTAGGCATAAAACATGGCCACCCCGACCTGTAGGAGGTTGTTTCTGATATACAATGCCTATGAATAGGCTTTAGAACTCAGAAAGACCAGAGTTCGAATCCCAGTTCTACTGCTTTGGAAAGTTGCTTAATTTTCCTGAACCTTAGTTTTCTTTGTTGTAAATGGAAGTTAATAATATTTACTTCTTAGGTTGTTACAAAGTATGTTCAATATTTACAATATTTGTAATGTGTTTAGTTTATAGTAAAAAATCAATAACTAGTAGTGAAAGAACAGTCTCTTAGGGGAAATCAGAAACACCTTCACAAAACAATTTGTAAACAAAGATAGCATTGGATGTGGATAGACTAAGGAAACAAAGAGCACAGTGTGGCAACTTCCAGGCATTATCGGGTGGGATGCTAGAGAGTTATTTTGTAGCCTAGATAGTTTTATAGAGTTAACAGATTGAGTTGAGGTCTCCTGGAAAGCCTTCACGAGGGAGGAGATTCATGAGTCAGGGCCCAGGAATACCAGCTCCATCTTGGCCAGCTGTACCTGATCTGTGCAAGCCAGACTGAAGGATAGCTGAGGAGTAAACAGGTGGGCTTGGTCCTCTACCTCTCTGCTCAAACACCTTATCTCCTCACTAACCCTTCACAATTTAAACTCAATGCACTCATCTTTATAGGCACATATCACTTCCTCATCTCCGTTTCACTAATTTTACTCTCAGCCCTTTCATCTGCCCACCTATTCTAGGTATTTTTTAAAAATCAACTTTACTGAGGTATAATTTATGTGCAATATATGGCATCCATTTAAAGTGTACAAGTTGATGAATTCGAAATAGTTGTTACACCAGAAACAACAACCATACTCAAAATATAGAAAATGTCCATCATCCCCAATCCCTTCTCTTCCTTCCAAAAAAGTTCTCTTGCCTGTTTGCAGTCAATCTTGCCCTATTCCCCAGGCAACTACTTCCCTGCTTTCTGTCACAGTAGATTAGCAGATTAGTTTGCAATTTCTAGAATTATATATATATGGAATCATGCACTAGGTGGTCTTTGTGTCTGGCTTCTTTCTCAGCATAATGATTTTGAGATTCATCTATGCTGTTGTTTGCATCAGTAGTTCATTTGTTTTTATTGCTGAATAGTGTTCCATAGTATAGATAAACCACAATTTCTCTATCCATTCTCCTATTGATGGACAATTGAGTCATTTCCAGTTTTGGACTATTGTGAATAAAGCTGCTATTAATTTTAATGCATAAGGTTTTGTGTGGACATACGTTTTTATTCTCTTGGGTAAATAGGAATGGAATGGCTGGGTTGTATGGCAGGCATATGTCTAATGTTTTAAGAAACATCTAAATTTCTTTCCAAAGTGTTTATACCATTTTACATTCTCACCAGCAGCATATGAGAGTTCTAGTTCCTTTATATCCTCAACACTTGGTGTGGTTAGTCTTTCTAATTTTAGCAATTCTAATTTTCCTGATGACTAGTGATGTGGAGCATCTTTTCATGTGTTTAATGGCCATTTATGTATCTTCTTTTGTGCAGTGTCTATTAAAATCTTTTGTCCCATTTCTCAATTGGGTGGGTACAAGTTCTTTGTCAGATATGTGTATAGCAAATATTTTCTCCCACACTGTGGCTTGCATTTTTCATTTTTAAAATATAATCTTTTGAAGAGCAAGAGTTTCAAATGTTGATAAATTTCTAGTGATCAGCATTTTGTGTTATAGTTTATGCTTTTAGTGTGCTAAGAAAACTTTGCTTACCCAAGTTTGCAAAGATTTTCTCCTATGTGTTTCTGTTAGAAATTTTATAGTTTTAGATTTTATGTTTAGGTTTATGATTCATTATCAGTTAATGTCCTAGACATTTTATTAATAATATACTCCCACAGCTCGAAGACCATGCCAATACCTCCTAAATATTTTTCTCAAGCCCAGAACTTTCCTCCAAGCTACAAACTCTCACGTCCAACTGTAGATCTGCTTAGATATTTACAAGTTTCCAAAAACTCAACATCTCCAAGCTGAACTCTTTACTTTCCTCTCCACACTTGTGCCTCCTTCATGTTTGTCTGTTCTAGTTAATGGCCCCAGCCACTCAACTAGTCAAGCTACAAATACCTCCCTCTCTCTCCCAACAGTATCTGATCCATCATGAATCCTGTCCACTGCAACTTGTGCATCTGCAAGTCAGTTCACTTCTCTGTGTACCTCACTCTCTCCCTTTCCCCTGGACTGCTGTGAAGGTCTGGCGTCTCTATACTGACCCCTACCCCCAATGCACTCTCGGTCCTACCCTGAAACTCTACATCAGCTTTCCTTGGCTCTAGAGGGAAAGATAACGATCCCAAATGTTCCTGCTCAGTCATCCACCTATCTTTTCCCCCAGCCTTCTCTCCAGCCAGTCCTTTCTTCTCTTTCAGGCCCTGATGCATGTTTTCCCTGATTTTTTCAAAAATTTCTTGAATGAATGAATGAGTGAGTGCATGAAGACAAAGAGACAGACAACCCGGGTGGGATGGGAAGCAGGTGGGGGGCCAGGGGTAAGACCCCGCCAAGACAGGGGTACCGAAATGGAATCATGTGGCTGTGAGAAACACATTTGTGGATTTTCCTTTTGAATTGGGAATCAATAAACAATTTTCCTTCCCCAATCACGAGGCAGACTACCAATTACAGCAAGGCTTCCATCACTCTCATCAAATCAACCTGCAGCCAGCTTTAGAAGCATATGGCAGAATAGTTTCAGCATAAAAGATGCAGATGTAACTTTGAATTCTCTGATCACAGCAGCTTCTTGTTTAAAAGACAATTAAGTGCAGGCATCAAAAGGCACAGGCAAGAGGGGAAATTTCGATTAGAGGAAGGTATTTTCATAGCCAATTGGAAAAGAGGGAGATTTTTTCACTTTTCTTTAGAGCTATTGGAAATCCTGTTCACACAGCTGAGAAAGGCCAATTCAAGCCTGGCTGGGTGGGACATCGGGTCCAGCCACCCCAGTGAGGGCTCGGCCGGGAGAGCTGGAGGCAGGGCCGCGTGCAGCGTGAGCTCCCGCACGACAGTGGGACACATGCGGATTAGTAGTCATTCTGGGCTTGCCTTGGTTCACCTAGCAGTACATTATGTACACGTCCCTCCTCTTTGTGGTTTGCTGCTCAGTTTCACCTGCGAACAGAATGAAACTATTCCTCTACTAAGTGCACCACTGGGGATTTGGTTGGAGCACAGCTCAGATTCTGCCTCCCGGTTCCCATACCTGCCCTCAGGATGAGGGGCTGGGCAGGAAACATCTCTCCTGCTGGCAAAGGTTCTTCTCTCGGTTTTCCCAAATGGATACCACACATGGTGAGGCTTTGCATAGGATCCTCCCTGCCAGGTCTTAGTGGTAGCTGAACAAAAAGGGCTCACTGGTAGGCAGTGGAGATGCTGTTTCATGGGGGACATGCAGAGCAGTCTCTTCTGACTGGTATTTGCTCCTGTCCACCTGACAAGTCACCTGACAGGGCCACCGTGAACTCCTCTAGTGGTGGGGAGGAGGGAAGGAGAGGTCACATCTCTTTTGGAAAGGTCACATCATAAGGTGCAGTGGTCCCTGTGGGCTCAAATCCTAGCCCTGGTCATTACTGGCTGTGTGTGTGACTATGAGCAAGTTCAGTCTCTCCATCTGTGAAATGGGGATAACAATGTCTCTTTCCAGGACTGTTGTGAGGATTACATGGGTAAAGACAGGTATAGGCATTTAGAACACTGTCTGGCATGCTGTCAGTGCTATAGAAGTGGTAGCTGTTGTTATCTGCAAGCAATGAGCTGGGTCAGCAGTGAGTACACATTATTTTCCCTCTTTGGTCAGGGATCCCACTGCTTTAGCACGCCTGGCACAAAATGCATCAGCTACCTTATCATCATCCACTTCAACTGACAAATCAGCATGACACTACTTTTGAGTTCTAATTGGAAAATACTGCTCAGTCACCAAACATTTATTAAATACCTCTTCTGTGTCAGGTACTGTTTTGGATTCTGGGGATACCAAAATGAAAGTACAGTGTATGATTTGATGAAGTTGAGACTCTAGTGGGAAAAATGGACAGAAATGGACATGGCTGGTGAGTTTCCATGGGACTGGGGCTATTAGATACAAAAGGCCTTAGGGGCACAGAGAGGAGGGACTCTCAGGGACAGGGGCCCAGGCTAATCTCCTGGAGAAGGTGCCACCCTTACAATGCTGATAATTGAACATCTCAGAGCTTCGGGACCTTCATTATACAACTGATATTTTATTTCTCTTGTGTATCTAATGGATCATTATATCTCTGAACATATATTAAAACAGACTGAATAGATTCAACCAGCTTTTACTGAGGCATTGTGCTAAGAGCTTTCATATACATTAAATCATTTAACCAATTCTCTATGAGGACGTCTAGATTTCTTCAGAAACCAGGGTGCCAGATAGAATAATTTTTTGATAGATGGAGTCCATTACCAGTTTAGGCCATGAGCCCAGGTGATTGAAAAAGCATTAATCAGGCTATTGTCCTGGTGTTGCCACTCATTCCAATTTTTAAACCTTCTGCTACTAATGGAGATATTATCTGATATTATCTGACTCTCTTGATGATACAAAAATTAGCTCATCCAATCACCACATGATCATCTGGATTGCAGCTTTGCTTTTCACCAGCTCCAGAATATTGTTTAATTCTTAAACTAGAGAGTTGGCTGGCATCTTTTGTTTCTTTGTGCATGGTTTATTTTACCTCCAAAGATGTCTGGCCGTATGCTTTGTACTTAAACCTAGATGTCAGGTGTGCGTGTGATGTATGATGAGAAAGAAAGAGAAACTCTCCTCTCTGTTTCCTCGCTCACCTGCCTTTGTTCCCTTCTAAGATCAACAAGTCAGACTTAGTTTGTCCATCAACTTCCCAAATGTGAGCTCCTTGAAAGGTATCACCTCTTTTAAGATCTCACTTAGTTCAAGGCCTCCGTAGACAGATGGAGAATAAAACAGGGCTTGGGAGGGGCTACAGGCCCCCCCAGCCCCCCTCTGTGCAGTCCAGCAGCAGGGAATGAGTCAGAATAGTCATGGGCCTGTCTCTCTGGCACTAACCCCAGGCCCGTTTTAAATAACGCATCTAAATGTTAATGCACACTTAAGACAACAGTGCAGCTCATACTCCTCCCAAATTGATTCATTTTGCAGTGGGCCTGATGCAATTTACTCAATATAAAAATGTCTCTGGCAATTAGGGGAACAAAGGGGCAAAGCTGGCGAGCAAGAGGGATGACAAACAAGGCAAGACTATGTGAAAGCTGGGGCCAGAATTAAATTTCTTTTTGAATCAGACATTTTGGGGAATGTCAGTAGCAAACAAGAAAGGCCTTCTCCATCAGGAAGAAAAGATGCAAATTGTCTAAGAAATGGCTTTAGTGAAATGCAGCAGCAGCCTCTGTGGTTCCTACTGGTGTCAACTCCAGTGGCTGGGGGTCAAGCCGTAGCACGTAGCTAGTGAATGAGCGAGCCAAGCCTAAGCCTCATCAGTGGGTGGAGGTTCCAGATCACAAAGGAACAGGCCTCCTGACCCCTTTTCTGGTAAGATCACATCTGAAGAACACAGCTTTGGAAAATATGCTGTAGAAGAAACTAAAATCATTTAGCCTGGAAAAACAGTTAAGAGACATGAGAACTATCCTCAAAGGGATGACAAACTGCCTTGTTAGGAGAAAGTCAGTTTATGCTATATGACTCCAGAGGACAAACAGAAGATCAACCAGGTAATGGTGAAATAGGAGAAGGAACTACTGTTATCTTGGGGACTCAAATTATTCCAGGTGCTCTGTACATACTAGCATTGTACTACTTCATAGGGAAATGGTGGTATTAAATTCAATCGTATGCCTGAGTATCAGGAACATGGTAAACACTCAATGCACATTGGCTATCATTGTTTAAAAAGCCTTATCTTCACAAAGATCTCACAAGGCAGGCAGGTATTACCATTCCCATTTTGTGGATAAGACATCAGAGGCTTTGAATAACTATTGATAACCAAATAACTTTTGGAGACATTGAATAACTTTGAGAGACATTCAACAACTTTCTAAGATTACAAAGCCAAAGGGCCATTAGCAAGTTCTTCCTAGGAGCGAAAGCTGCCTTACAATGGGGTGATGTGTTCTGCAAGATGGTGAGCATCCGGCAGGTTGGAGCCGGGCAAGTCAAAGGCAGATGAGCTTTGGAAGAAGCTCTTGCATTGGTGTAGGGTGGGGAAAAGGGGTTGAATTCAATTATTTTAAGGTGTTTTTTGTTTGTTTTTACTTCATGATTCTATGATTCAAATTCTGCTGGCTGGAATATACCTTGAACGCATACACAGTCATGTGTAAATGTGCAATTAGAGAGGCAGCAACAGAAGAAGTCCAAGGAACAAGGACCATGGACATATGGTGAATACAGGAGCTTGTACTTCTATCTGAACTCTGACTTTGCCGACCACCAAATTTCCTGGCTCACTTTCCACACACAATGAACCCGTGGCCTCCATCTCCCCAAACCCCAGAGACCATCCTTAAGTTAGACAAGGTGGCAGAGGGTTAATCAAGAAAGTGAACAAAGTGAGAATTTTCAGAAACGGAAGTCGTCTGGGTCTGTCAGGAGGATGAGCTAACGGGCGCTAGGAGGTTCCCCAGGGAAGGCGAGCGGCCAGTGAGAATAAGGCTGGAAATCTCCAGACAGGGGAGTTGCTCCGAGGCCTGCAGGTAAATGTCCAGTAGAATGCTGATTAGAATCTCATGTAGTCACAGAGGAATTTTAGTCTTGGGAGAGAAAGACAAAATCAGGGAGGGAATGTTTAAAGAGCAGTTGGAGAGAAGCCAATTGGAATTCATCCTGGGTTGTCTGAAAAGATAAAAAACTCAACGGGAGTCAGGGTGGTTAAGTGGTGATGTAAAGACAAGTGCACTAAGGAGAGGGAGGGATTGGGAAAATACCACGTAGAAGTCTTAAGTGGAAGAATAGGAAATGCACAGGCAACAATCCAGAAAATTGGAGGAACTAAAAGGAGCACAGACAGGCCATTGGAGAGCGTGGGCACATCTCATGTCCAGGGCTGACGGAGGCCAGCATGAGCTCAGCAGTGTGGGATGGCTGGGGCCACAGATGGAGATGCCCCAGGCTGAGGGCAGTGGTTCTGTCTGGGCTTGGGCAGAAGGAAGTGAGTTGGTCTGGAGGCTGGAGATGGAATTTTGGTCAAGAGCTTTCTGGATGTATTATTTTCTTAAAACCATGTCTCAAATTTTCAAAGAGGTTCTGGTCCACTTAATTTGGGGATTTGTTCAGTTAATAAGCATTTCTTGAATGCATACTGTGATGGAGTGCTGTGCTAGGCACTAAAATGACAAATAGTGGCCATCCCTACTCTCAGGGAGCCTAAGTGGTGAGAACAACATGCAAAGGTATGAACGTGGTCCAGTGCAGGGGGGGATGCTAAGAGAGATGTGGAGCAGGTGACAGGTGACAGGTGCAAAGGATGGTGGAATCAATGCTGCTCCGAGTGGGCCTGGGGTCTTAGGAAAGGCCTAGTGGAAGAGGAGCTAAGAGACTCCTTCAGGAAGGAGAAGAGCTGTTCTTGATGGTCAGTGAGGTGGGGGAAGGCACAGGGAATGAAGTGGCTTGCTTCAGTTGGAGCAACTGTGAGTAGTTGGATACGAATGAACTATGGGTCCCTGGAAGGGGTAACCTGAGCTCAAGAGCGGTGAGGCCCAATTAGGGGCCTCGAATGTCCTGCTAATAGGGGACTCAGGCTGGGTCCTGGGTTTTCCAGGGATCCTCTGAAGGATTTGAAGCAGAAGACAAACAGCCTGTAATATCTACCTGCCGGTTCTCTCGTCAAGGTCTGATTTGCTCCACTTGGGGGCTTCCTAATGCCCGGGAAGAGTCACTGAGGTTATCACTCTCAAGGACTTCAAGGAACATTCCACAGAATTGACAATAAACACAGAACGCCAATTTGGCTGCGGCTTCTCGCTCACTGCCTTCCAGCAGCGGGGCCCAGCTGGAGCAGCACAGCCCGCAGCTCTGTCCTTGGGCTCCCGCTATGCACCTGCCATTTGAGCCAAGCTGCCCCGCCGGGCGGAGCAGGCCCCAGGTCCTCAGGTAACCTGGCGCCCGTGGGTCAGTGGTCTCGAGAAACACCCTCGGCTCCGGGGCTCAGCCTGCTCTCAGCACACGCTCCCTTTTCTCAGCACCAGGAGACTCACCCAGTGGAGGGGAGAACAACTGAAATTTGAAAGCAGTAGGAACACTCATCCCCTGCGCTGAGCTGAGCGGCGTAAGATTCGCTCGGGAATAGACATCGCACCAAATCCGCCTGCGGACTGTGAAGCCTTTTGGAGTCGAAATCTCCAGGCTGCTGTGGCTCTTAACTACGGCTCTGAACCGTAAAATAATGCATTTCTGTAAAAGCCAGGAGTTAGCCAGGCGCCTGCGTGTGGCACTACAGACAACAAAGGGGAAAGGCGGACTCAGAAGCAGGCCAGGGAGCGAGACGCGGCGGGCGAGGCTGAGGCTGGAGCGAGCGCACGGAACTGGGTTACTGAGCAGATCGCGGAGGGTCTGCTCCCTGGCCATCGGCACCTGGGGCCTTGATGTTTTCCTTGCAGCTCCAAGAGCTGGTGCCCCCATCTCCTGATCCTGTCTCCTCACCACGGACACACTTCGTTTCTGGGGCGAGGGAGGCTGGGTTGGGCTGGCGCTTCGGGAGATGGAGGGCGGAGGCCAGGGTCCCCGGGCAGACTCTCCAGGACCTTCCCCAAGGCCGGGCGCAGGTCTGAGCACCTCCTGCTCCCCAGAATGGCTGTTTCTTTGGGACAAGGCGGCCTTGGGATTTTGCGCTTTACTTTGGTTGGGGAGGACTGCACGTACACCATAGAAAACATGCTGCTGGGTATTTAGCAAGAGTAAATAATGGCTAATAATGATAAATAATTAATAATTTATTCTTGTCATCTGGTAATAGGGAGGCCTGCAGGGCAGTGGTTGGGAGCAGGCTGTGGAGCTGGGCTGGCTGGGCTAGGATCCAGTCTGCTCCTTACGAGCTGTGTGACCCCGGGCAGGTCACCTAACTTCACTGAGCCTTTGCTTCCTCACTGGGAAAGAGATAATCCCAGTGCCTCCCTCACCAAATGGTGGTGGCCATAATACTAAGTGAGATGATGCATGCAAAGCACTTAGACAATGCCTGGCACCAGAGAGTAGGCACCAGTGACTCTTCCTGTCTCCCTTCTCATTACTATGACACAGATTAAGGGGACTGAAGGCAGCGAGGTGAGTTCCTCCCAGGAGGCCAGGTCCTGGCCAGCTAGCAGGCTCATCCTTTCCTGTTACCCGCCTGCCCGCCCATAGGAGCCAACAGAGAGAGCACACGGGTCCCTATCCACTGTGGGGAGAGACAGGCTGGTGACTGCATGGCCAGTGCTATGCAGGAAACCCTAAAGGCCTTCTCAGAGGAGGAGAAGTTGCACCTGGTGCTCAAGAACGTCTGAGGGTCCCTGTGGGGGGAAAGGGGTTAAGGCCCATCCACGAAGGAACAACCCACCTCAGCTACTCTTCTTGCCAAGTGGGGCGGGAACAACAGGCAACCCTGGAGCCCCGGCTTGGACACTGGAACCCACCGTGCTGGAGTGAAAAATAACTACATACACAGATTGTCCACCAGCACTTGGAGTCCTCGTTGGGGAAGAAGATACTACCCAAGAGAAAGAGAAGGTGAGGAAAGTGCCTGGACACAGAGGGAGGTCTTGGGCATCTGTAGCAGGACATTTGCTACAAGAAGAGGTGGTGGGATGGCGGGGTCTGGGGACGGTTGGCGGTTTGGGATCTGCCTTTGTGGGAAGGGGATGGGCCTTGTTGCCACACAAACCACACACACATGAGAGTGTGAGCACTTAGAGGGGCCGATAGGGGACAGGGAACAGGGAGTGAAAACCTAGAGGACCACATGGCCACAGCTCATCACCTGTGTCCTCAGGCTGTCCTTTGCACACGTGCTCTCGGTGTGGGATGTCTTCCTCGCATTGTCCACCTGACTGACTCTCCTCCCCTGCAAAGCCAACTCAAGTTCTCTTCTCAGGGCCACCTCGCCTGACAGCCACCAGCACTCCTGAAGTACCTGTGACAACACCCAGGCCACCCCTTTCCCTACAGCATCTCATTGTCTGTTGTCTGATTCTAAACCTCCTTTGAGTCCCTTGAAGGCAGGATGAGCCACCGAAGTCCAGCCAGTGCCTGGGACCGAGTAAGATTCATCAATGTTTGTTGACAGAATGCATACGTGAATGAATGAATGAATTTCTTGACACCAATGGTGGTCTAGCACCTAAATGCCTCCACCTGTTTTTACTGTCTCCCTCCCCACTGGGAAATGCAGAGGCTCCATAAACACTTCTGAGAAGAGAAGCAACTGTTTCTATGCATTTTGACTTCTCCTTGTATACAGCATATATTTTTCATTATGGGATTAGTCAAGATGCCATTCTGACAAGCCACGGGGTTACAGGCATTCACAACTCTCTCATCTCCCAGGTGTTCAGGTGTTCAATCCATCAAATATCTGGGCAGAGTGGGAAAACGAAAGCAACCAGCTCAAAAGAGCCCTACTACAAGACTTCAGCTGTCAAATCTTGAAGGTCAAAACTGGCAGAAGCTGATGGTCTTTTCTTTCTTTCTTTTTTTTTTTTTTTTAATGCCCATCAATGAAAGCAATCGTGAGTAAAAGTTGTACCTGCCAGGAAAGGAATTGTCCTTTGTACTTAGTGGCAACCTTCACAGTTGAGGTGCACTTTGACAGCTGCTTCCTGAGCCCCGGGGAGGATTATACATCTATCCCTGGGCGTGGGTGGAGGGCAGGGAGAAAATACGTTTCCTTTTTCTGTCAACTGGAGACTCTTCTGTGATCTCAGACTGGGCTTTAAGTTTTACACCTAGAGTTTAGGCTTAAGAAGAGTTGTGTCATAGAACTGCTTTATTTTGATTTTTATTTTGAGACAGAGTCTGTCTCACTCAGTGGCCCTGGTAGAGTGCAGTAGCATCATAGTAGCTCAATGCAACCTCAAACTCCTGGGCTCAAGCAATCCTCCTGCCTCAGCCTCCCAAGTAGCTGGTACTACAGGTGTGTGAGCCACAATGCCCGGCTAATATTTCTATCTTTAGTAAAGATAGGGTCTTGCTTTTGCTCAGGCTGGTCTCAAACTCCTGAGCTCAAGCGATCCTCCTGCCTCCGCCTCCCGGAGTGCTAGGATTATAGGTGTGAGCCACCGCACCTGGCCAGAATTGCTTTAAATTGATCTAGTATCGTCCACCTAACACACAACACCTGCTATGTGCTAGGCACTGTGCCAGATGTTGCAGGGAGTAAAGAGGCGTATAACCCTAGGTCTCTATCTTCAAGGCTTGTGGCCCAGAATTAGATGACCAAAGATTAGAGTCGTCCTCTTGAGAAGGGCTTTCCCTGACTGGACAAGGACAGCTCTTATTTTCCTCAGAGCCAGGCATGATGCCAGGGTTCAACTGTAAGGCCTTCTTGGGGAAACAACATGAGAAAAGAAATGGGGAAGATCTGTGTTCCCCTGAAACTCTCTGAGATTGAGTTTACTCGTTGGTAAGAGGAGAAGAACAATATGTATGGCACAGATTATAGTAAAAAACGAAATAAGTTGATGGGTGTTGAGACACCTGGTAAACTGAACGTGCACTATACAGACATTTGCCACGAATAATAACAATGTAGTATCTGACTCCTGAGAACAAAAAAGAAGACTCTGGCTTTGTTGTTAATCTGGGACCTAGATGAGATTCAACATGCAACATTCTCAAGTACAAATAGGGTGGATGGATGGGTGGGTGGATGGATGGGAGGATATATGGATGGATGAATGGATAAGTGGTTGGAAGAATGGGATAGAGATTCCCTCTGACTCTAAAAGGTCTGGCTTCTCTCTAGACCACTCTGTATTCTTCTCAGTCTCCCGTGGCTTTGAAAGCCATAGTCCTTCCGAAGAGAGAATAACAAATGTCGTGCATATACCCACTGTGGAGACTAGTCATGTTCATGGCCTTGGCTATGCCCCAGCTACTCCAGCTTAGAGGCTGCACAGGCAGGACTGGGCCAGGGTTGGGAGCCTTGACACTGACCTGTCCACCCATGAGTGGGAGAGAAATGACCTTCCACCCTGCACACAAGTCCACCTCATGTCATTAAGTTTTTTCATGTTTCTTCTTAGTGCTTAATAAATGGTTATGCAAAGCTACCTGCTTATGTGATCAACCAATTCAAGCTGAGATGTTAGCCTTGATTCTTAATTTTGATACATACCAGAACACCTGTGGGGCTTTCTAAAAATACGTATGTTCACACCCTACTGCAAGATGGATAATAGCAGAACGGCTCAGGATGGCACTCAGGTGCATGAATGTCAAATGTGTGGTTCTTGTACCACTGAAGCTTGAGATCTACCATGTTGATGGCTGAGAGTCCAGTTCCTCCAGAGAGGACTTGCATTTTAGTAGTTGCTTCAATGTTACTACACAAAGGGGTGAGGAATATGGTAAATCCAGGAACTGGTACTTTGGGGTCCAATTTAGAGAACACAGGTGGTCACTCTGAGAACGAGGGTGTGAAATCTCTAACATCGGCTCTCCTCCTGCCCACTCCTCCACAGTCCTGGGCAGCCTGGAAGAAGGGTGGCCCTGGACCCTTTAGAAGGACAACTAGGAGGCAGGGGAGGGGGCATATTGGCATCTGCTCTGCATATTATCTAATTTAAACCCAAGATAGCCCTATGAGGCGGCACAATTATTACCCTTTTACACAGCTGAGGCTCATAGAGATTCAGAGACTCGCGCCCAAGCTCCTACTGTGTGTTGGGGGGAGTTACCTCCTGGAACACTTAGACCCTGAGTCTTATGGCCACCCTGTACTCAGAGAACACTGAGCTACACAAATGTTCCTGTACCAAGGTATCCAGGAAATCTACCCCTGACAAGCTTAGGTGTGAGTTTTAAGGCTTTTAAAAATTATCTTTAAAGCCTTTGAATAGCTCTCTCTTTTTAGTGTAAATCACCCAGACATTAAAGCCCTTATTGTATATTTATTAGTGTGTTATTCAGACCAAGGGGAAAAAGAGAGAAGCTGACACTATGAGTGACTTTGAAAGTGAGAAAAAGCTAGGCCTGAAATTAAATCATTGTGACACTGCCACTCGAGGGCATCAATTTCAATAAATGATCACCTTTTTTATTCCGGATCCCCGTTTATCATGCAGGCAGGATTCTAGGAGAACTTTTGGCTGTGGATGCTGAATGCCATAGGCTCTGATTTCCCAGGCTGGCAAGACTTACCACATTGCCCTGGGCCGACCGAAGTTCAACCCAGCACAGCCTGGGGAAAGCAATTAGGTTTCCTTTCAGGAGCAAATGCCTTGTGGCATCTTTCCGCATGTGCCCTACCCTGACCATCTCTTCTGTCTTTTTATGAGAACATTCAGGGTTCTGTGCATTAGCAGTAGAAAGTGTCCCAGGATAAGTAGGGAGTAATGGTCCTGTGTGCCAGACCGGCAAGGCCCAAAGAGCAGGGGTGGGGAGAACCATCTCCTGCTGCCCCTGTCTTGGGTGGCATCTGTAGATGGGGCGGCGGGCGTTGCAGGGGCGGCAGAGGGGAGCCCAGTGCAGCCGCAATCTCTGCTGTCGAAGGTGAGAGGCTGAGGCTGGGAAGGGCTGTGGTTGCTCATAACTGTGCTGCCAATAGTGGTGGAATCAGGACTGAAACCGCACCTCCCGACAGCCACAAATCAATATCTCTTTGAGTTAAATTACTTTGGCACATCTCCTATTAGGATGGTTACTGGTTTTAAAGCTGGGATCTTTGGTCAGAACTGACTGCCTTAACTAAGTGTGGCAGCTGTGTGGCTACCCAGCACGGACGCAGGGTTTTCTTCACTTGGGGAGAGCAGTTGCAGATTTTAATCTAAGGGCAGGGGGTTTGAGGGTTTCCCGATGCCGCTATGCGGTCTCCCGGCTGCGTAGCTGGCAGACACACAGGAGAGGGCACTGGAGGGCTCCGGAATGCCATCGTGGAGATGAGCCCTGGCTTTGTCACGAGCCTGCAGTTTGACCTTGATCACATCACATCACCCCTCTAGGCTCCAGCTTTCCCATCAGGAAACCCATGGGTGGGGGACAGGGAGATAAACTCAAGTATCCTCTGGGTTTAGGGGCTAAGGGCTTGCGGAAAGGTGAGGCTTTTCGCCAAGGAGAATTTCAGTTCTGTACCACCCTCTGGAATGAGGCTCGTTTGCACTTTGAAATGCCCCTGGCAGCTTATCTTGGCTCAAGCCTGAGTATCACCAAATCCTTTAGCTGTAAAATTTCTTTTCAAGTGTTAGTAATTCAGATGATTGGCAACTTCTATCACCTCAGGGCCCAATTCTTCCCTCCACACACTGTGTAGTTCTGGTCACACATAATAGCGTCCCCAGACACCCGCGCCGGCACGAGAAAGCAGTGTGCTTGGAGGGGAGACAGGACATGAGACAGACTTCTCTGGGCAGGGGCCTGGGGAGTTTCTCCTACAGCCTGAAACGCCGCGGACCCTTAAGCTTGTGTCCCTGTGTCCAGGAGGGCACGGGTTCCACACAGCCAGTTGCTGCTGGATCGATCTTTCTGAAAGGCAGCAGAATGGCAGGGCGGTGCGGTGGGTGGCCCACGAGGGAGAAGCAGGCCCCGGCTGCCCGCTCTGGCCCTGCCGCTGGCCATCTTAGTCTCTTAGTATCAATTCAAAAACATCCACACAAGCGCGTGCTGTTGCTGTTTTGCTTGTGTCTTCCTTACTGGACTAGATGTTCCTCGAAAACCATGACCCTGACCTTGTCGTCCTCAGCTGTGCCATCTTTGGCTCCTATTACATGAGAGGCGCTCAATCCATGGCTGTTCAGTGAATGTATGAACTGAAACAGATCTAACATTTATTGAGTACCTACTACCATCAGGCACAATGGGAGCCATTTTCCTCATGTCATTTCTCAACTCATCACACTCAATAGGTATTATGTTCAATCAGCCTGTGGGGACTTTGTGGCCACTAATGTCTAGCTATGACGTCCAAAGCCTATTTGATTCAGTGGCTAGTGGGCCTGGGCTATTTGACGGCCCTGGTTTCTCTGCTTCCTTGCTTCTGTGGTCATTCTGGCCGGGCGGATGAGCAGGCCGGCTCATCTGTGTGTCCCCCGAGAGACCCCTGCCAGAGCCAGGCTGCCTGGCAGACGTGGCCGCTCACGCTCTGTGACTCATTAGACCTCACACACTCTGCTGCTTTCCAGGCGACCAGGAAGGGAGCAGCTGCTGTGATTCCCAACCGCCTTTCTCCTGCCTCTGAGCGCTTGCAAGCAGGCGGCTGCTCCCGCGAGGCAGCACGACAGCCGCGCCGTGTGCTCACGACTCAGTGGTTTCCGGGGGACCCAGCGGCGTCTGCCTTGTCATTCCTCAGCCCACTCCTCTGAGTCAGGCTCTCCCCAGCCGACTTTATTATTACAACTTCCTGCCTTGTTACTACAAACAACGAACGCTGTTTTCCAAACAGAGGTCCCCAAACCACCATCTTCGGTTACGAGAGCGAGCCAGCCCTGCTTGTAATCATCACAGTCAACACAGCTAGCATATCACCGTGCCCCCTCGCTGCTCTGAGCACCGTGCTATGAGGTCATCTCTGACATGAAAGGGAATGAGCTTTGCACGAGGCAAACTGCTGAATATCTCAAATGGAAAGATTCTCGAGACTGGCAATGATCCCATCATCAGAGAGCAGACAAAGCTCCATCCTTTGTGATCCCTAACTCTGAGCAGAGCAAAGCAGATTAGGATATTAAATAACAGCCCCTTATGCTGGCGTTATACTCAGAGTGTGCAAAACCCTTCCTTCCTTTATTTCATCGACCCCACAACAGCATGTGGACAGGGCTGGAATGTCACCCCCACTTCACAGATGGGAAACTGAGGCTTGAGGGGGAATGGAATGTCCTCGGTGGAGGGGCTGTTTTGTACGCCAGCACCCCTAGGGTCCTAACAAATGGGACATACTCAAAAACTGCTCACTGATCTGTCAATGGAATGGTGAGCTAGGACTTAAATTCAGGACTTCCAATTCCCAGTATAAAAACGTCTCTGCTGCACTACTGCGGCCTAGTTGAGCTCTTACAGCAAAGGATGAAAATAGTCTGAAGCCAGGCTGGCCAGATTCAGACCCGCTCCACCTTGCCCAGCCTGTGACCTCGGGCAGATTGTTTGACCTCACTGAGTTTCCTCATCTGTACAATGGGAGATATTAACAATGACCTGATGCATTGTGGTGTTGTGCATAGTCAATAAGAAAATGCCTGTAAAATGCACAGCAGCGACTGGCCAGTAGGTCTAGGAGGTGCTAAACATTAATAAGTGTGAGCAATAATTATTATTACTCAAGTGTAGGGACTGGGCCTCATATACCTTTGTAACCCAGGATCTAATAGGGCGAGTGGCACAGATGCATGGGTGCAGGACGTGACACTTGCCCACCAAGACTGGAGCCCAACATGGGATTTGGAGCGAGTCCCTTCCCCTCCTGGGCTTCAGTTCCCACACCTGTAAATCGAGGAGACTGCACCAGGTAAATCCCACGGTTCCTCCCCGCTCTAAAATGTTCCATCTAATTGAGTGGTTTTCAATGGGGATGATTTTGTCCCTCAGGGGACATCTGGCAATGTCTGGACACATTTTTGATTGTCACAACTGGGAAAGGGGCAACTGCCTGTAGGTGGGCAGAGGCCTGGGGTGCTGGGACAATGCACAGGACAGCCCCCCAAGAATTGTTCTGTCCACAGCGGCAATCATGCTGAGGCTGAGAAACTAGCTCTAGACACACACTCTCCGCTCTTTGATTTGCCGGGCAGGTGCCTGGCGTCTCACGGCTTGCCAAGGCACCCAGGGGAGCAGCGCCTCCGTGCGATGGGGCGTCTGTTGATTGCTCCTTCAGCTGCCCCCTTCCACCCTCACCACATTGATCTCCTTGGAGAGGGGAGGCTGGTCTAAGCATTTTTAATTTAAATCTGGAATCGCTCCTGCTCACACTAAACTCCTCAATGGCTCTGCCAGGGATGGGGGAGAACCTTTTCCTGCCCGAGGTGCACAAAGCTCCGGCCTAAGATGAAGCCTCTGTGGACAGACGTAGGGGAGGTGCAGTCCCGGCAAAGCCATCAAGTCACTGGATTTGCCCCACTTAACCTCACTCCCTCTAGAGGGCAGAGCAGCTCCTCTGGTGATGGAAGAGCCGCCTTGGCAAGAGGGTGCAGCTTGCAGCAGCTTGCAAGGCCAGCAGGGTGGACCTTGAGACCTGTGGCCACGGTCATGGCCTGCCCACACCTCCTTGTCCTCACCACCCATGGAGGGGAGACTGCCCCGGTGGCACCAACATTGCATTCCACCCCCCCGCCCCCAGCTTATTGGTCTTGAGGGACCAAAGAATCTAAATCATCTTTTTTTTTTTTACGAGGTTCTTTCACCTTCCCTCTTCTCTTTCCCAAGCCCACCTGCTTTTCCCTGAGTTCTTGCTGAGAGCACAAATGAGGAGAAGGGAGACCTGGAATTCAGTTTGGAATTCAGGGAACAAGTCCCTTCCTATGTCCTCTCTCTGCCTCCATTTTCCCATCTGTTAAATGGGATTCACTTGGTAGTTATGAGCACAGGAAGGTAAAGATGGAAAACCCTTTGCACGCCCCTGAGGATAATCATGTCCGAGGGCGTACTTGCTTCCTCTCCATGCTGCTTAGGACCCCAGAGACCAAGAGTCTGGTGCCAGGGAAACAGGCACCGCCAGGCAGGAGGCGCTGAAACCCCCTGGCACTTTTCCTCCCACACTCATGGATATTCTCAGCCTGCCCTTCAGGGGGATTCCCAACAGCCCGAGCAGTGCTCCCTGGTTTCCGCCAGGCCTGGTGGGAAGGAGTGTTGAGAGCACACGTCAGAATAAGCAGCTCACGGGGTTGGGCAAATGCCTACAGGATGGCTCCACAGCCCTGCCCGTAGATGGGAGGCCTTCCCACCCGGGCTCCTCGCTGGAAAGGGAGGTTGTGCCCGAGGGAGGCATGGTGCCAGAGGACAGCTCCTCCCAAAGAGTGGGCAGCCCAGACACCCAACACTCCTGATATCTGCTGAGCAAAACAAGAGGCACTTGGTGGCTGGGACCCTCCCAGCCATCCCAAAGAGGCTTTCAGAGGCAAAAAGACAGAATATGAGGGCTGGGGAGAGCATTCTTCCTGATGCCAAGATGTCCATCTTACTGGGAATGCAGCAGCTTGCAGTTCTTTTAAGTACAATTAAATACAGATGGCTCAGTAGAGGGAGTGGGAAGGAGACTCTCAAGATACTACCAGGAGGCCCCACAGCCTTTTTGGCTCTCCCTCTGTACACCGTGGGGATGGGAGTTGGGTAGCAGTCATCATTCAGGTGGGACCCCTCTGCAAAGGTATTTTCTTAGAGAGAAGCTAAGTCTAAGAATAGCCATACATTTGACTCCTGTAAACAGGTCATAAAGAAGAAGCCCTCACCCTTGTTGACGACATAATCAGATTTGGGGCCCCTCAAAGCTAGGGTCATAGGATAGAACCTAGACTTACAGAATGGGGAAAAGGAAGGCACAGGGATGCCCTAGCTTAAGTTTGCCTTCCATTGTTACTACTTGTAGAGCAGTGGTCCCCAACATTTTTGGCACCAGGGACCATTTTCATGGAAGACAATTTTTCCATGGACTGGTGTGGGGAAAGATGGTTTCGGGATCATTCAAGCGCCTTACATTTATTGTGAACTTTTTTCCTATTATTATTACATTGTAATATATAATGAAATAATTACACAACTCACCATAGGTTGGGGCCCCTGTTGCAGAGGCCTGATGGATTGCTGAGTGAGCAAGTGTATCCAGAAAGCTTAGAGGATCTCACCATCCCATACCTTGGAAGTTCTAGGACAAAGTTCTGTTCTACTCTCTAGTGAATTGATATTGGTGTAGTATCCCTGACTAATTCTGCTCTGGGGTCCCATACTTTCACAGGGCCTGCTTGTGTGGCCAAAATATTTTGTCCTTTCCCTTCCTGACCAAGTTCTGCTGGCAAAACCTAGTTTCCAGCATATTAAATTACTTTAAGTTTGGCCTTTTGACCCTTCCCTTGGGCTATTTTCTTCTTGGCTCTGTCTGAACTTTGGGAAATGAATATTTTTAACACCCACTCATTAAATGCCAACTCTGACAGCTGGTCCTCTGGCCTCTGGAAGGACCACTACCCAGGTGGTCAGAGGGACCCACAGATCAATACATGAATACTACCTAGGGAATGAATATTAGCAGTAATGGCTCAATCTGGACCTACCCATTAAACGACAATTGTGAGTTTTAAGTAGATGTCACAGACTGGAAATTTGCAGCCAAAAGTCAAATTACCTTTTATCAAATCAGTTCTGGACTTGGGGAAGGACTTACCCATGCTTCCCTGGAGTGGGCACCAGGACGATCTCTCTTCCCGCCTCGTTGTGGGGCAGCAGCCGGGCGACATACCGCCCCGAGGGCTGCAGGTGCCTGTGCACGGAGACAGCCAGTGTGCAGCGCTCACTGCTGCTCCGCATCCACGGGCTCAGGATGGTGTGCTTGGAGTCCGCTGAGGTGTTGAGGAGGAGGAAGGAGCCTGGAAAGAGACAGGGAAAGTGCATCTGCAGATGTGTCCAGGCAAGAGGACCAGCGGCAGCTCTGTGGCCAGACTTAGAGACCAAGAGCATCAAAGTCAGAGATGTTTTCTGTTTCTTCTCTGCCCATACCCAGCCCTCTTCCTCCTCTCTTAGATTTTCTTTGTAAATAGCATGACCTGATGCAGGTGGATGGTGACTGGGGACAAGGGCCCTGTAATCAGACAGACCAAGGTCCTAACCTCAGTTCCCTGCTTCCTAGCTCTCTGTCCTTGAGCCTCGGGCATTTCATCTGTAAAACAGGAATAAAAACATCTATTTTAAGAGACTCTTGCTCCTTTGCTTACTACGTGAATGATCTTGGGCAAAGCATGAACTTTCCTAGGTTTCAGTTTCCTCCTTTACAAAATGGGGTGAGAAGAGTTGGCTGAACTAAATAATCTCTTAAGATCCATTTCAGCTCTTGAGTCTATGAGTCATGTGAATTTGCAACTGGTCTCCATAAAGAAAGCCCTACAAATCCCCTGACCCCCCCACTGGTGCCGTGCCTGTGGCAGAGTTTCCCTCTGGGGCAAGGCAGCCCCGGTTCCAGTAGCACAGGCTGAATGACCTACAAGAGACCGACATTCATGGGGATTACTGTCAGTGTAAAAGCACAGCACCATTTTATTGTTCCAGGCATTCCCTCTGATGCATTAATTTTATTTGCTGCATTTCCACATTGAGGTTTTGGACCACTAGATGCTGCTTCCTTTGCAGTGGAAACCTATTCCAACAAAATGCCCATCTTCCCCAGTGGGTACCAGCTAATGGGCCCTTAGACTTCTTGAGCTACCCCTGGCATTCGAAGGTCTTCTACAGACAACCTGGTTTACCAAATAGGTAAGTGAACTAGTAGCCTGCAATAAAGGACAACATGGTGAAAGACGGGTTCCTACCAGAAGCAAAGCTTTTTTCAAGAAGGTATTGTGCCAGGAATTGGAGATTTGCAATATTCTTCAGATACGTAAAAGTGATTTCTGGTTAAAATCAGGATGAGGGGAACATGAGACTGTTTCCGAGCTGGACCAGCAATGGGAAGCCTCTGTGCTTGTTGGGAAGTTTCAGCATGGCATATGGACCCGTGCAAAGTAATCTACAGCCCTCAGTAAATAATCTGTATTATTATCCTATTTTAAAGTGGGGGAAATGTACTTGTCATGGGCACTGGGAAAAGGAAAGGACTTAGAACCAAAGACTTAGAATCGGGATCGTCTAATACAGTCCTCTT
This sequence comes from Varecia variegata, assembly GCA_028533085.1. Classification (NCBI taxonomy): domain Eukaryota; kingdom Metazoa; phylum Chordata; class Mammalia; order Primates; family Lemuridae; genus Varecia; species Varecia variegata. The sequence goes on from CM052437.1 coordinate 19,750,832, forward strand.
GCTTCCCGAGAGAAGCAGACTGGGGAACCAGATGCAGAATGACTTGTCCAAAGACTTCAGGTCTGAACTTGGGGGAATGAGTATCTTTACCACCCATGAACCAAACATAGTTATGGCCTTCAAGGAACTCCTGGTCTACCAAGTGTAAAAGTAGAGGTTATAAAGTCAGAACGCACATACAAGTAAAGCACTTTGGGAGGCCCCAGGAAGGAGACAGTAGGTTCAGGTGAAAGAGTCATAAGGAAGTGGCCTTTGAGCTAGTTCTTACAGTGAGAGAAAATCAAAGATATTGGCAGAACTGACCTTGCAGAAATTGAGGGGAAGAGGATGTAAAGACATAAAGGTAGGAAATGTTTGGCTAAAGAGTGGGACACATGGAGAGAAGGCTGGGAAATGAGGAATGCCAGGGTGGTAGGGGCTGGGAACAGACCATAGAGAGCATTGCATTGCTGGCTGAAGAGCCAGATATTTTGAGCAGGACAGTGACACCGTCAGAGTGGTGCTTCAGGAGGATTGATCTGGTACAGTGGGGAGAGTGGGATCAATACTGACCCAACCTCATCCTACTCTACCAGTCCACACTAGGGCAAGGAGGTGGCTAAATGCAAGCTCAAGGTGTTTCATATGTCATTCTTGTAAGCAAAGGCAATGTGTTGGGGGTGGACTGGGATTTCCAGTACTGGGTTAGGGAATATCTGGCCAGAGCAGGTAAGGGTCCTGGAAGTATCTCTGGGTCCTCTGGCCTCTAAAAGTACCACTAGCCAGGGTGGCAGAGGCAGCCACAGATCAATACGTGAGATGCTACCCAGGGAATATTGGTGGTAATGGCTCAATCTGGATCTACCCATTAAAGGACAAGTGTAAATTTTAAGTAGATGTCACAGACTCTGGAAATTTGCAGTCCAAAGTCAAATCACCTTGCTCTAGGGCAGAGTCTTGCTCCAGACTCATTGGGGGATGGTCTGGGTTGGAATGAAGCCAATCCCATGTCCTGTGACAATTTACACATAAGAGAGCAGCAACTGTGCCCTGGTCTGAGGCCTTTCTCTGATGTTTTCCGGTTGGTAGAACGATGAGTAGAAACCAGGACTGTTCTGTAGCTACGAAGGGAAGAACGTGGGCGCACTGCAGGAGGTGTCCCCTCCTTCTCAGAAAGAGGGGGCCTTAAAAATCAAGCTGAAGGTGTTACGGTGTCGGGGTCAGGGGGTCTCCCTGTGTCACTGCTCCTCCAGCCCGGGTGTGGCAACACAGGGAAATTCTATCCCCGTAATCTGGCACCTCAATAATGAGACTCTTTCAGAGCTGACTGGAAGATAGATTATTTTTCCAGTTCTAATATGTGAGATGATGTTCATATGAATTTTATTTTCTGCAACTGGACTGTCAATAAGACACTGAGCTTAAAGTATTTTCACTCTCAATGAAACTCTATAGTTGAGGGCTATCTCTTCATCAGTGGCTTTCTTCCACCAAAAAAAAAAAAAAAGGGAAAAAATACATTTCATAAGCTCCTTGGGATATTGTCAGTATAAATCTTTTAAAGTCAGTAAGAATTTATCTCTCCTCTCCCTCTTTTCTGTTTCCTGTTTATTTTGCTCGGGATAGCTTGGGGCGAGGCGAAGGCTCCCAGGGTCCTTTCTCATTAAGGAGGACGGCCTAGCAGCCCACAGACCTTCGCCCAGGGGGCCGTGGGAAGTGGAGACGCAGATCAAAGAGCCCTGCTTACGCGGTGCCGGCACCATGCTTCTGCTATCATTGGATCATGTTGATGTGTGCAGTGATTAAATATGAAATGGGTATTATTTTTACCTCTGCTCACCAACATAGGGATGTGCTGCTCTCATCTCAACCAGCAAGGCTCAAACTATAGGCCAGCAACAAAGCATCATGAACCCAGAGGTCAGACTCTTTCCTATGTGACCAGTTATAGGCCTTAGACAATTTATTTAAACTTTTTAAATCTTAGTTTGCTCAAATTTAATATGGGCACAGCCCACCTCCCGTGGCTGTAGTGACTATATTAAATAACATGCATCACGTGGGCAGTACAGTGGTTGCCCATAGTAGGCATGTCATAAATGTCATTTCTCTGCTTTGAGGGGTATCTTGGTCTGGAATTACTTTGATCTAGCACTAAACTCAGAATCAGAAGGACTAAATTTGAGCCCTAGCTCTGCTGCTACCAAGCTTCCTTTGTTTATAAAATGAAAGGGTTGGAAAGAATCTCTAAGGATTCTTACAGCTCCAAACCGTCAGTAATTCTATCTGCCTGCCTAGAATATTATTAATCTAAAGGAACTGAGTCAAGTCTCCAAGCCCCCAAGTCCTAAACTCTTCTTCTCCTAATTCACCTCTCTGAGGGTTTTGTACTAACAGTTTCAATCAATTGAGCAAACACTTTGTGAACTTTCCTGAGAAGTAAACTCTGATTCCCTGCCCTGCCTTCCTCTCTCCCAGTTTACACAAATACATCCCTGGGAACGGCTCCTGTTCTAGCATCATTTGTTTTTGGAGATACTACTGCTATAAGGCCGGTACCAGCTCTGTCTGGTGTGTAACATGATGCTTGCCACGTGGCAGGTGCTCAATGATCCTTAAAATCAAAGTAATATATACATATGGCAAACAATCAAATATATACATATGGCAAGGAACCCAATAATAATAATTTTTTAAAAAACTATCCCTAAACCTTGCTCACCCCAACCAAGTCCCCCACACTGGAATGGACATTTTTAAGGTTCTCTAATTTCTTTAGGTGTCTGCTTTCATAAATCTAAATATTATGATCATAGTGTTATTTGTGGGTGCAACAACTCTAGACTTTTTACATTGATGGTTCAATAAGAAATATGATACTACCTCTCTTCCAGTTCTTAATTTTTTAAATCTTGATTTTTAAAAATCACCGTTTTTTAATTGCTTGCTTTTTTAACTTTACGTGATCCATTTATTACTTGTCCATGAGCTTCAGATAGCATCGCTTGATTTCCTCACTGTGGAATGAGGCTGTCAGTCTTCCTGCCTCTCCTCACCCTTTTCCTCTGCCATATCCACCCCCAGACCAGCTGTACTTTGCTTTAGCTTGTCAAGGTTGTGTAAGAATGATTAAGTCTTTGGGGTTTTGTTTACAGGTTGATGCTAAATGTTGAAAATCAATAAATAGACCTTTTATACTGATGGCTATAATTTTTTTTCACTGCAATGAATAGGGTTATATTTATAATCTTCTCTATAGATCAAATGATATTAATACATCCCACTCCAAGGACAATGTTGTGAGAATCAGGACCAAATGAATTCTCTCTCTCTCTGCCCCACCCCCCTCTCCTTCCCCTAACCTTTGCTTTTTGCATTGTCACTTGTCAAAAGTGTGGCACAATTAAATTTGCCTTATATATGAATCAGGATTTTCTCATGTCGTTTGTTTTTCCAGAAATGTTTGTTTTTCTCTTGTATTTATTTTACATCTACCTTCTTCACCATATCACTGATATCCCTACAGGCTCCTTGAGAAATCAGTCCCTTTTTCTTGAAGACGCTGACTTCCTTTTTTAATTTGTACCAGTTGCTTTCTGGGCCTCCCGTACAAGGATTATTCTGGAATTTCTTTTCACAGGGACTTTATGTTAGTCCCACGGTCTTCAGAAAACTTCCTCAGGGGGAAATTTATCTGTGCATCTTTGAATATCTGAAATATGTTTATTTCATCTCTTACACTTGATTAATAGCTTTTCTGTCTATGGTTTCTGGATTAGAAATTTTGCCTCAGGAATTTGAAGGCCTAGCTTCAGTGTTTTCTAGTATCACGTTACTGAGGAGAAGTCTGCTGCTGGTTTTATTTGTAATTTTTTTGTAGTTGATCTGTTTTTTTCTTTTTGGAAGCTTTTAGGATCTCTCTTTAACCTTAAAGTTCTGAAATTTTAATACAGTGTATCCAGGTATGGATCTATTTAAAAATTCATCTGTGGCATTTTGCAGTGTACCTAGATATGAATCTTTCTTTTTCACGCTGCTCGTTATTCCTGTATTGAGTGGTGTTTGATCATTCACACAGGACAGCCCAAGGCAGCTCACGGGAACTATATGTCCACAGATGGCGTTTGTTCTTTGGGCCGAATTTTCCTGGTGGTGAGGGGCAGGGACAGGCCGGTTTGCAGGTGCCCACTCCCCAACACCCACAGAAAGGGCACGTCACCCTGGGCATGAACATCCCACTGGCAGCCCTAAATCTTTCATTGCACTTGAATTTTTAGAGAAAAGCTTTCTTTTTCTGCCCCCTCTGGTTAAGCATCCTAGTACCTTTTGCTCTGGAAAAATGGGATTGAAAAGGGGGGTGAAGGCCACCTGGGTTAACCACAGAGAAATGCTCATTCTTTCTCCTGACCCTCATCCTTCTTTCCAGGTGACCCCTCACCTGTGCTCCCAGCACAGGGGCTCCCTCCTCTACCTGAATCCCTTCTGCATGTCCCAGGCTGAGGCCCTGTATTTCCTCCACCCACAGCTTGCAAGCCTTCCCTCTGTCCTCTAGGACTCACTCCTGCCTCCCCTTCTGCTGCTTGCTATTCCGAATTTATACCTCTGTAGATATTCCTGTGATAGAATGTTAGTGGGATCTCAGCAGAGAAGGAGACAAATGTGTGCGCGATTTGCCTTTCTGAGCCAGAGGCCTCTTTATCATATTCTTTGAGTGAGAACATGAATAAACAAATGCATGGATGGACGGATTTCCATCTCAGTCAATCAAACATGATCCTGGCATCATTGGCTAATTGTCCGTAGTGCAATAAACTGTTAAATCATTATTACAGGCTATTATTCATTCAGTCGATGATGATGCCACTCACGTGAGGTGGGAACTAAGGAATCTGGATGGACGATGTGCAGCATGATGCATACAGGCCTCACCCAGATGCACACCCCTAGATGCAGCATCAGGGAATCCTCTGTGCCAGCTCCCAGAGCATCTTCCATGGAACACCAGCCCCATAGGTGATCAGAGGTATTTTAAGAAAGCTCTGTGACCAAAGGAGTTTGAAGACTCCTGGGCTCAACAAAAGTAAACAAGCTCTTTCACTGAAGGACTTCTCAGAACCTTAGTATGCCAATAAGAGTTGTAACTCTCCGAGGGTGGAATATAAAATGAAACATTTCCCAAATTCCTTTGTGCACAGAACCCTTTTGTCGTTGTGTAAAATGTTCCATGGAACATGCTTTGGAAACCCTCCTTTAATCTATTTCTGCTATAGAGACCATTTACAGAAAGTAAAACAGGAAAAATCATGGAAAAAAAAAACAAGGTAAAGCAGAGGGAGAATAAAATATCTGTACCCATAACCATCTATATCTGCAGCATCATCTATGTGTTTATCTGTACCTATATCTTCTCTCAAATCTTCTCCGTCTGACTTTCAAAGTGCCCCCTCATCAAGACCTAACTAAGCTCCTTGTGGCAGAGTCACGCTTCTAGGAAGGCTCCTCTGACTGCACTGGTCTCTCTACCTGAGGAGACTTGAAAATGCTACATTTCATATCTGACTTTGATAATGTCATAGCTAGGAATCAACATGGCTGTCACGTAGCTCAATTGCTTGTATGGGAGTGAAAACCAAGAAGCAAAGAAGTTCAGGACTTGCCCAAGGTCGCACAGCACATTAGTGGTGGATCTGGGATGAGAAGCAAGGTTTTCAGACTCCCTGTCCAGTAGGACACCGCGTCTCTGCTGTCCACGGAAGGAATCTACAGAGACATTTCAGTCAAATGGCCTGGGGTTTGCCTCCCAGTTGCCTTCAGACGTCACTTTCCTTGCTCTGCACTCATAACTCTGCGCATCAGGCCAGCAACTGGTCTCAAGCTCTTCTTACTGTCCCCAGCAGTCACAGTTTAAGGCCTGGGCAGGTGGGACCCGGACAGATGGGTCTGACTTTTGAAATCACTCATGGGGCTTAGGATGCCCCTACAATGGCTGTCCATGAGGTCTCATGAATCTGCCAAAGCAAATTAGAACCCCTGAATGAGTCCCCTTATTGTTTATTTTTAAAATTCAAATTCTGCTACCCTACGTAGCTTCAACTCACATGTTAGGTTTTGGAGCAGAATTTTGAAATTTAGAGGAAGGAGTACATGGGATTGTCCTCATCAGCATGCTTTGCAGAATAGTGGATAGCAGACATACAGAACTGCAAAGATCTAGAGGCTCTTGGAAATCACTTGCTTCAACCTTTTCACCCTGCAGGTGAGAAAACTCGGTCCAGGAGGGTGAAGGGTTAGGCCTGGCTTCTGCAGCAGGCATCGGAGCTGTGTGAGGACCCGGCTCCTGGGTATTTGTTCTGTCTCCCCGTCTTGATGTCACATATTTAGAATTAGCTCTGCTACCCTCCACCACCAAGACTTAAATGTATTGCTTTTCTGCACCTTCATTTGGAAGCACTTTGGAGAGAAATGGTACTAGTTTTTGAGATCAAGTGATTAGAAAAACCAAATGTGTTCATCAAGGGAGGGAAGGGCGGTAGAGGGAGTTGATTTTTCTGGATAGTATTATTAATCTTAACATAATGAACTCAGTTGTAGCCTAGAAATAGTACATTTGCACATTTAGTGAACCTCTGTAAACCAAAAATGCAAAATAACTTCTCAGCTCCAAGTTAATTGAGGCAAAATTTCCCTAAAAATAAGATGTATTTATGCTGTATGTGTGTATGTGTGTAGTAAAATATGTGTATTTATATGTGTATATCTATGTATACATCAAAGATGGCTACACATTACACATACATGTACATGTGGATGTATATGTCTGTGTGTATATATGGGAGTATGTTTTTCTATATCCCGTTTTAGTCTCTGATTTGTTAAAAGGAATAAACCTTTTTTTTGTTTGTTTTTTGTTTGTTTTTATTTTGGCTTATTATGGGGGTACAAAAGTTCTAGTTAGATATATTGCCCATGTCCCTCCCATTCCCCCGAGTCTGAGCTTCAAGCGTGCCCATTCCCCAGACAGTGCACATCCCACTCTTCATGTAGGTATACACCCATCCCCTCCCCCCACCCCCCACCTCTGTCCAATACACAATTGGTGTTAAGGAATAAACCTTTTTTAGGGGAGACACAGAGGTGTTTTTATTTTTTTTAAATCAACAGATTCCATTTAGGAAAAAGGCACGAAGCCAATAATTTCTACACACTGCATGTATGTCCTGGAGTGTCAGCAGAAAAAGATAATAAAAGGCAAAGCAAATAAATAGAAGAAAACAGAAGCTAAAGTGCTGAGAAACCTTTTTTCTCCTAAGAGCTCATTTTGGTAATCCTCAAGGAAAATAGAAAAGCACTTGATCTGACAAGAAGGAGAAAAGAGAACCAAATGAAAATGAACCAATTGATTTAATTCAATGAGAAATGGTCGAAGGAGAGACAAAAGCACCTGCTGGAGGAGGAGTAAGGAAGGGGTGGAATTAGCGGAGCAGGTGCCTCAGTGGGACAGAGCCCCTTGGAGAGAGAGAAGCACAAAATCAAGGTTTCCCTTTTCCATCTTTGTTCTCAGCTCTAGAATCAGATTGTTCAATTTTTGCTTTAAGTCCCAGATGTCAGGGGCATAAAAATCTTCCATGTTACTTTTTAATTTTTTGCTAAGAGGCAGTAGGTTTTATTACTTTTTTCTGTGCATTTCATTGATTTCTTAATTAAATATTTTAAAAAGCAATTCTTTTTCCATTTCCATGTAGGAGTCTCTTGGCCTCATAATAATAAGTTCTGATGTTCCATATACTATGGCTCTCAGACCCCCCACTGCTGAAGAAGGAGCATGAACCATGGGCAAACATTAACAGCCAACTCACGCAGCCAAGAAGCAGGGGCAGGCTGTCTGCACCACTGGGTGTCACTTGCATGCAGGTTTGGGAGGGCTGCACAGGGCACCCGGAGAACATATGGACTTCTACCTGTTCTTTCTACTTCTTGCCTACTCTGCCTCCTACCCCTACCCCTGCCACACATGCTGCATACAGCAGCCAGAGCCATCTTCCTAAACATAATTTAGTTCATCATTCCTTTGTTTTAAACTCTTCATTTGCTTCCCACTAACTATAGATTAAAATCCAAATTGCTTACTATAATCTACAAGAAAGGTGAGAAGAACATTGAACTGTAGCAGATTTCATACACTGGCTTACTCAACTCTCTGACCAACCTCCTTCTCTTGCCTTCTTCTTTTATTGAGACTGGAAGTTTTAAAAATGACTTGATTTAACTAGCCTTTCTTGCAGCTGGGAGTAGCCATATATGCCATGGTTCTGGCTGGTGAAATGCAAGCAGAATTGTGCTCATGAGGTTGCCAAACTCAGAAAATAAAAATACAGGATACCCAGTTTGATGTGAATTTCACATAAATAATTAACCCTTTTTTTTTTTAGTACAAATATGTCTGAAATATTGTGTGGGAGATGCTTATATTAAAAAAAAATTGTTCATCTGAAACTTACATTTAACTGGGCATTCTGTGTTTTATCTGGCAGCCCTATGTACTAGAGATTTTGGGGGAAATTTCCCCTTTCTGCTTCTTTCTTCTTCTTGCCTAGAATATGGACATAATGCCTGGAGGTGTGGCAGTTGTTTTGTGACCATGAATTGTGGAGCACGTGGAATAGAAAAATAATGAGTTAAGTAACTAATGGTGTTGTTGGATATCTTACACTGGTGCTGAACTGCCCACCTCTGGTTTTCTTGTTGTGGGAAACACAAAACACCCAAGATCCTTCTCTGGCTAAGTCACTGCAGAGTGGCCTTCTGTTGTTTTATAGCTGATGCCTTGTGAGCACAGGGATCTCATCTGTCTTGGGTGGGCTGACTAGTGCCTAATACAAAGACAGCTACAGGGTTCCTTCCATAAACATTTGCTGAATGAATAAAAACAAATTGCTACTTAAGAAAAAAGCAAGTAACTCACTTATTTCCTTGTATCTTATTTAAAATAGTGTCATACTTCTTATTTAAATCCGGGAGGATATTTTTCCCTTTTGAACTGACTGGTGGCTACAGAAGGGTTATTATTTGCAACACAAAACAAATCAATTTTTAAAATGCCTGGCAGTTCAGACTCTTAAGATCAGTGTTTTTCAAATTGTGGTTTGTAACCCATTAGTGGACCATGAAATCAATTTAGTGGGTCATGACCAGCATTAAATAAAAAGGAGGAGAAGGAGGAGGAGAAGACCAGTAGGAAGAAGTAAAATGAAATTTTAAAATATCCTCATTGTAACTCTCCTTTGGGAAATAATAATGGCTTCTGATCTGTATGAACACACACACACACACACACACACACACACACACACACACACACGGGTTTATGTGTCCTGTGTTGTGATGTAACATGTATTTCCTACTGTTAATCACAATTTAAAAAAATTGAAAGCCAGGCTCAGGATGAATATAGCTCAAATTTCAAATGTCCATACATGGAAATTACACTGGCCCAGTCCTGGCCCCTGAGTCACCTCTCTTTAGCTGGGTGACTTTGGGAGGAAAAGCAATCTGTTTGGACAGCATTTTATGATTTATAAAACTCTCTCATACAAACAATATTACAACAACCCAGTGAAATAGATGCTGTACCCAGCTGTAGCTGTGTCTCTAATAATGGCAGCCACTAGCCACTTGTAGCTAGTGAGTGTTTGAAATGTGGTTGATGCAACTGAGGAACTGAATTCAGTATTTTATTTCATTCTAATTAATTTAAATTTAAAAACTGACACTTGATTCAGTTACTGGAAAAATATGCTTGGAACAACTTGGGTATGTGAATCTAATTTTTCAACTATAAATTTTATAAAATATAGATCAAGTATTTCAGATGAAAATTTAGCCTCCAAATTGAAAAATGGACTATCAGTTAAAATATACACTAGTTTTCAAAAATTTAGTACAGAAAAAAAATTATACAACATTTCATCAATAATTTTTATATTGAACACATGTCTAAATGATAATATTAGATCTATTGGGTTAAATAAAATATATTATTAAAATTATGTTTACTTGTTTCTTTTTACTTCTTATAATGTAGTTCCGAAAAAAATCCACAATGACATTTTTGGCTCAAATTTTCTTTCTATTAGACAGAACTTTAAGGATTAAGTATCTTGCCCTTTGGCCACTAGACGGGTAAGTGCTTCAACCATCACTACAGTCCAGGTCCCTTGACTACGAATCCATGACTCTTCCCACTAAACTATAAGCCACATCTCCCTAGGCCACGTTGTTTTTATCTTTAAAAACAGCGAGTGAACTAGGGGATGATAATAACAATGTCTAATATTTATTGAGGGCCTACCATGTCTGGAGCATTATGTTAGCATTTTTGAATTTTCCACAACCCTATAAGGTAGTTATATGATTATTATACCCACTTTTCAGATGGGAAAACTGAGCCTCAGAGATATCCATTAACTTGCCTGTCAGCTCAAGGTAGGGCAGACTGAGGGGCCCAGAGCCCAGGAGGTTCATGAGAAGATAACTAGATGAATGGATAGTTGGGGCTTTTCCCTGGCTTTTAGCCCTCACAAAAGCAACTGGACTCTGGGAGGTAGCATGTAGCTGTTATCTCTGTAGTCGTGTTAGCTTCATTTCCTTTGGGAAATAATGGCTGTCTGATCTTGTTGCTGATTCCAATACTATATGGCAGAAATCTCCAACCTCCATAGTCCTTGAATATATAGATAAGGCTCAGAAAGGCAACTTTTTTATTTGACAAATAATTTTCAACCAGAAAATTGAAATTTGGGCTTTGCTATTGTGGGTGCTTATTTAAAGATCTACCTGCAATGTGAGACTAAATTCCAATAACAGCATTCAAATTTAGCAACAAATCATACTTTCCCAGGGAAATTATTTTTCTTTTGTTACATTGTTTGTGCTCATTAAATACAATTTATAAAAGAAATGATAAAAGAAAAATTTGTCTATAGTTCTACTATTCAAACTTTCTATTGTGGGTTTTTTTTTTTTTTTTTTTTTGGCTTCCACATGCATAGGATTTAAAAATACTATGATTTCACTAAATTTACTTTTTCACTTGGTCTTTCACCTAACATTATATCATAAGCATTTTCTATATTTTTATGTAAGATTTGCAAACATATTTATAAATACTTATATGCTATTCCAATAAGTGGACATCACATTTAATCTATTTCTTCAGTTTGGACAATTACATTGTTTCCAGTTTTTTGCTATTGCTGATAAAGTTGTTTTCCTGCTTCTGTGAATATTACACTCTTTTGCTACATATCCACCAACATGTATCAAAAACCTTAAACTGTGTATATTCTTTGGCCTAACAATTTCTTGTCTAGGAATTTGCTTTAAAGACAGTTATTTATAAAGACTAGTTGGCAAAGTTTTTCAGCATTATTTATGTGAGTAAATATTTAGAAATGGTAAATGTTCAACAGAGAAGATTACTTAAGCAAGGTATGGTGTATCCACACAATAAAGTACTTCATGAAGCCATTAAAATATTATCTGGAAGAATGGGGAGGATTTTTAAATATTAATAACAATGGCTTTCTTTTATTGAGTCCCAGGCACTGTGCTTATACGCATTTAGGATGTAATTTAATCCTTAACAGTCCAGGTATTTGGTGTTACTATTATCATGTCCTTTGTTCAGATGAGGAAACAAGTTTAGAGGGTTAGGTGACTTCTCACCAGCACACAGCTGGTAATTGAACAAGCAGTGAAATCAAGACAAACCCTGGCAGTCTGTCTCCAGGGCTTATGTCCTTAACCTCCATGCTGTATAAAGACTTGGGTTGTTCACAATGCGTCATTAGATGGAAAAGGCAATTACAAAACAGCATGGATGGTGTGACCTCAATTTAGCAAAATAAAATAAATATTTGCATGTGCATCTGGAAAATGAAAACATATGAGAGGATTCACCAAAATATTAAGTGGGTAACTCTGGGTGGTAGAATATTTTTCTTTCTACTCTTTGGAATTTTCCAAAACACCTTTCTGTCTCTATGAATTTGCCTGTTTTAGATATCTCATAAAAGTGGAACCATAGAGACAGCAAGTAGAATAGAGGTTACCAGGGGCTGAGAGAGGAGATTAACGGGGAGTCCTTGTTTAATGGCTGTAGAGGTTTTGTTTGGGAAGGTGAAAACATTCTAGAATTGGATCATGGTGATAGTTGTGCAACATTGTGAATGTACTTAATGCCACAAGGCCCCCTCCTGAAGCAGAGGCAACCCTCACCAGACCTTGCCGATGCCTTGATCTTGGACTTCGAAGCCTCCAGAACTACAAGAAAATAGTTTCTATCGTTTAGAAATTACCCAGTCTTGGGCATTTTTGTTGTAGTAGCACAAATGGACTAAGACACCTTCCAAACCCTTCAGGCTAAGCTGTGGTCTTACTCCTGCCTTGGCCGTGTGTGTGGATGCTTCTGACCTTTGCATTCTAATAACGGAGTTACCTGTGTCTGTCTTCCTCAGGACACAGGCTCACTCCTTGAGAGCAGGGTGGGCCTTTGCCATTTGCATACGCTCAATGCCTAGCACAGAGAAGGAACTCAATATTGCTTAACAGAACTGAGCTCCTGATTTACATTAACTAATTGCTTACCAATGAGGCTTTATATTTTGTCTATCAGTAATGCGTGGCAGTACTTGTTTCACTGCAGCATTGTCTGAACTGGCGCAGACAATGGGAATTATATTTGGGAACTGGGAATTATATTTGTTGCTTCAATTTGCATGTCTTTAATTACTAGTGAGGTTGAGTCATTTCCCCATATGTTCTTTAATTAGTTGTTTCTCCTCTTTTGTGAATTGTCTGTTTATTTCTTTTGTTCAGTTACCTACTGGAAGCTGTTTTCCTCACTGATTTGTAAGAACTTCTTAAAACCAGGCTATTAACTCTTTATCTATTGTATTTGCTAAAAGAAATTATTCCCATTTGTTCTTTACCATTTAATTTTGTTCTTAATATAAAGAATTTGAACAATTTTATGCTATCAAATCTTATATATAAAGTTTACTAATTTGCCTTTTTATAGTTATGAACTTGAGTGTTCTAGAATGGCCTTCCATAGTATTACTTTCCACATATACAATAATAAATGATAATAATAATCACTTTAAAGGTAAATCCTTGCTTTATGAATCTTTGGCTGGAAATTTTAAGCATAATCATATTCATAGAAATCATTTAAAAAAAAACCTAAATGAAGAGTCACTGAATTTATGTTGTAAATTAAGCTTTCTTTAGGACTTCCTTAGCCATTAGAGCTAGGGAGAGAAAAAAGCCCTAAATTTCAAGTGAGATCTAAATTACAAAGCAACAGTGAAGCTGGGAGAAAGTTTAGGATAGAGCTTGCACATTGTCAGCCCTTCAGGGCACATTGACTATTCATGGATGGGTTTTCATTTGGCCTGAGTCTTGGTCAGCATTGACTTTTAAATTTGGATTAGTCTTCAATGCTTAAAAGTCAGGAAGCAACAATCACCTGGATATCCAGACATCCACCTATTCTGGATTGAGGCAGGGAAGGAAGAGCTGGCGACACTGGTTTTTTGGTGGCAATGATTGGCTGGCTTTGAGCATCCGCTACCCATTTAGATGGCCACATCCCTCCAGTTCCCCACAATCCCAGAATTCCCTAGTGTCCCCATTACTGAGGCTGAGGGTCAGTGGCCATTTATCATCTTAGCCTTGGCCCGCTTCACTCATTTAATTTACCTACCAGCCTGCTGTGGGCATTTGAGTATGGGTTGAGGATATCAGGCCAGGCTGCTGGAATCTGCCAGATAATCTCACCACTTGTAGGGCTGTGGGGATTAAATTTAAATCCAGTTCTTCTGAACTTGGAACAGTCAATCTGTGAGTATTTGACCTGCCCATTTCTGTAAGTGGAAATCACTGTCTACTCTCCACCCCGCCCTCCAACCTTCTCTCCTCCCCCCACCTCCTTGCTTGGGATATAATGAATATGATTTATATTGACTTCAATGCAAAAATTCTGTAACTAAAGCTCAGGTAAAGAAGAAGATGGTAAAATGACCCCATTGCAAGAGCCTGAAGATGCAGTTGGTATCTTGTATCTTACATCCTAATGGACACAGGTAATGATGGTAAATAAATGGGGGCAGACTCCCAATATCTTTGGAAAGTAGGAATGCTTTGAATTTCAAAAGCCAGAAGAAAAAAAAGACCAAATATTGGTCAGTTGTTTAGGACTAAAGAAAAATAAAAGGATAATTGCTAAATATTTCTAAACACAATTTAGAAAAAAAAAATTGGTTGTAGAAAAAAAAAATGGCTTTCAGACTGTTAAAGGTATAATCTTGTGCAGCAGGAAACTACCTGAGATGGCAGGCTAAAAGATCCCAAGATAGGAGAGGTTGAATTTGGAATCCTGGGTAGCTATATCCACACCGAGTGAGGAGATGGTCAAAATGGGTCCTGAGCAGAACTTGGTATCAGAGATTTGTACTTGTGATGCCACAACTGGTACCTGGCACAGCCCACCTGGGGGATGCTGCAGCCTAGGTGGTTAATGCCCCAGTGCTCTGGCCTCTGACCATGTGTGCCAAATACTGTTTCTGCTATTAACTGCTGTGTGATTTTACTGGAGGGCAAAGTCTATGGTTTCTCTAAAGCGTCTATGCAATAGGGACAGCGGGAGGACCCTCTTACAGAATTGTGGGGAAGATTCATAGAGGAAACCCACGTCAAAGTGCTTAGCACACTGTCTGGCATTCAGCAAGGACTCAGTAGCTGTTCACTGTCATTATCACTGTCATCACAATCATTACTATTGCAAACAAGATTGTCCTGGGGAATTGTGCTGCTGTCAAGACAACTTTCAATGATGAGGGATACTAGAAATGCAGCAGGAACAAATTCTCAAGGTCACCGTCTCTGTAAAGGGACCTGAATGGTGGCAGGTAAGGCAGGGGAAACAGAAAGGTGGCCACGGTGTTTTCACAGAATCACTCTTAGTTGAATACAACAGTGATTATCAAGTCTTAGGTTTTACTAGTGATTTTCGTGGGGAGTGATTTAATGGGGAGAACTATCCAGTTTCATTTAAACTGGGAAGTGACATTCAGTTTAGGGTTTTCTGATCAATATTCTGCCTGCATGGGTGTATACTGATGACATTTCCTAGGATTCTCAACGTTTGTTACTGGGCCTCAAGGGACATGCAGTAGCCTCCATTTGGAGTTTATAAGCTTACGCTGTTTAGTCTATGTCATAAACTGTAAATATTTCTCCTCTAGACAATTTGTAGTAAATTACATTTCCATATTTTGATTTCTTTCTCTTTTCAATACTAACTGATTAAATAAAAAAAAAATCTTTGCAAATGCTTTGGTTTTATTACCTGACTCTCTTCTACAATGTTTCATCAAGCATGTGGTCTATTCCATGGATAGAAACATTTGCCATACAAATATGTAATAAAATCACATATATTTTGCTCTGTAAGTGCTGTATAGGTCTTAAGCAGATAGGTGTTCACTGACTGATTGATGGCTGGAGAAAACCCAAATGCAACACTTTTTTGATGGAAAAGCATTTTAAAAATAAGGGAACTAAGTATCACCCTGAAACTGAGGCCTATCTTCTAAAGTCTGCTCCTACGTAGCCTAGAGCACATCATCAAAAACCGCACATTTGGAAACCCTAGGGCATACTGAATGTGCTTGATGCTTGGGAAAGAAATGGTCATGAAAAATGTAGGTATTTCCTACCTACCAAGGATGCTGATGTGTTCTTGAGGACTACTCCTGAAATCATTCCAGGCAGATCCTCAGGGATCAGAGCTCAGAGCTCACTGATCTCAGATCCTGAGGATTTTGGCAAGAGATGTGAAGTCACTCACTAGACTGGGAATAAGTAGCAGAGATAGGTACAGATGGGTATGAGACAAAATTCCAAACCAAGGCCTCCCAAATGAATGCATTCTCCTTCATTTGAAAAACTCATTGATAGGTCAAGAAATAGATTATAAGCACCTCCTAAATATAGCATTATATTGAGTGGGGTGGGGGATGTTTATAAAGGCATATATATACCCTCCTTGCCCTGAGAAGATATATAGTATAGTGAAAAGGCAAGCAAGAACAAAAAAAAATAAATAAATAAAAAGGCACAGCCAGGTCTAACTGCTTAATAATAATAATAATAATGCAGGGATTTTAGGTTGTGGGTTAAGGGTGCACATTTGCATATGTCCAGTCTCCTGCCCTTTGCCTTCTAAGTTGACCCTGGGGAGGCTGAGCTTGTACCCATGTGCTCTTCTGAAGCCCTGGCAAAGGGGTCCTCTAGGCTGAGAGTCCTTAGCTCCTTTAAAGAGATGAAAGGCTGGCCAGTAATGTCTACACTCTGTCCCTTATTTGGCTCCTTTCATTTCAAAAACTCTTTTGGTTGCTGGAAAAGAGTGTCATCATCCAAATCTGGTCTGAAAAGTTCTTCCTTTTTTTCTGGCATCTTTAAACACTACGTGATCGTCCTTAATCAAGAGCCTATCTCTTCTTCATTTTCAAACACACTTGTTTGTTTATGGCATGTGCTATAACGCTTGAGATCACTCACAGAATCAGAGCACTTTAGACCTGGGAGGGGCCCTCAGAACCAGAAATGTCTTACTCCACGCTGACACAGTCCTGCCCATCTTGGGGTTAGTCCTCAGCTCCACAGCTTCTCTGCCTCGCCCAGGAGAATTTTTGGCTCTTAGTTTTGCCTACAGAATGAAGCCCAAACTGTTTAGCTTGACCCAACATTGTCTTTACATCTCCCTGCCCTCGTGCCCCCAGGTCTACGCTGTGACCCACCCTCCCAGCCCACAGGACTGGTCACTGCTAGCCGAGGTGCCACTCTCCTCAAGGCCATCAAGACTTTGCACACAACATCCCCTCTGCCTTTCTTTCTTTTCTACCTAAAAATCTCCTACTCACCCTACAAGGCCAATTGCAGGGTCACCTCCTCTGGGATGACATTTCCAACTTCCTCAAGCAGAGCTGATCTTCCATTTCCTACAGCCATACTTTGTGTATAATATTTTCTAAAACTTAGCACATAATTGTCACTGTGTGCCTGTATTTCCAGCTACTCTGTGCTCTCCCCAAGGGCAAGAATGACAATTGATTCATTCAGTGTTCATTTGTTCACTTCATGCAGCATTTATTCCAGTCCTGGCACATAGTAGACACCTATAAATGACTCCTGAATTGAACTGAAAAGGAATGTAGGTTTAGAAATGTGAAATAATCTGTCAATTGCTATAACAGGTCAAATGTGAAAGTTTAAGAGGATGACTTATAATTTTCTGCCCATAAACACTACCATATGCATGCCCAGGTGGGCAGGCTATCTTTCTAGTCAATATGTATGCAGTACCCAACACATCTTGAAGGGTTCAGACAGGTCTACCCAGAGCTGAAGGAAAAGAGAGTTCCTGAAAAGTTGGATAGACTTTAGCTTGGCTCCCTGGTATAGACAGCCCCAAAGTGAATAAAACTCCTTCTGGGAATCTGTGTATTAAAGGGGATCCATTTTATGGCCTTGGGGCTCTCACCCACTATGTAGGTGGTTTTGGAGACTCAAAATTACATCCAAGGCTGTTTGTTAGAAGTTTAGAGAGTTAAGAGATCAAACATCTTGGGAATCTTGGGTAAGAATGATGAAGTAAGTAGGAAAAACTGCCCCAAACTCCTGCCCAACACAGGCTCACTGGCTGAAAGCTGCATTTCTGACAGATAATAGAGACCTTCAGAGTTATGACACAATTTTTAATATGTTCAGCTTTCTAATCTTTGTTGTCTCTCTGCATTCTTAATATTTGCCATCAACCCTTAATGAGGTTCTATATCTTCATTTTGGGGGTATAGTTCTGTTAATTGTTGAGAAATGTGTTTCAGAAAGATGTGGATGAATTATTGTAAAGCATATTTATTTAGTGCAATCTAATTATTGTAACATTCAGTAAAGGCAAATGAATAAATCATAAATGAAGGGTAAGGAGGGTGGAGCTGTTGTGCATGTGTTCATGGTTTGTGTGTGTATTTGTGTGTGTGAAGCATGTACATGTGTGTACATGTGTGTGTTAGTTTGCAAAACACATTCCTTGACTTGGCTTGGGATTCCAGATAGCATATCTGGGATATGCTATAGCAGAGACATTTTGACCTAATACAGTGGACGCTACCCTCATGTGACTATTGAACATTTGAAACGTGGCTAGACCAAATTGAGATACATTAGAAGTGTAATATATACAACAGATTTTGAAGACTTAGTTTTCTTTGAAAAATGTAAAATATCTCATTAGTATTGTTAGAAATGGGGTTTTACTCTGTTGCCCAGGCTGGATTCCTGGGCTCAAGGAATCCTCTCACCTCAGCTGGGACTACAGGCACATGCCACCATACCTGGCTAGATATCTCATCATGGGAAAAGTAGTTCTGAAGTTTCTTAAAATGTTAAGCATGTAGCTAACGTATACCTAGCAATCTTATTTTCAGGTAGCTACCCAAGAGCAATGAAAACATATGTCTAGCTGGACATAGGGGCCCATGCCTGTAATCCCAGCACTTTGGGAGGCCAAAGCAGGAGGATTGCTTGAGGCCAGGAGCTCAAGACCAGCCTGGGAAACATAGCAAACCCCATCTCTACACAAAATTTTAAAATATTTTTGGGCATAGGGGTGCACGCCTATAGTCCCAGCTATTTCAGAGACTGAGGCTGGAGGATCACTTCAGCCCAGGAGTTCAAGGTTATCATGAGTTATGTCCACACAAAGATTTGTACATGAATGTTCATAGCATCTTTATTAGCATGTAATAGCCAAAGAGTGCAAACAACTCAAATGTACATTAACTGGTGAGTAGCTAGACAGAATATGGCACATCTATGCAATGGAATATTATTTAGCAATAAAAAGGAACAAAGGACTGATATATGCTGTATGAATGAATGTCAAAAAATATTATGCTAAATGAAAGAAGCTAGACACAAAAGATCACATACTTTACAATTACCTTTATAACTATAGAGATAGGAAATAGATTAGGGGTTGCCTAAGGCTGGGGATGGGAACTGAGAATGATTGCATATGGGCTGACAGCTTCTTTTTAGGTGATGAAACCGTTTTAAAATTAGATTGTGGTGATGGTTGAACAGCTCTATAAATTTACTGAAAAATCATTGGATTTTGTACCTAAAACAAGTAAATTTTGTGGTGTATATTATACTCAATGTCATAAATATGCAATAAATGTAAATGTGATTTCAGTGTAATAATTATTATTCTATTAATATGTAATAATTCTTAGTGTAATGTTAGTGTAATACTGTTTACATGTTGAAATGATAATAATCTGGGTATATTGGGTTAAATAAAGTTTATTATTAAAATAATTTTATCTACTTACTTTTATTTTTTTTAGTGTGGCTACTAGAAAATTTCAAGTTAAGTATGTAGCGTGGCTTATCTTTTTTATTGGGCAGCATAGCTTTAGAAGGTCCCACAAGAGCGGCTACACAATCCCCACATCTCCATGCAATTTCAGATTGCACTTCCCCTTTTCTCAGCTGGCACAACCAGCCCTATTTGGGAACCGAGCACTTGCATCATCCAAAAGACTCTAAAAGAGGGGAAATTGCACAGATTGTAGCTGTTTAGGCCCTTGGCTACCCGACGGTACCCTGGTGATTGCAAGAGAGGTGTTGGGCTGGGCGTGGAGCAAGGTGTTGGCCCTTTGCCAGGCGAGGCCCAGGAGCATAACGGGAAACCAAGGTCAATGTCAGCAGCACATCCATCATGTCTGAAAACGGATCACGTTCGTTGTACACCCAAACGTCCACACATCCTTCATGTCTCTCAGTGCCAGTGTTCTGTGCAAAACTAATGTAAGAATAGAAGCTACTAACACTGTCTAGGAGGATCTAAACTTAAATGCAACTAATTTATTGAGACAAAACTAAATTTTATTTTAAATACCAATCCAGCATGTTCAGTGCTTACAGGTTAGCCTCCTGGAGGGGAGGAACAGGGTTATTATCACATCTTGTCCTTGTAAAGTGTGTGGATGTCTGGGTCCCACCCCCAGATAGTTTGATCTAACTAGCCTGGGGTAGGGTCTTAGTAATGATGTTTTGAAAGGTTTCCAAACTGGCTCTACTGAGCATCACTGACCCAGGTGCTTGCTCAGCAAGGACTTCACAATGGGCTTTGGACTGAAAAAGAGAGGAGGAGGACGAGATGGGCAAGGGGGAGTCAAAGCAGACTTGACTCCCCCCGACCCGGGCTGGAATCCCCCTCTGCTCTCCCTGGTGGCTGGCCTCTGCTGGACAACATGGGGTGGATGCTGCCTGTGGCTTATGAGAGAGCTTCTCCATGTTGGATGAGCAGCAATTGTTAGACATGTCTTTCTCAGTCCAAGTTCAAACCTGCTGCTCTCTTAAGTCCACTTATGGGTCCTAGTCCTGCCATCTGGTCAAGACTGAATCATTCTATCCTCTCCCCACATGAGAGTCTTTCTACTATTTGAAAACAATCATCATGACCTCTCGACTGTCTCTCCTCTACGCTACACATCCCCATTTCCTTGATCTGTTCAGCACAGTTTCCAGGCCTGTAACCATCTCTCAGCTCTAGTCTGTCAATTTCCCCTTTAAAATGGGAAGCCTCCAAATGCTCGCCCTCCAGATGGTGCCTGCCCACGGCCAATGCAGCAGGACAATTACGTTCCTTGATAAGACCATTACACTCCTAGTAATGTAACCATCACACTGCATTGGCTCAACGGCAGAACAATTGGAGAGAGGGAAGAAGAAAAAAAAGTGAGGGGGGGGAAGCTAGATTTCTGAAATTTCTCATCTGTAAACTTTTAACGTTTGAGTATGGCATTTCACAAAATGCTCATCCAAGTGAAAGTGGACCCAATTTACTAGAATGAAGAGATTGTCGGCAGAGAGAGGAATTCTTGTTATTCCAACTTATTTCTTAACTATTGGCCTTCCATCAAGTGCTCTAGTGACCAAAGTTTGGGGGGACATCGGCAAAATGACAATACTCAACAAAGAGCTTAACAGATCTGAAAGGATTGGGTCTGTCCTGGGTAGGGTATGCTCTATTTGGGAAATGACTTGGTTCCCAAGATAAGCTAAGATCACATGCAAGTCACATCCCCTCCTGTAGAGGCCATTGACATTCCAGGCTTGAATTAAAGCTGCACCTTCCCCCATGGCTTCGCTCACCAGAACATGGTCTCCCAAGGAGCAGTGGCCATGCCGGACTCCTCTGTGCTGGCACAGGGCCCAGACTGGGGTAGAATGTATTTGCTTCTTAGCCAGCTCAATTATCCACCTCTCTCTCCAAAGACAATTCATTTCAGATTCAACTTACATATATTGAATACTCATTATCTGTGCTAGATACCTGGGTAGGGTGCCTTTACACATGATTTATTATGTAAATGTTTTCGATTCGTTGCAATGGGGTAACATGGATCGCAAAAGGGAAAGGACATGCCTATCGCTATTCAGAAAGGATCAGTGGGCTCCAGGGGGAAGAGGGTCCATGTAGGAATTGGGAGAGAATCAGGGAAATAACAGAAAAACTTAGAAATATCTAGTCTGTCTGCCTGATCTTGAGGATATTAATAGAAAAGAACCATTTTCAAAGCCTAGCACATCCCTGCCCATGGTGACATTGCTCACGTGGGCCCTGGACCCTCCTGAAATCAGCACAAATCTGCAGACAGATATGGCAGAGGCTGCAAGAGATACCGGGGCAGGGAGGGACATTGATGAATGTGTGACATACAAACCAACAGCCTCTTTCTGATGTGGGGGGGCTACCTTCCCCCGACTCCCTGGGAAAATCCCCCCCAAGGAGGATAATTACCCCATGGACAGACCATTCCAACTTGGACTCTCAAAGGCTGATCTCAAGGGCTGAAGGCCCTTTCTTTAACTATCAAAATGAAAATGAAATCAAATCAACAGAAGAGCAGACTCTGTCAAATAGGTCTTCCAGCAAAAAGGAGTGAGCATGGAGTACCCAACCCTGTGCCAGGCTTGGGGGATCCCCTCACCCCCGCCTTTCCCTCCCTAGTAAGTGGACAGCCTCTCTTGCTGGCTCTCACGTGGTAAAACGCTGTCTCCTAGATTTCCTGTCACTACTGTGGTCCTTGCGAGAAGCTGCCTCACACTGGGCTGGTCATTCTGCCTTTCCATCTACTTCTCCATCTCCATCTTAAGAAATAAACAAAACAATAAAAAGCACCCATGTTTGCAGAGTCCTGGCATGGCAGAGCTCAGAGGAACCGCTGACATCGCCGTGAGTGAGAAACCGGAGCCCCAGAAAGGGAGGTGGTGTCTAAGGCTCCAGCGAGTCAGAGACAGGCTGGGCCCCTCTCGTCATCTTTGGGCTGTTGCTTTACTTTTGGTGTGTTTGGCCACGACTTGGTTCCTCCATGGCTGTTTTCCAGGGTTTGGTCTCAGAGGCCCCCTGTGCGTTCTTGCTCTGTTACAGAGACTGCATGCGACGCAGTACTGCCTGCTGGGGCAGAACCTTCGGCTTTGGTTACTCTGGTTTACTTCCTCTTAAGGCTCTGACTGTGGCATTTGCAAAGCGTCCTCTGAGCTCTGCTCAGGAAAATGACAGACTAGGTTGTGTGCATATGGTGGTGGCAAGGTTGCCTCGGAAAAAGACATAACTGCAGTGTGATCAATCGAATAAAACAAACCCCACAGCAAATTTTCCAGCAACCTGATGGGGGAGGGGAGCCCTGACGGACCATGGAGTGGTCGTCAGGAAGCTCGCTGGGCACAGGGCCACTGCATGGCCTTGACCTTCTTCCCATCTTAGGCTAAACCAGTGTTTCCCAAATTGGTCTGCCATGGGAATCACCTGTTGCCTGTGTCCTACCCTCAGAGTGATGATTAATTGATTTGGGTGGGACCTGGACTTTAAAATTTAAAAAAAAAAAATCTTCATGAAATTCTAATGTGCACATAAGTCTGGGAACCACTCAATGAACTGCTGGAAAATATTATATTTAGAAGAGATCCAGGAATGGTGCAGTTTGATGGTTAGATCGGTTCTAAACTCTGACCTCAGCACCTGACCAAAGGGTCAGCGACCTGCTGGCAGAGGTTTTAGTGTGGTCCCGGCCAGAAGACCAGTTTTATTCTCTCAAGTGTAAGTGACACTTCTACAAGGCTGCTCTACCTACACAACGGGCGTATGGAGAGCTCTCAGAAGCACTTTGCCTTCTCCCTTGAAGGCGAGGACGTTGTCTGCCTTCAGGTCTCCCCTTCATGGACCTTTCCCGAGAGGCAGAGCTAACCCCTCCCTGGAACCTCAGGCTTGTAGGCCAGTGATAACCAGCGCGTTTGCCAGAATAGCCTAGGGGAACAACAGTACAGCCCAGTGACTGGAGGGTGTTTTCAGAAAGAAGTAGAAAATACCAATAACAGCAGCGACAACCACAGCTCCTGTTCACTGACCACCTACTCAGTGCCAGGCACAGAGCTGGGTAAGGGACTACTGTGCAGCATGATTCTGGGTGACAGTATCAGCGGTGTTCTCTGGGGTCATGCACTGCATGGTAGGATGATTTAATATATTCTCATTTAACTTCTTTCCTGAATTCTGGAAGAGAAGATTATTATGCCAATTTTTGCAGATGACAAAACAAAGACAAAGAAGATCCAAGTCTGAGGACAAAAAGACCCTAAATGGTGGAACTGAGATTTGAACCTGGGTCTTCTAGCAGGCAGCTTCCTACTGGTGAGCATGAAGGGAAAATAAGGGTGAGGAAACAGGTAAGCGTGCATCCCAAGACCCTGCTTAGTGGCTTAGCGAGCCTACGGGAAGCTCACAGTTAGCAAGGGGAGACTGGCAAGACGAAAAGGGAACAATGTGGTGCTGGAAACCAGGCATCAAGCAAGTGCGCCATGGAAAAGCAATACCGGGCAATCACTGAACAAATGACAACAGAGCCCAGACAAAAAGAGGAGCCCTTGGGATCTGCTTCTCAGACCGATGCTTCAGCCGAGAACCCCAGGCTCTCCTAACGGCAAGTGGCCACATTTCCCCGGGCGCAGCTGTTCGTGTGGAAAAGCAGGCGACAAGACAAAGGCCGCCAGCCTCACCTCCCCAAGCACGGCTGCACAGCAGCAATTTAGCGGCACCTCGCAAAAGTGACAGATTGTTATTCTTGACATAAACTCCGTCTTACTCCTAAAAGGATTTTATTACCTCTCGCATAGTTGTTCGATACTGGTGAGATTAAATGAGAACAGTTTAAAATAGGGAGGAAGGAAAGAAGAAAAGAAAGAGAAGCCCTGTGGCAGGTGGGGGGACCGCTATCAGCACTCCAAGCTTTGTGGGGCTGCACCCAGCCGCATTTACTGACTCGAGTGACTCTCCCGGTGACGTGTGGCAGGCTGAGCCTACGGGAGTGACAAGCTTGAGCTACAAGCGTGAAGGGAGGAAAGTCAGCCCAGGAAACCAGGTGAAGTCTGGAGCCAGGGCCACCCTGCCTGGATCACTTTATGAGCTGTCCAATTTATTCCTGCATGTTGATGACAGCCACTCACCACGCTGAATCCTAACCGATCATTAAGAAGGTCCGAATAATTCAATTGGCCACATCATGCTTGGTCTGGACATCGTGGGTTTACACACAGTTTGCTAGAGCTTCAGTGCAGGGCCACTAGCTTGTCTCATATTTAAGACGCCAACAATAGTAGCAAAATTAACTGGTTGCATCCCCATACAAGAAATAAGAGGCTGTGCGTATAACTGACTTGGGTGTCCATGGCACGTTGATGATATTTGGGGGTAGGGGATCCCAAATACACTCACATGTTGTTAAGAAGTGCAACTCTCGAGAGTCCAACAAACTAAGGCAAGAATGTGGAAAAACAAGTTGTCATATTGCTGATAGGAACATAAATTGGTTAAAGATTTCTGGAGGAAAATTTGGTAAAAATCTTAGCCCCAGCAATTCAAAACTTAAAATTTGTCTAATGAAAATGATTATGGAGGCGAGAAAAAATTTACTTTCCAGATTTTAAAAAATATTGATTTTAATGGTAAAAAAAATTAGAAACAGCTTAAAGAGGAGAATGGTTAAGTGAAGTTATTCATGCCTGTGATGGGAACAGGAGATAAGGTTGAAGGAGAGCAATTAATGATCTGGGAGATGATCATGATGTTTCTATGTAGTTAAACAAAGTCACAAAACAGAATTGCAGTATGACATATAAACTATGTATGTAAATATATGCAAAGCGGAAAAAGATTGAAAGGATATGCACCAAAACGTTAAATGTGGAAATCTTTAAGTCATAAGCAATTTTTCTGCTTGTCTTTATTTTCTCAATTTTCTACAATAAGTATGTTAGTTTTATCAAACTAAATTATGTAAGTGATTTTTTTGTTTTAGATTCAAGGAACTCTGGGGAGAGTACTTTATGTAAATGAAGAAGTCACAGGACAGGACAGGTCTTTAAGACAAGCCAGCTGTTTGGGTGAGCCAAGGCAAAAGAGACCAGACAACCCCTTGGTAGTCGTACCGGGCGACTGTATCCTCACGGTATTAAGGACAGGGCAGATACTCAGTACATCCTTGCTGAGCGATACCAGAGGCTTCTAGATACAGTGGGGTCACATACCAGACCCCAGAAGTACTGGCCTTTGCAAGAGTCAATAAGCAGGACCTGCTGATGTTTGCCACCTCATTCCAGCCATTCATAAATGGGCAGGGACCAAGTCCATGTTCTTCCCCACACGCTCAGACCCGTCCTGTGCTTGGCACACAGTAGGTACTCAGGTATCTCCCTTGAACCAACACAGCTTTTGTCTGCTGTTTCCAGCAGGAGTGATGTTTGAAAGCCCCCCACCCCAAGACATACCCTCAGACAGAAGTTCCACCATCATTCAATGTCATTAACTTACTGCTGCACTTAAAAAGGTTTTGAAAACTTTGTATGTTTCCTCCTTGTGCCGTATCATCGCACAGGCTCACCAAAACCATTCTGGGGCGAGTCTGGCCACGTTTCTACTTTCCAAGAGAAGTGAAAAAGATGAAGCAATTATCTGGAGAGTTCAGGTAAAATGTCAGCTCTCTTCTGAACCCCGTTTCTAGTCTAAATCCCATCCCATTTCCAAGAAAGCATTTTCCTGATTCATTCAGGTACATTTTCTCAATTCCTAGTTTAGTTTCAAGAAGGCTCAGCCTATTAGCGTTAAAGACTAGACTTGGGGATGTGTGCACCTCGTGCCATCTCTTGGAGGAATATTTTACCATGAAAAATGGGCTTTAATAACAGAACGTTGAGAAAGATGACACAGAGATGATTTACCAACGTATATACCGTGACATATTAAATTGCAGACAGTTTGGGCGAGACTCTGAGTCTTAAATGAAACATCCAATATCTGTACCAGCGCACAGCCAAAGTAACGGCAGAAAAACAAAAACACAGAAACATCCATATGTCACTGGGAGCAACAGAGCCCTGCCTCCTCAGAAATGGCTCTGCAGTGGGTGGGTTTCTGCCTGGCTGCGGAGCACTGAACTGAAAAAGTAGTTAATTAATGAAAAACTTAAAATTCAGCAATGAAATTACCTTTCGCGGTGACTGACAAAGGCAGTATAAATAATTCAATCTCCCGCACAGTTGATTGAACAGAGTGCCTTTCCTCTTTTGTCAACAGCATAGGGACATTTTTTCCCCCCGCTGCCACATTCTGTAGCGGCTACAACAAGTGTCACTGCCGAAGTCTAGCCAGGGAAATGACAAGGGCAGAGAAAATCTAATTGAGAACTGGCTTCAGTCAGGAATTCCAAATGTGTAGTGTGTTTCAGGTGGGTGACTCAACGTGCAGGGAGGGCAGGCCTGTCAAATGAGAGTTCCTCAGCAGTCCCTGGACACCCACAGCCACTTCGGGAGAGGAAGAGCCTGGGTGCCAGGTGGTCCCCCTCTCTCCCCTGCACTACAAACTCGCTGATCCCAGAGCCTTCAAAGTGAAGGAAGGAAGAGAAAACATGGGTGTGGCTCCTGGTTAGCAGAGGCAGTAAAAGAGGGGAAAGGAATTAACTTGAACCTGAGGGAAGCTCTTCTTCCCTTCTGTGTCCTGTTTTCTTGGCTGTAAAATTGCCCAATCACTGTGGAGTGGCGTGGCCATGGGCAGTGACAACCCTTCAAACTGACCCCCGTGTGTGGTCCGCAGGAGAGACTGGCAGTGCACTCTCAAGGTTATGCTGGGTCCCTCCAATACTTACCATGGAGGGACATAAGACTTTCTTTTCAGACCCTAGCCTGGGCTCTCTGCAGGACCCCTCTTTCCACCCAAGGAAGGCCAGTGGCTGAGCACCCAGCAGGCTTCCAACCACATGACCCCATTGGCAAGCCCTCTGGGCACTGACTAATAATTTGAACCAATAAATGGCTTAAACTACTTGAATTTCATCCAAAGTGTGACGCTCTTTGTCCCTCTTGTCTCCATGAACTTTGCATGTTTCTTCTGCTTCACCTTTAGGATGTGGGCTTGGAGATCAAATAGCCTGGGTCTCTGTAACTGCAGCAGCAGTAGCAGCAGCAGCCGCCGTGATGATTAACACCTAGTGACTTACCAGGGCCATCCTAGGTCCTTTCAGACAGTCACTTAATCCCATCTCTATCACTTAATAACTGCGATACTTAGGAAATTACTTGGCCTCACTGGCTGAGCCTCAGTTTCCTTGTCTATAAGATGGGACTGATACTAAAATGCACCTTATGGGGTAGGGGCAATAACACATGGGAAAGTACTTAGCACAGGATGGGACTCATAGCACTTTCTCAATCAATGTGACTTTCTGTTCTTTTTCTTCCCCCAAATGAGGTCCAGAGACAGTGTCTCCCTTTGCAGATGAGGACACTGAGGCACAAGAAAGATGACAGGGTTTCTTAGCCATCACTCAAACCATCAAGGGCCCAAAGACTCGGGGTTGGGGCAGTACCGATGCTACCACAGAGGGCTACCTTGGCAAATGGTGACGGAGCCTTCCTTGCCCAGGCTCTGTGCCAAGGACACAGGGGAATACCCAAGTAGGGTAAGAAATGCCCCTAGCCCTGAAGGAATCACTTACTTAATTGGGGAGTAGCCTCACACTGTTGAAACAATTAGCAAATCTCCTTAACAACGGCCTCCAGTTAGAGTTTATCTTTCATTCCTAAGGGAGGCTACTTAAGATTATTTATTTCTCATTAGACTCTCTAGGGCATGCTAAGAGCCTCACAATTAAACTTCTTATATCAAGGAAGCAACTATTAAAACCTAGTATTCTAATGGATTTCCAAAAAGAGAGAGAAGATAAACAATGAGGAGTGATCAATTCTCAAGATATCATAGAGATACAAGACCTGAAAGGTGATAGTTTAGGAAAAGAGTTGATAAATGCATAGGTAGTCACCTATGCATATAAAATTGGCTTAATTTTCAGTACCTCTTCTCGGAGGGAACTTGGCAAGTCTGCCCAGGTAGGACTGACAGTGCTCAAGGATGTAAAGATGTGGGAGTGTTGTGTGGGAAGAGGGAAATGGTACGGAAAGTGTTTCTAGAATCTCTGGGTTGCAAGAGATTGTAAGGGTCGCCCCGTCCAAACCACAGTGGTGCACACTGAGATGGAAACCGTCTGGGTAGGAACAGGCTCTGAGGCTAAGCCCTTGGAGAAATCGCTCTCAGAACTTGCTGAAACTCCAACCCTCGGGTAAGGGTCCTCAGAGCTTCGGACGGGCACAGCTGATCTTTTAGATTGTCTGCTTGCTCTCAACAGCCAAGCTGGCTGGTCAGGCGTGACTGTGACGACAACAGAGCTCCCTGGCAGAGGGCGTCCTTGCACAGAGAGCAGATGGTGAACATTCTATCCAGCGAGGACTCATCAACAAAGAAAAACTTCATTTACCTGTTTGTGTGAAAGGAATATAACACTGTTCTCTCGGCAGCCTTTTAAACTAGGAGCAGGAAACACAAGATCCTTTCAGATAGCTATAACAAAATAATAAAATCTTCTGTTTATATTATGGATAATTACGGAGCAGAGACCCGGGGGAAGAAGAAGGAGAAAAGGGAGGAGGAAAAGACAGTTGGAGGAGAGAAAGACAGAAATAAGGCAATGCAGAAAGAGTGCAAAGGCCCGGGGTGGGGGGACCTTGCTGTGACCCCTGCCCGCTTTGTGAAAGAGAGAAACGGACAGCTCTGCACAGGGACCTACGGGGCCACACAGAGACGTCAGAGACAAACACTCACCCGGAGACCCACAGAGAGGGCTCAGCCACACACACGTGATTTATAAACAAGAATATCTGCAAAAACAAAGCAAGCCCAGCTGAAGCACGCACGGGCGCTTACCCGACTGAGAGGTGAGAAGGCAGAGTAAGAACCAACGTTAGAGAAACCGTCTCATCCTCACTTTCACTGCAGACTACCTGTAGCTTTATAGCCCACAAGGTGAGCAGAGTCACATCACATTTTAAAGAAAAACAGGCCTGTAATCAGAGTGTCATTTCCAAATGGTGGGACTTCATTAAATTTATCTTGCCTGATGTCACTTAAAGCCATTTTGGGTTTGTTCAGCCCTAAGTATACGTGGGGATTTCTTTTCCTGGAAATTTCCCTGTGAGGCAGATTTGTGCAGAGGTCTTGAGCCCTTGATGGAGAACTCACTCGGGATTGTAGGCCATTCAGAGAGGCGGTTGGCCACCATTCAAATGAAAAGTTTTAGACTTCAGGGTTGAACTTGAACTCCTCTGCAGGGCACACAAGGCCCCAGGGGAGCTGAGTGCTCCCTCGCAGGAGGACCCCTCACAGTAGGGCCGCCCCCCTGCCCCAGCACACATCTCACAGTCGGGGCACACCAACGGCTCAGTTCCAGAGCACGCCTGGCTCCTTCATGCCACTGGGACTTTGCACATTCCCTGCATGCCCGGAGTGCCCTTCCTGACCTGGTCTACCAGACAAATCCATATGGTCCCTGGCACCTATCTGGGCGCCTATTATACTTTCATAGCACCCTGTTTCTTCTCCAGAGCACCTCCCACAAATGTAATGCAATGACGTTTAATGTCTACGAACCCGTGTCCACTGTACTCTCTTAGGGGCGAGGACCCTGTCTGCTTTATCTTCTGTTCCCATCCACAGTGCCTCTCAAACATGAGAGGTGAACGTATGAATGAAAACCTCTCTCACAGCTTCCTCTCGATGCTGCCCCTGACCCAGCCACTCCTCCAGGCCGCAGAAGGGGCCTCTTCCTCCCTTACCAGTGCCGCCTCCACACAGCCCCAGACCGCAGGCCTGTGGTGGGCCGTACATCTCTGTGCCAGCGTCCTGCAGGGTCTCTCTGGAGCACCAGGCCCCCAAGACAACTCTTCCCCACTCGGGTCCCAGCTTCTGAGCTTATCATCCTGTCTCTCTTTAGTTCCAAAGTAGGTTTGAGTAAGGAGCCCAATTTCTGGGTAGAGGGCAGGGAAGCTAGGATGACCGCCTGGCTTCTCTTTTTCTGATGAAGAACTTCCTTCCACATCTCATCTCCCTCCTGGCTCTTCATTTACATATAAAGCAAGACTGTGGCTCCCTGAAGACAGGGCAAAGTCTGACTTCTAGAACTCCCCTCAGGCACCTGTTTCGTCAACACCAAATGGCTCATTACTTGTTGCCCGATGCAATTTCATGATATAGTTGAGTTATGTTGTTTGTTTAGTCACTCATTCAGCAATTATTTACTGAATGCCAGTAAATTTGGCAGTACTAATTTGGTCCCGAGGTCTGCAAACTATGGCCCCAAGGTCAAATTTAGCCCAACATCTGTTTTAGTGTAGCCCACCAGTAACAATGTATTGTGTGTGTGTATGTGGTTTTTTTTTTTTTCCATTTTTAAATGGTTGAAAAAGAAAACAAAAGAAGACTATTTCATGACATGCAAAAATTATATGAAATTCAAATTTCAGTGTCCATCCATCAAATTCCCTTGGAGCACAGTCACATCCATTCATACACCTATTGCCTAGGGCTGCTTTTACACTGCCACGGCATTGAGTGCTTGCAACAAAGTGTGCGGCCCCCACAAAACTAAAATATTTACTGTCCTGCCCTTTACAGAAACAGCCAACTCCTGATCTAGACACTGGGAGTAGAACAAAGAGCAAGACACAGTCTCAGCTCTCATGGCTAGACTTAGAGGAAGGAAGCAGACGAGAGACCTACGGAGAGTGATGAATGCTTTGGGGACAAATGGAAGCAAGAAGGCGGCAAAACATTATGGGCATGGCTGGGAGGTAAGAAAAGATCTCACTGACGAGCTGGCATTTGAGCAGAGACGCGAAGGATGGAGAGGAGAGAGACATGGATATATGGATGGAAGAATTTAGAACAGGGCTCTGGCATCACAAGCCCTGTGTTTGGATCCCAGCTGTCCAAGATTTGCTCTTGCCATTCCCGGTTCCCTGAGCCTGGGCCCCCTTACTGTTAGACGGGTCCATGGCGCCCCTTCCCATTGTCCCTCCCAGGACTGCAAGTGACAAGATGAATACTAAGGCTCTTTCTAAACTGAAATGCACACGAGGGGGTTAAGTCCATTCGATGGCCTCTCCCTGCCTGCCTGTGTGGTGTTCTCTGCTTTTGATTTTAAGTGCCCCTGGGTTAGCTACCATTTATCTTGAATTTTCTGGGACAGCCTTGGTTTCATATGTTCAGTCCTGCTGGCCCTATAAACCATTGAAATGTCCTGGAAAGTCTCATATTTCCGCTTCCAAACTACATCTCCCTGACTGTTTCTCACACAGTGCCTCTGGACAGGCCCCTGTTAATGAAGAGTTGGTGAGGAAAGCCTGACCTCTGAGCACGTGGGCAGGAATGGGGAGAAGTTCCCTAGAACTGCTCTGAGGCAGGGCTTCCTGCAGGTCGGTGCTTCCACCTTCTGCTGGCGAGGAGGGGCAGTGGCCCTGGACTCTTCTCTCTGCTCCTGCTCAGGTACTCGGGAGGTTCCTGTGGGCCTGTGTTTTCTGCTGTGGAAAACGGGATGGGACACGGATCCACACACCCCCTTTCTGAAAAGGATGAAAGCGAGCTTGCTGATGTGCCCTTTGATGCCTAGGAGATGCCTGCTGGAAAAGTACATGTGAGACCAGGTGTTGTATTATTAATACCCGTGCTTGGGTGACTTCAGAGAACTCAGGCAGGTACAACCAGCGGCATTCCAGCTGCAAATGCAATCCGACTTCCCGCTGCAATTCCCTCTGAGAGCATCCCTCAGCCAAACTCCACTTCTGATTGCCTGAACTTTGTGCGCTGATGAACTTTTTGATGCAGGAAGTAGCCACTCTAGGTGAAAATTTTCACATAATTCAATTAAACCACATTGATTGTGGTTGGTTATAAGAGCAAATGGGAGGGGAGGTGGAAATCCATGAGAGGACACCAGTAATGTAAAAGCAGCTCTTAAGAAAACTGACAAAATAATAGCTTTTTCTTCTTGCTAGATTCCATCCACACGGCCTTCTACAGACTCTTACTTTATGGCAAGCTGTGGCTCTTTTCACCAGGTTTTATCAGTTTCGTGCTCCTTAGTTATCTAAGTTGTGGCTGAGGCATGAGAGCAATTGATAGGCTCCCTGTCCCCCCCCACTCCCGGCAGCCCCCCATCCCTGTGTGACTGGGTCTCCTAAAGGATCGCTGTAGCTCGGTGACATTTTAATTTGCTAGAATGAGACAGAATGTAAGCAGGAAGCCTCAGGCCCGTGCATTTATCTTGCTTGGGGGAAATTAGTGCTGGCTCCGGAGCACACCCACTGTATACACCAATGAAAAAATACAATTCAATTTGTGCTGGCAGCTTTAGGAGAGCAGGGCAACCATTTGTTAAGTGCAGGGTAATTCAGCGCCTGTTTTTGCAGAGAAGCAGTGCTGAATTCCCAAGCTGGCAATTCTGCCGGCAGATAAGTGAGTTTCCAGCCCTCTGCAAAGTTTCTGGGCAGAAGATTGCTCTCCTGCAGTGCTGTGGGCCCAGAATGGTGTTTCTGTTGGCCACGTCTGCCGGGGTCGCCAAACTCGCCAAGAGAAGGGAGTCCAGGGGGCTTGGCATCAGGGGCGTGTTTGATGTGCTCCCAAAAGGCACACTCTGAAAACTAGAGTGTGGCACAGGCAGAGGTTTTTATTTGAGAACACGCTGTGCACCTCCTGAACCCCCTGTCAAGACGTGCCTGTCTCCTCCTGTCACACCACTGAAGAGGAAATGAGGAGGAACCTGCCAGAGCCTGCAGCACCCCACTTCACCATCAGCCAGGTGCGCGGGCTGCAGAGTCAGGGCCTGCGGCTGACTGGTTCCCTGCTCTAGGCTGTTTGAAGTGAAAGAGAGGTACTTTGGGACCAAGAAATGAATGAAACAGAGCACTATGATGTGCTGAAAAGCATATCCCCAAATAATCACAAAACATTAAGAAGTAGCCCGGCTTACAAGTGTGCCTGCCCTAAACTCCACTGCCCTATAAGCTCTCAGAAACCAGGAGCAGAAGCCCAAGCCCCTCTTTCCCGCCTCCTCGAGGGCCATCCTGCTGGCCCCAGGCAGGGTGGTGCCCCACTTTCTCCTCCCATGCTTCCCTCCTGACACTGTGCACACTCCCCTCCTTGGCTAGCTTGGCAGCCCCCTCAGCTGTCAATGCCAACTTGGAAAGGGCGGCGCTCTCATCCTCAGCAGGTGCTCTGTTGACATTTGTTCCTCCCCATTCAGATCATTTGTTTGCCTGCCGAGTGCACTTGCTGAAGTCACCTCGTGATTGTAAACGCCCCTGACAGCCCATGCTAACAAGTCCTCTGGCGGCCGTGTCACCCTCCTCGGGAGCCCAAGGCCTCATCCATGTTCTTGCAGGAAGTGGCAGTGGAAGTTTGTACAATCAACTCTGGTGTGTGGGGGTTCAGCTCTTGGGCCTGTCTTTTATTCTCTTTAAGTCATTTTACTACTCTGAGCCTCAGTTTCCTCATTTGGAAATAAATAGAGATACTTACTTCAGATGAGCTTAAAGCAGAAGACAATTGCAATGGCCCTGGTGTGCCCTGCACTGGCACCCAGCAGTTACCCAGTAAACTACTTCCCTGCTTTCCTTAGGTGTGACAAAAGACAAGAAGAAATCTAGTGAGCAGTCCAGTGGTAGGAATGTGTCTAATTGCCTTTAACAACATGGCTGATAACAATGGCTGCATGGGAGTGGTGGGGCTGATGAGTCCACACGGAGGCGGTTTGGGGCCAGATGGTGAAGGAGTAGTGAAGAGAGAGAAGGGAGATGACGGTCTGCTCCTCAGGATGCCCCAGGCATCACTGCCCATCGCAGGACCATCCAGTAGCACCTGCATCCCACAGTGCTGCAAGGAACAAATCGTGTGTTGGCGAATCTCTGCTCCAGTTCTCGCATCAATTGCCAGGTGCTGAGTCCTTTCTGGAAACCTAAATGGACAGTGTAACCCAATTCTCAAGACACATAAGACTGCTCTTCTTGCAGGATAGGGTCTTCCATCCTTGAAGCCAGACTGTTTCTTGGATCAGAGGAAAAGAGAGAAGAGAAGAAACAAGAAGGGCAGGGCAGGGCAGGGAAGGGAAGGGAAGGGAGGAAAGAAAGAGAGAGAAAGAGAGAGGGACACTAGGCAGGTCCAGGGTGGCACCTTTGGCTGCATTGGGCTCCTTCCCCTGGGCAAAGAGGAGCGAGAGCGAATCTTGATCCCCAGTAGCTCGGGGTGGGTTGCAGGGACTCGTGCCCTATATTTGCATGGTCTCTGTTCAGATACCTGAGTACAGCTATTAATAGAATCCTAAAATGTGGATGCTGAAAGGATCTCTGAGACTGTTTATCCCCGTGTTTTCCTAACCAGGTTCTGTGGAGTCCTGAGCCTGGGGAGGGGTCTCAGGGCCTGTGGCAGGGGGTGGGGGAAGGGTGTCACATGTGAAGGCACCCCTGGCATTCCTTCTTGCCTTCAACCAGAATCATCCATCCTGCTCTGTCTCTTTCTTTGTCTGCTGGGGTATGTGGTCAGTGGAAGATTCAGTAGGAATAAAGGGTTCCACGGCAGCAAAACAAAAACTGCCACAAAAGCCACAGAGATGGTTGATTTCATGTCCATGGTTCAGGGTCAAAGGAGCCTGAGGGCCAGAAGATTGAAGAGCCTTGCCCGAGGTCACGCAGCTAGTTAGCGCAGATCCCAGGCTGGAACCACACCTGTCCTCTGCTGTCCAGGTCTTCTCCCCGCCCCGCCCCCGCCTCCAGGCAGGCTAAGTGCCTCCTCTGTGCTCTCTCTCTGCGATGCCAGGAAGCCCAGGCAGGGAGGGCTGCACAGGACAGGGAGAGGAAGTGTAAGCAATGCTGTCGAGAGAGTGCATAGTCTTGAAGAAGTAGTAGCTATCTGCACTTCCATGTTTTGGGGAGCTCTTGGTTTGCCAGGCCTTCCTTCAGCATCTCTAGGTGACCCTGTGGAGGGGGTTGGGGACTCGCAGGGCACCACACAGCACCAAAGGGCCAGAAGCCTGCGGTTGTAGCCCTGATGCCGCAGCCCATTTGCCGTGTGACTGTGGGCAAGTAACTTTGCCTTTGGATGGATTACTCCTAAGTTCCTTTCCGGCTTTAGAATTCTAGGCTCTTTCTGAGCTTTAAAGATGACCTCATCCTTGCACCAATAGCTGTACTTACATCAACTTGCCATGAAAAATAGTATCTGTTCTTCCTTTGTACCCCACAAGCTTCAGGTGACTTGAAGATCCCCATGGCTTATTTAATTTGAACTTCAACAAGGTGAAATTCTTGTCCACGTGAGAGAGACATGATAGAAGATGTTCGGCTAGACATTGATGATTATAAGCGTTGTTATATGCAAAGAAATCCCCAACAGCTTCCCAGATGATGTCCTCAGTGATGTCCCCTGTACACTTTGCTGATATTTTGCTTTTTTCCTCTATGCCTGGAAACTAGCTTGGAATGTACGAGCCATCTGAGGCTTCTCCAAGAGCACCCACTACATGCCTGGTTTGAGAAACTGTCAACGCGTCAGACTCAGAAACAGTGGCTCTGAGGGATGGGAGGGCCCATGTTGGACCTCTTAGAGGGGTGGAGACAGTGCGTGTGGCAGATTGAAGGCAGCTCCATGTGCTTTGGATACTGAATATGTAGACGAAAGGTTAACAGACCCCTCAGAGAAGACCTCCGTCTTGACCAAGCTAGGCACATGGATATATAGCTCCCAAAGAAGGCATAATTCTAGGAGTCAACAGCTTCAAGTTCTTCACCCACCAGAACCCAGACTCATTGTAGGAAAAAGCCATGATTCACTCTGAGGCTTCAGAACAGTATTAAATTACTTGTCCATTATTAGGTGATTTATGCTGGGATTGGGCCGAGAGGTCCCTGCATGGCTTTCTGCTCCTCAACCCACTCACCCCAGTTGCAGCCACTGCCCAAGCATCCACAGAATTTATAACACAGAAATTGGCTCTGAGACCCAGCCAAGTGGCATTTTCTTTCCGCCAGGGGTTTTTGCTACTGTGTTGGTTTTATGCATATGTCCAGACGATTCTTATATTAAGCCATAGGAAAAAAAAATCCAATTTGTTTTTTATTAAAGTCCAACCGCTGCCCTGCCAGTCAAACCCATTTATCTCACTGAGCATGGATTGCTCATGTCAACCCATGATTACTCCGCGCTACCTCCGTAACAGCCCGCTGATTATCCCAACATCTGAAAAGCTGCCTTTTGTAAATTACATTGCAACTAATGAAGCCCAGATGCACTCGCTTCGGTGTCCTCTCTTGCTCTCCCTCCCTCTGCTATGCACAGGAGCCAAACCGCAAGGCCAGCGCTGGCATCCAAACGTCGCACATCCAAAGCCTAGGATTCCGGGCCGAGCCACAGTGAAAGTCTGAGGTTTACACAAGCCCCTCTGATCCAATACACTTTCTCCCAGCTTGATTGGGAGTCAGATTAGAGCTCTGTTATTACAGTTGACGCAGAAAATCCAGATACCAGGCAACACTTTAATTTGGGATAATAAGGAAGATGAACAACATGTGGTGCCCATCGTGTAGGTGCAAGGGCTGTGATTTTTAAATTACGCTAAACAGATGTGGACGGGAAAGTTGCCATCCATATGACAGTTTAGTTCAGCTTGAACAGAAACAGGCCCTGATGTGGTTTGGCGCTATTTATGCCATCCTGCTGCCCAGGGCGGGGCGTCAAAGAGGCAGAACAGCAAGCTCACACCACAGGCTCGGCCGTGGTCAGCTCTGTCGGGTTTTGCTGAGTGATGGCTCATATGCCCTTCCTGCCATAGTGTCCTCATGTCTCAGGCAGAGAGAAAGGAGTGTCAAGGGCTGGGATGCAGGGATATAAGTCAGTGTTGGTGAGCATATGGTGCCTCTTTTCCCAAGGTCAGGGTCTTCTACACATCTGCAAGACCATACCATGATGTGGTTCCGCCAAGAACTGCACGGAGCAGAGCCAGTGCAGAGAAACGGCTCAAAGGCAGGGCTGTATCATCCCCACCAGCTCTGCTCACCATTCCCTGCTGTCCATGCACCGGATGGCAGAGGCTGGGAGGGTGAGGTGTGGCCAGGGTGCCTTGAGCTCTAGGCTGCAGGACCAAGCTAGAGAAGTGGGAGTTGCTTGCACCAAGACCCAGAGCTCCTGGAGGTGATGATACCACAGATGACCAGAGCAGTGAGTGTGAAGTGAGAGACCCCAGCCCTCCGGACCCCCAAAGCAGGAAGGTTTTAAAAGTCTCTTTCTGCTCTCTTCTGACTTCCTTCTTTCTTTCCAGATTGGAACACTTGCTGAGAAGACTGGGCATTTGGCTCTGCCAAGTTCTTGCTCAGTGGTGGCTTCAATGTCCCTTCTGCCTCTTCTCCTCATCTCTTAGGCAGAGAGAAAGGTGTGGAAAGGCTAAGTCTAAGGAAGAGAGGGCATGGATGAGTGTGGGCTGCAGGACAGAGGTCATGGCGCAATCCTGCCTCTGCCCATCCTTGCGTGCAGACTCAAGTTGAGTATTCACTCAATGAACATTTATTGGGCTTTGGCTGTGCAAGGCATAAAGCCAGTGCTGTGAAGAAATAGATATATCCCCGACTCGGTCCCTGTCTTCGGGTTGTTTGGTCTATATTACAGAGCCACATCTGGAGGAGAGAATAGGATAAGTACCCAAGAGTGACAGAAACAGAACACTCTGCAGGTCCAGCAGAGGGAAATGGCTTCTTGTTGATGCAGTCATGGACAAAGGAGATGTCTGAGTAGGCCCTAGAAACTCCACCCCAAATCCTGGAAGAATGAGCATCTCATATCCTTCTGCGTGTGTTTCTTCCTAAATTCAGAATGGATCGTGTTCAGGATTTCAGTAACAGGGCCTGGGAGGGAGATTGAGGCAGGAGCTCATAGGATCAATCTGATAAATAGGACCTAAAACTGGGGCCTTGGCATCGGGTCGGTGCCATGGATGCAACAGTCTGACGGATGCTCAGACACCCTGTCCTGAAACATTCTCACCTGTCTTGTACCTGCTAGGCTTCTGCAGGGCTCTCGCAGATTAAAGGGCCACGGTGATGCCACCTCATTTTATTAGTTTCTGCTCTAAAAAACGTTTACCTGCATGGTAATCCCGAGGAACAGGATTCTCCAAAGCCTGGCATCAAGACTCCCTTCCAGGAAGCTGCCACACTTGTTTCATAGAAATAGAGACAGAGACAGAGTACAAGACACAGATGCAGAGGAAGACAGAGATGGAGACTGAACCTGAGAGAATCAGAATTTTTCCAATGTCCTCTTCACACAGGGAAAAGAACAAAAAGTCAGGATTCAAACCCAGCACTCTTAACCCAGAGAAAGTTTTCTTTCCACTACACTTTGCTTCTGATGTTATTTATATAATATTATTATAAAACCAAACATTTGCATCATGCTTTGTAATTGTATAAATGTTTCAAGCCTCACAATCGTTTGGTGGTCCTTTCACCGTTACTAGGCTCTGTGTAGAGAGGAAGAAACTAAGTCACACAGACACGGGATGATTTGCCCAGGGCCACACCACTGGTCAATGGGGCGTTTTCTCTGTTCATTCAAGGACGCTTCTCCAGTGCAACAAAACTTCCTGGCGAGACCCCCACATCAAAGCAGAGCCGTCTGTAGAAAACACGTCAGACACAGTTTGATTCTACTTCCAACCTCTCTTGATCTCGGTTTCTGGATTTTTAACACCAAGATCCACACACTCCATCTGTACTCTTCCTTTTCTTCTTCCAATTACCGGGAGAAACCTGCTTCCTCCCTCCCTAAAATAACTTTACTGAAGGACAGTCTGCTATACCAGGAGCTTCTCTTCCTTGCTGTTTGTCACTTGTCCCATCTCATGCAGACACAACCACCTGATGAACCATATAAACTCCTCTGTAGAAAACATGGGATGTCAACAGGGTAAGTAGCTGGCATATGCCTCTGGGGCATTGACCAGCCTTCAGTGAAAATCTCATTATCTGCCTAAATTTGTTTACTAAATAAATGAGGCAACCTATTTATTTATCATGTAAATTTAATTAGAGGCCTGATTTATTTACTCTGTGTCTATCAACAGTCACTACTTTCTCCAGCTCGGCATTCTGGACACACTAGCCATGGCATAACGCAGTAACAATTAGCTTCTGTCTTTCTTGGAGCTGGGCCCTGGAGTATCAGGGAGCAGGATGCAAAAGGCAAAATCCAACCGGGGTGGGATGAGAGGTGGGAGTTCAAGAGAGAGTCCCCCCAACACTCAGTGTGCTTAAAAAATTCACCAGGTTTACGTGGGGCCTTTGTGAGAAGGAGTGTCTAGGAACATCCTTTAGTCCAATCTGGCAGGATTCCACACAGGGGCAAGGACATAGAGAGTCCTTGCTATTATAAATAATGTATTAAAGTACTTCTAGAATATATTTTTTTTGTTCAAGTTTCTAATTGTTATCCTAGGATAGATACCTAAGAGGATTTGCAGTTTAAAGGACATAAACATTTTTAATGCTATGGATAGATAGTGGATGACTGCTTTCTAGAAGTATTGCATCAGTCTACATTCTTGCTAGCACAGGGAGCATGTCTATTTCATCACAACCTCACTGGCATTATTGTGTTATTATCTTTAAAAACCTTTGCTAATTTTATAGTTAAAAATGTTTTGTTTTTTTAATTTGCATTTTTTATTACTAGCAATCTAATCATTTCCATCCCTTTATTAATTTTTTTTATGTATTTTTCTTTAAATTGTTGCTTCATATTAGTTGTCCATTGTTCTTTTGGGGGTATTAATGCTTTCCTTTTTTATTTATGTGAGGTTTTTTATGCATATTAAATACATCAACTATTTTCCTATGTATTTATGGGAGATATGTGTTTCCATTTTGTTATAATTTTGTCATTACAGGATTTTAATTCTTATGCAATCATCTCAACAGAGTTGTTCAATTTAATTCTTATCTATATTTGAGGATGAAATAACTATCCATACATATTTTCTTTTAGCTTTAAAAAAATGCTTTGATCTTTTACATTTAACTCTGTTTAGCTAAAATCCAAACCTTATCTTGGCATATTTTGGGCTTCTGTTGAAGGCTCAAGGCTTGTGCCCAGGATAATATATTATTCACTCCAAATCTTCTGGGCTAGCAGTTCTGCTGTCTAACCTGGGAAACAGAACACTTTTAGTGTTCATTTAGGCTGGCCTTTTTGGAAAAAGTAAAGTAGGTAACAACTTAGGCAGTGTGGCTGGAAGTGAATCAGGAAGACCCATCCCCCACTGCCACCTATCAAAACACATG
Organism: Varecia variegata; assembly: GCA_028533085.1. Classification (NCBI taxonomy): domain Eukaryota; kingdom Metazoa; phylum Chordata; class Mammalia; order Primates; family Lemuridae; genus Varecia; species Varecia variegata. The sequence continues at coordinate 19,791,707 of CM052437.1, forward strand.
CAGCATTTTTAGCATACAGGAACAGTGTCCAAATTTCACTTTTATACATGTATTCCTTTTCTTTTTACCATATTACAACAAATAAACAAAAAACTAAAGCCTGAGAAGTCAAGTCCTTGCATCAGTTCCCAGAATTAGGGGTGATTACTTTGCAAGACTTTTAGCTGAGAGTTCTAGACTTAGTGGGACAGAATCCAGGATGGAGGAGCCTTGGGATGGGTGACCCATGAGGAGGAGGTGGGCGCTGCCATACCTTTCCTGTGATCCAGGTGGGGCCTCAATCACCGCTTCCCTCCTAACCTCAGAGTTAGCCTAGGACCTGTCTCTCTAACGTGGCCAGTCGGGTGATACCCCAGAGCAACTGGGGGACAGTGATACATTTCCCCTGTACTCGGAGGAGGGGCAGGATGTTCCCATGTTTCAGACCTGGGCACAGACACCAAGTCCCTGGTCTTTCGGTGCAGCAGTTCTGTGATTCCTGGCTGCTGTCTGATGAGTGTTACATCCGTCTGTCATAATTGGCTAAGGCTGTGAGCCTGTTTGTAAGTAGGACTCAAAGCATTGATTTCAGAAAGAAGTATAAAGCTCAGGGTATTAATAATATGGCCTTGCTTCTCTGAGACATCACTTCTCCTTCTGCCCCTTCAAGAATCAATCAGGTTTTTTTTTTTTTTTTTTTTTTCCTGAAATGAACTAGTTGGAGGATCCAAAAGTCCCGATGTCCAGAAACCACCTCCTTTTTTTGGTTCAGCCATACGCTAATGTGTCAACTCCTTGGCCTGGGGCACATACTTAGCATTTTGCTTTTGGTTTTCCAGAAAATGCACAACTGTCCGCAGCTTTGCTTCTTCCTTTGACTTCTTTCTGTCTTAATCTGCCATACAAATAACCAGAGCCAGGTGATGGGCACACTTTTAGTAAATTTCAAAACCAAATGAAGGCGAGAAATAGTGTTTATGCTGTATTCAATATTTTCTATGTGCTAAAAATAAAAATTAAAAAGTGTAGCTTATCTCTCCAAAAGCAAAATGTATAGAAATATTAAAATACTGATTAAACAGTGAGGGCCTGGGACGGGGGAATGGAGTGGGCAGGAGGAGCAGAGCCCTGCAGCACATGGGGAGACCAACGCCCCCTGCATCCAGCCCTTCTCTCCAGCCCTGGACCAAGAGATGCCTCTGCTAGTTCAGGAAGCCAGAGGATCAATCCATGAGAGTTTGGGCCAACAGAATCTTCTCTCCCTCCCTGGACAAATCTACTTTGCTTTGCTCACACTAAGGGTTTTAACTAGGGTGGGTGCGTGTCCCAGCTTTCCTGGGACTGTCGCAGTGTATGCAGAGTGTCCTCTTTCTCTCTCAAAAAGGTCTTAGGTGAGACAATAAGCTACGCAGTTACCCCACTTATTCATAGAGAAAGAGATGAGAGAGAAATTAAGCTCCCTTTTTTTCTCTCTAGATCTGGGCATTGAGGGACGGTGAGTCGCTTGCTATTCTGGAGGTTGGCAAACATTTCCTGTAAAGGAGCAGAGAGTAAATATTTCAGGCTCTGTGGGCCAGACAGTCTCTGTTGTGACTACTCGGCTCTGCTGCTGCAGGGAAAGTGGCCACAGACAATATGTTAAACAAATGTGCTTGGCTGCACTCCAACCAAATTTTATTTATGGACATAGAAATTTGAATTTCATAGAATGTTCATGTGCCACAAAATGGTTTTCTTCTTTTGATTGTTTTTCAACCATTTAAAATGTAAAAACCGTTCTGAGCTCACGGGCCAGATTAGGCCTGCAGGTTGTAGCTGCTCCCATGCTATTCTATCCCGTTATGAACATGTTGAGTACTGGGGGACGAGGCCCTCTCTCCCCTCCAGGGATCCACTGGATCTGTTCTTTCCACAGACATTGCCTATCATCATCATCAACATTTACATTTATATAGCCTGAACACACATATGAGGTCTGAGAGCTTTGGAGGTGGGAGAAACCTTATCATCTCTGCAGTGTTCAACCACTGAGAGAGTGATGATAGGTGAGATGTATCAAAAGTAATTTGCTACTGATAATAAACTACCAGAGCTTGTGAGCAATTTATGCCTATTTATAAGTTAGAGCAGATTTGATGCTCTCACCATAATAATGCTGTTTTCCCTCACTTGCATTTGATTTTTCCAGGTAGGAGAAGGGGTCTGCTCAAGTGGACTGGTGAGGGTCACAGGCAGGACAAACTGCCACGATGGACCAGAGCTGCATGGTGGGGGGAGGTGGAGGACCTCTGACCTGGTCCTGCCTCATAGGGAAAGGTCTTCACAACAGCCTTAAAAGGAAGGGTGGCGGTCCCAAGTTTGCATAATGAGGAAACTGAGGGCAGAGAGACCAAGCAGCTTGCTCAAGGTCGCACAGCTTATAAACAGTAGAGCTGGAACCATAATGCAGGTCTTTTGGGTCCTGAAATTTGTGGGGTTTGCTATGACACATAGCTTTTAGTGTCACATGTCTCAGAGAAACCTCAAAAATTCATAGCCCGCTGTCTTCAGACTGTGACTATGACAACAACATCCCAAAGCACTGGCTAACTCTACCATCATTGTACAAAATTGAGGCTTTCTCATTCAGGATAGTAGCACAAGAAGTTGTACTATTCCCATTATACGGACGAGTAACTGTATTTTCAGAATATTTTTACCTAGATCAAAAGAATGTAATGAATATTCAGAGAACCGGCATAAAGTGCTTCTTTACAAGTCAGATTCAGCTGCCAGGTGAGTATCCCTGTGCCAGGTGGTAGCTCTTCGGCAGAACGAAAAGGAAACAGCAAAGTGCCTTCCAGCATGCTTGTCAAATTGCTACTCTAAAAGGGCTTGGGGGGTCATTGTGTCAAACTCTCTGTGTGCCAGAGAATAAGATATTATTGAGCATATTACAGGAAAGTCGCCCCTGGAACACTGTCCACCCCAAAAGCCAAAGCTGGTTTGTCAGGCTTGTCATCAAAAGAACTTCATCAGCCAACACTTGCATGCATCTCCGGGGCGATGGTCACTGACGTGCATGATTAAGATGCGAGGCACTCTCAGGAGAACAAATACATTCTGAATCATGAAACTATTCAGTTCTTCTGAACATAGTGTTATGGGTAACTTTATTATAATTCATTGAAAATGGTTCACTAATTTGTATTGCATTAATTAGTCTACAGTGGTCTCCCCAAATCATGCATGGTTCTGGAGTTTGTTTTCAGTTGGCCATTTTTAAAGGTTAATTTTTTTTACCTCCAAACTCATGTTCATGCTCAATTTGATAAAGATTTTTGCTTGACCAAACCTTAGGCTCCTGAACCTTTTATTAGGCCCATCTGTGCACCTCCTTATAAAACACAGTTTTAGCAAGAACTGCTAAGTCAGTTTAGCAACCCGCCTGCCCCACCACCAAACCCCAGATATCTGATCAGGGTCCTCATCCTCTCCCATGCCCCACGTGATGTCTCATCAGCCCGGCCTCTTTCCAGCAAGAATCTTGTTAGGTCGATTTAGCCAGAGTCCCCCTTGGCCCTGATGTTCCTTCTTAGTAATTTTCCATCCACTGACTCCCACACTGTTCCTTGGCTATAAATTCCCACTTGCTGGTGCTGTACTGAGAGTTGAGCCCCATCGCTCTCCCCCACTGCAAAATCCCATTGCAGATGCCCCTCCACCTATCACAATGGTCCTGAAAAAGTCTGCCTTTCTGTGCTTTAACAAGAGGCATCGCATACTTCTTTTCTGTAGCATGGTAACCCTCACATGGAAACAAAACCCCAGTGCCATCTAAACCAATTTCATTGATCAGGCCCTGCAGAGTTCCTCATTCTGACAAAGCTAAATTTTTCACTCTTTCCTTTTTATTACTAGGAAGAAGTTCAAAGATTTGAAGCTGCTCTTAACTTAGGAATCTCTAAGACTATTTGGCTTAGCGAAGCATCTGGGCAGCCGCGGCCAGGACGGCAGACACAGGCAAGCACAGAGAGCAGGACAGAGACACAGGTAGGGGCTGGGGTGGGCAGGTGGGGACCCCGCTCCGTGCGACTCAGAGCCGTGAAACATGTTGTTGCTGGAAAAAGGGAGGAATATAAAATACCAGAGGAGCCCAGGCAAAGGCTGGGCTCTGCCAGAATTTAAAGAGACAGAAATAAACATAAAGCTCTAAAGCAACACCTTGGAGACTGTTTTGAATTTTTCTTACTAAAGGTCAGAGAGATGAGGGAGGTAAGAAAGGAGAGCAGGGCTGACAGAGAGCAATGAAAGGGGGGAGAGGGGGGGCCTGGTAAGAGAAGGAAGGAAAAAGAGAATGTGTTTTCAAAAATAATCATTTCACAGACCCTTAGTTACGGACACCGCGCTGTCTTCCCTGAGTGGTGCCCTCTCGCGCTCACTGTCGTCAGACCTCAGGCAAACCTTTGGGGCTGTCGCTGGCATTTTTCAGGTCCTGAGTTCTTCCTGGGGTTTACTCTCTCTGCTGCCTTTCTCGTGGGTCCCTCTTTGTCCTTTCTGGCTTAAGATCTCTTTTTGCCAGTCTTTTTAAGATGGCTTTCTATCCCAGGTGCAAAGTCAAAGCTGCAGCACTGAAGGCTGGAGGTGCTGTCACTAGAGAACCAGCTCCCCCAAATCTCAAAAGACGGAGCCTCAGGCAGGGGCCCCGGGAGTGGGCTGAGAATGGGAGGGGCTGGGACCCTGAGTTGCCAGCACTCCAGGGCTCCTCAGGGGGTCCCAGGGGACTCTCATGTTCCCTCCTGTCTCCTCCTGAGCCTGGCATCCCTGCTAATCCCCACCCTTGGTGCCTGTAATGCAGCCAGGCCCCCCAGCTGAGGCTCAGCCACGTTGCATCCCCATCTCCTTGCTGCCCTGAGCAGAGGCTTGGGAAGCCCTGTGTGCTCTGGGATGCGGCTCCCTCCTTCACCCAGGCCAGGCCTGAGCCAACCCTGCAGGACCTCTCTGTCCCTTACCCTGGCCTGGCTGAAACTGGCTGCGTGGAGTTGGAAAGTGCCCCTCTTGACTGAGGTCTCTGGGCTGACTCTCCAGTGGAGTGTGGAGTTCTCCTGCTGTCCCTGGGGGAGAGGGGTGGCTGGAGGCCACCAAGTCTTCCCCCCCTATTTCCTAGCTAGAAGAGGGTAGCCAGGTAAGTTGAACAATGTGTGGAGCAGGAGAAATAACCCTCATTCCCAAGGGGAGTGGCTTGGACAGTGTCCCTCAAAAAGGTGTGTCCCAGTCCTAACCCCTGGTACCTGCCAGTGTGATCTTACTTGGTAATAGGGTCTTTGCAGATGCAATTAAGTTAAGATAGACCCTAAATCCAAAGACTTGTATCCTTATAAGAGACAGGAGAGGAGATCTGAGACCCAGAGACACAGGGAAGAAACACACAGAAGGAGGAGGCAGAGACTGAAGTTACGCTACAAGCCGAGGAGCTCCAGGGACCGCCAGAAGCCGGAAGAGGCAGGAATGAATGCTCCCCTGGGGTCTTGGGAGGCAGCGTGGCTCTGCTGCAATCTGATTTTGGACTTCTGGCCTCCAGAACTGTGAGAGAATATCTTCCTGTTGTTTTAAGCCACCCAGTTTGTGGTAATTTGTAGTGGCAGGCCTAGGAAACTAGCACATGCCCCCAGGCAAATGCTACCAGTGACAGAATATTTTCTGTTGACACATATAGGTCAGAGGAGTATGAATTGGTCCTCATAAGTGTGGGCAGATTAGTCTGTGGATTACGTTACCCCAGTGCCTGGCTGGCATGTGGAGGGAGAGCTTTGGATGCAGCCAGAGGTAACTTTGGTCTGTGCAGGGGCACTGGATATCTCCTGGGAACAAAGGATGAGGACGTCAAAGGAGGCCCAAAAGGGAGATGGCTGGAGATGATTTTAAATATCTGCAAAGGATGTTTTAAATATCCATTGTCTATAGACGAGACAGAAAGTGGAGAGATGGGGTCAGACTGGTTCCCTGAGGAGGGGCAAGTTGGCCTTCGTCACCAGCTCACCGCCTAACACTGCCTTAGAGACCCTTCTCCTCCACTGTCCACCTTACCTCCCCCTGCAAAGTGCAAAGTTGGCTTCCAGGACGCACATGAGGACCTACTGGAGGTTCCTAACTTGGACAGAGCAAAAAATCACCTTTGCCTTAGAGGGACCCCCCCCCCCAACATTATGCACTTTGGAAAACAAGATGATTAGTCCATCAACCAAGACTTTATTTCAAAGAAAACCAACAACACGATGAAAGAAAGGTGTCACTCTGCATATAGGGATGGGACAAACCCAGTGGTTAAATGTAGAAAGCAAAGCATTCAGAAAGTGTAGCAGAACTCTCTGCTTTGTATTTCCTCTGATTACTGTGTGACTTCAGCAAGCCATTACATTCTCAGGACAAGCTTCTCTATGGGCAATGTCGTGAGGGTTGTGCTAGAGTTGGTAGTATCAGCTTTTGATGCTGATTGTGACATTTTCAGTAATTTTGAAAGCAGGTTGTTATAATAAATACAGCCATTATTAAAATTAAAATATACAAACTTACAATTAAGTCAGTGCTTCTCACTGGGGGTGATTTTGCACCTCAGGGGACATGTGGGAATATCTAGGTTTTTTGGTTCTTACAACTGTAGATGCTGTTAGTGTCTAATGGGTAGAAACCAGAGATGCTGCTAAACATCCTACAATCACAAGGCAGACTCCCACAGCAAAAAATGTCAACAGTACCGAGGTTTAATTAATCACATTAAAAAACAAAGGTAAATAAATAAAAAGCTCAAAACTCATCACTTTCTAATTATTTACTAGTAACTGTATTTTTGTAGTTATATATTTATATATGTATTATATACGTATGGTGGAAATACTATATAATGGTGAAAACTATGCATTTCTTCCTAACTTCACATTCAGAAATATCATGTCAATAGTTTAAAGTCAGCCATGGTAGGAATATTTACACTATGGAAATAGGCAAACACTACAGATAAGATCTCCCCACTTTTTTTTGAAAACCTGTTGTTAAACATGCACTGGCACACCACTGGTGATATGGCTATAGTGTGTTTTGGGGGGCAGGTGGGATTTTCTCTTTCTCTTTTTAATTCTCTCAAAAAGAATGCATTGAAGCTGAGACCTCTATTTTTCTAAACAAAAACAAGGGAGGAAGTCAAAGGAGGCTGAAAAAATGAAGTCCCTGATAAAAATGCAAAAGGAAGGAACAGAAGGAATAGGATATTTACAAGAAATAATTGTAAATGGAAAGGAAGTCATGCATCTAAACCTTTTTACACCATTAAAATATCTGAATGAAAAGTGAAAATTAATCCTTCACCCAGATGTTTTTTCATTGTGATGCCAAGTAGATGAATATTTAAATATTTAGATTACATGAAGCATACTATCTCAATATTAGGAAATACTAAAATGATTTTCCACTTTTTTCTTCTTCTTCTCCAGATATTTGAAAACACATTCACCTTTGCTAAAGTAGCACTTGGTTTCAGAGTGACCAGCTGGAAGCCAGGGCCCTGGATGGTGGTTACCTCATCTGGGTTTCCTTATTTCCTTATTTCATTAGAATTCGAGATTGCTCTTCAATGTAGTAGCAGACTTAAAAAGTCTCTCTCAGTCAGTAAGAAAACATGGGGGTAGGGAACAGAAAGGAAGACAGAGAGAGAAAACAAAACATTCTCAATTAAAGGAAGAATTTTATAAATTTAAAAACTGAGTAAGCCAATGAAACAAGTCTGATGGAACAAAATGGCGGCTTGAAAGGTGTGGCATAGGCAAGAAGTTTCCTAAAGCTCAGAGAATTCTAGGACCGAAGCAAGCAAGCAAGAGAACCCTGGACGCTGATATAAATGAAGTGTGGATGGAGATCAGGTATCTTGTGCTCCAGAAGCTGCAACCTGGATTGACAAGGAGAAAATGTGGCTGTGGCCATGTTTGGAAGTTGTGAGTAAACAAGAGTGTCCACTTGGACCCAGGGGCCCAGATAATTGAGCCCAGTCCTCATTCCCCAAAAGGTAGAGGTGGGAGGTAAAGAGTTAAGTATCACTGGGTCTCACAGTTGTTGGTTCATCACCAATGGCCAAATCAGCCTTAGCTTAAGGAGCTGTGGTAAAAATTAGTGTCCTAGAACAAAGACTGGAAAGAATACTCAAGATATTTAATAGTAAAACTGGACATCATTGCTAGCGAGGTTTCTTAGTCCATTTGGGCTGCTATAACAAAATACCTTATACTAGGCAATTTATAAATGATAGAAATTTATTGCTCATACCTCTGGAGGCTGGGGAGTCTAAGATCAGTGTGGCAGCAGATTAGATGTCTGGTGGCCTGTTCCTCATAGATGGCACCTTCTATGTGTCTTCAGATGCTGGAAGGGGCAGGGCAACTCCCCTCAACCTCTTTTATAGGGCACTAAACTCATCCATGGGGTGGAGATCTCATGACTTAATCACTTCCAAAAAGGCCCCAGCTTTTAGTATTATCACATTGAGTATTAGGTTCCAACATATGAATTTTGAGGGGACACCAATATTCAGACCATAGCAGTAGGATTATGAGTAGTTTCTATTTTCTTCTTTCTATAGTCCTATATTTTCAAACTGTTATACAATGAACAGGGGCCAATTTATAACTAGAAAAAAGTTACTTTTAAAATGAGAAGTAAATACATATAAAAGGTCTGTATCATTGCAGGTTGTAGTATAATCTAAAATGGTTGGCCCAAAATATAGTATTAAACCATTTTTGTTGCATTCTGGGCTTTTTTCCCAATTGAATCAAACACTCTAACTATCGATATGTCAGATATCTAGCAAACTGTGATTAACTTACATCTTTCTGATTGTAATACCTTAAAGGCAGAGCAATTTTGGCCAGTGGTTCTTACACTTTGCCCCAGCTCCTCAATTTTTAACTCTATTTTTATACTCTTTTATACTTGGAATGAAACTATGCCTGGATATCCATTTTATTTTAAGAATTTCAGAATTATCAAATTTTTACCTCTATTATTTCTGAAATTTGATTTTAGTATACTTTCTTAAACCATCCAGGCTCCCAATATGATAATACCTGTACTTCTAAATTAATAAAAATGACTTGACTTTATATATGTGACAGATATATATTTAGTGTTTACTATGTTCCAGACACTGTTTTAGGTACTGTGGACACAATAGTGAACAACATTTATGCCTTGTATAGCATTATGCCAGGTACATACATTTCTAGCAAAATCTACAGAATTAGAATTACAGATTCCAATAAGAGCTCGAGGAACAAATCCTTTAATAATTTATCTCATTTCATTTATCTCTACTTTCATAGTAGTGGAAACTGAGGTCAAATACATTAGTGACTTAGCTAATTAATGGAATAGTTAAGAATAGAACCTTTGTATTTCTAGCTTCTTCTACTGTTCCCCAAAGAAGATAAATATTTTTAAAAATGAGACCTCATTTCAACATTGTTTCATCTGCTGATAATTATCAATGCTTTGTTTTGGCCGAATTCAATGATTGTTGTCAATCTTTATCCTATTGATCACTCTGTAATATCTGGCCCTAGAATAATTTTGGGGGATATATTGGAGACAACAAGAGCTTTAGGTTTGAATTCCATTTACATGCATATAAATCACCTATTGTAGAGTTAGCACCTACTAGACACTCAACAAATGTTAGCTCCTCTCTTATTTTCTGTTATACACTATTGTCACTTTCTCCTCACCTCTGATCCCCTGCATTCGACCTGCTTCTCCCATCCTCTTCTGTTAGATTTTTCTTTCCTTAATCCCCATAGACGCTCTGCTTGGGCCCCTGTGCACCTCTCCCTATATTCCCATCGATGGCTTCAACTACCCTCTCTCTGAAAATGACTCCTGGGTTTACAGCTGAAGTCCCAATATCTTCCTTCCCCCACATCCTGTATTTTTAGTAGTGTGCAGACATCCTAAATGTTTCACTGTCCCCTTCACTCAACATGTCCGAAACAAAGTACCATCTCTTTACCCGAACCATCTTTCCTTACCTAAACCTGTTCCTAGCAGGGGAAGCAATGTGTCAGAAGACTGGGGGGCAAGAGGAGAGTAAAGACATCTAAAGGAATGATAGAAACTGAGAATGGCTGGGGTGGGTGGATACATGGAGAGGGGAAAGCGGAAGCTGGAGAGCTGAGCAGGGCCAGATTCTGAGGGCCTTGAGTCATGTTAAGGATTTATGACTTGATTGTAAAACCCAGTGGGGAACCCTAACAGAAAGGGACTGGCTGTAGGCAAAACAGTCTTTGAGAAAACAGACTCTAGAAGAACGTTGATGTGGTGGTGGCAAGGACTCTGGCCGCTGGAGAATTTCCCAGGCACACTGGGGCAGGTCCTGACTCCTAACCAGGACCACACATGGGGACCTTCCCCATAGCACTGTGGATTGTGTAAGGCTGTGGCTACCATGTGTTGAATGAAGTCAGACCTCATAAAGTGGTCCATGAGGTCTCTCATCATCACCGTTTATGGAGGGGTCCAAAGAGGCATTGTCTGGTACTGAATTCCTCCCCAGAGGGAACATTCTAGCCTAGGCCATGGGGTCTGTAGTTTTTTAACTATGGGCCAGTCAGCACCTACATCTCTTAGCTTCTCCCACTTCAAAACAAACACAAAAAATACCACTCACTCTCCGAGACCAGGAATAAGACAGAGTCAATGAAATTCCTTAAGGCCACACGAAAGTACCTCGGCAAGATGAGACTATTATTTAAAGTTAGGTGAAGGAGACTGGAAGGAAAGGGGACAGTCTTTTGGAAATCCAGTCCCCTGACTTGCAGTGACGGGAGTGGACAGCAAGCTCGGCCAGCCTCACAAATCAAGCTTCCCTTAAGTAGCTACTGTCAACAGAGTGGTGAGGGAGAGGAGATTTAGTGCCCTTCCTCAGAGCCATCGTATCTGTGGTGCTTCAAGCCATGTGAAAGGCGATAAATCACATAAGAATATGAACAGATGCCACTAATTTGGTGCCGAGTCATCCCATTTGCCATGGCGTCATCAGAAATTCCTCTACAAAACCAGGTGCCCTTTTCTTAAAATCACGTAACCAATCGAATAACAATAAATTTATTAATTCCTAACATGAAAGGTGACTCATACGGATTTTACATTAAGGGAAAAAACAAAAATCTGACAGCTGAGAGGTCTCAACTGGTTCTGGTGATCTAATGAGTCATTCTGTCCATTAAGGGAAGATGTGGCTTCCTGATTAACGTGGAACCTTAGCAGTGTTTTTAATAAAAGTCTTAATATGTACTGCTGTTAGTCTGGAGCCATGTTAATTAAAACCTTGACGGCTCTTGGGACACTCTCTGTTCTCTTCAC
>CM052437.1:19803167-19920785 GCA_028533085.1 Varecia variegata
TAGCTCTTCACTTTATAGAGGAGAAAACAGAGGTTCAGAGAGTATTATTAAAGAAAGAACATTGGTGTTTTTGCACTAATGTAATAGGACCCAGTATAGAAAACTAGGGGTGACACTAAGGCACTGTATGATCCTAAAGCACATTGTTCTTATTCTAACACTTTTTATTAGGGACACCATGAAAGCTCGTGGCTTCACCATCTCATAAGGAGGAGGGGAGCAGTAATGGGTCAAGAGAGCAAAGTATACCTGGCTCTGGTTTTAAAATCACAGGACACTCAGTGAAAATGCTGGGCTATAAAGCTATACACAATCAGATTCCAATCAGGGAATCTGTAACATGCATACACACTGATGTCCATAGAAAAAGTATAGAAGGAAATGTTCTAAATTATTAATAGTGATTAAGAGCCTCTGGATGATGGGAGTATGAATGATTTTACTTTCTTATCTTATACATTTGTGTATTTGATGAATATTCTATAATGAGAATGACTTGATTTTGTTACCGAGAAAATTAAATATTATAAACATAGAATTTATATTATAAAAATAAATATTATGTTTTAAATTACAAGGCACCTTAAGCCATCTCCTTAGTTCCCTATGGCAAAATATATGGCCTACATACAAAAGGACACATAAAAAAAATCACAGACCAAAAAAAATTTTTTCCTCCACTTTAAAATAACAATGTCCAGGCACTTAAGCTGTATGGTGTGGAACCCTATAAAATGATATAGCTGTGTCATCAATAGATAAGTTACACTCAGAGATAGCTTAAGAAACAGTGGCTGGCTTTAAAATGACTACAAAGCAAACCTGACAATAAAATTCACTTAAATATCTGACTCTGCAAAAAAATATTACACTCTGTCCTAGAGGAGTGCTATGTAATTGAAAAGCCCATGGTGTAACAAGAACATCCTTAGTATAAGGGACAATCCCTGATGTGATAAAATAAAAATGTGAGCTCTTAAGTACTTTTTAATGTTTCAAAGTCAATGAGGAACTAACTGCCAGGAATAGGATGGTGACTCTCTCACTTGATAGCATGTTTTTAAGCTGAAAAATCCCTTAGTAGGGGATGTGGAGTCCTAATTAAAGAAGGCTGGAGACTGGAATTTTGAAGTACCAAGAGGGATTTTAATTGAAGCTATTGAATGAGTTGGCTCTTAGAATACAAGAATGTGACCAGGACTTTGTCTGCAGGGCCTGCAGTAAAATGCAGGTTTTCAGGGACCTGCCTAGACCAGAAAGGAAGAATTTGAACTTAACTTTAAATGTTCTGTTCAAGATAGAAAATTGAGCATAAGCTGATACCTCACTTTTCCATACCAAATTCAGAAAAAGGTAGAAAAATATTTAAGTGTAATAAGAGTTAACAAATATTAATGTATATCCACACTCAAAAGCAAGAAAGAGACATCTCACAAGACCAAAATGGGGATTTCTTAAACCCCAAAGAATGAAAAGAAAAAAAGGAACCCATAATAGACAACAGGGCCAATGCTTTTTGCCTACAGTAAGGCCAAGACCACCCTCATGAGGCTGGGGGCTGGGTCACGACATTCATCGGTGTTGGAGAACTAAGTGGTGTTGTCCTCCACCCCTGCCATCTTCCCAAGCTTAGGGGTGGTATTGGGCTGCTTGCCTGTGTCTAGGTGAGGAATGTGCTACTGACACGACACCAGGGCCCAGAACCCATATCAGTGAGGACAGAGCTCAGAACCACACCCATCATCCAGGAGAGGACCAAACCAGTGGGCAGCACAGGCCTGGCTGGGAGCCACTTCCCCCCAAGCCTAGGGCTGAGGCCCCCTAGACCATTTTCCTGGGACACCACCCACAATACTCTGAGGTGAAGCCGCTGGTGGAAGATGAGCTCATAAACCAAAAATTCCAAAGCCTGCGGGAAAGTAACACTACAAAAGGCAGACAACAAACAGAACTCACATGGAGAAATAGAGATAATAAAATAAGCTTAAATTTGCTTTTATACAACTATCTTTAAGAAACTCAAATTGATAAAGGAGGTAATAGCATCCATGGAAAAGGATAGATAATTATGGAATAGGAAGAGAAAGGAAGAAAACACTTAGAAAATTTGAACATGAGGGCTGTAAAAGTAGAATATGACAATGAATCATTGTTTATGTAGCAAATAAAATGCTGAGGTTAAAGAAGCAGCTCCTGGAATTAGAGAAGAAGCAAATGAGAGAAACAGACTCTGCACGTGCTGGGAGATGGACAGGCAAGCCGTCCAGACTGTGTCCGTGGCGGCTGCACACAGCTAAGGGCTGCTTGTGTGCAGTGTCGTGTTGGTTGCATGGTAGGGGTGGCCCTGAAAACTGAGAGCATTCAGGCTGGGCTGAACTTTTTGGGACCTGGAGGTAGGATGATACAGTCAAAGGAATGGGCCGGGGTCACTTTAAGAGCTGGAGTAATAAATAAACTACAGAACAGAAATAAATAGAGCAGAAGATGGTGGTGGGGGTGTTTGGAAGGAACCCAGGCCCTATTTCTGGAAATAGGCAGCTTAGCTTGGAGGACTAAGAAAGGCCTCAATATCTCTGCTGGGGCTTAACAGCAGATTTCTTAACAGCCAAGCCCAGAGGGACATCCATCTAGGTGGAAAGGAGAGGGCTGCTTGGGTAACCAAATATATTGGGTTAAAGGTTTCCAAATTGAGTTCATAATCTATTTTATTATTCTTTTCTGGAACTCAAACTCACTGTAAAATAGCTCAAAATAACCAGAATTGCATTTGCACACAGTTCTGCCTGTATGCAGAGAAATTTGTTCTCACCGATGTCTCTTCCAAAAGTAGTTTTAAACTCACCAATCTAGAGCTTGGCAAATGGCCTCTGTGAGCAATACAAAAATATTGGGGCAACCAGAGAGTAGGGGCCTGGTTTTGCAGCAAGCCCCCCAGACTGGTTCTAAGCAATTTACAAATATTAATTCACTTCTTAATTAAGACTTTGGGCACCAGTTCTAGCTCCACTCTTACTTAATGACTTGATCTTGGTGCCTCAGTTTCCCTATATGTCATAAGGGACAACCATGTCTCCTCTGCCTGTCTACAGGATTAGGGTCCTCTTGAGTATCAACTGCGAGGATTTGAGTGAAACACTTTGTTACTGCCGTGTGATCCCAGGGGAGCAGCTGGGGCGTCACCAGGGGAAGCAGGTGCACCCCACAGCCTGGATTCTCATGACTCCATTCGTCTCGGTGACGGTGTCAGTTTAACAGTGTGACAGCCGCCTGGAGAGGACAGGGCAGAATCGTGGTGCTCATTCAGCTTCTCTGAGTGTTCCACAGAGCCATGTAAACTGCGGGAAGAGATCCCCGAAGGAGGAAAAAGCAGGCTGTAAAGTCATGTGAGTGGGCGCGGGGTCTATTTGGGGAGCAGTGCTGGGCTGGGTTTGGGTGGATATCAACAGAGGGCCCAGAACCTTGTCTGGATACATTGCCTGGATGTCCCTTGCCAGACTCAGAGGCTGAAGCTCACTGGCCCATCAGGATTGAGCTGATGTCCAAGCTCTGAAAGACCCGTGTTCACATTGGACAGAGCTTGGGGAGTGCCGGCTGTCTCTGAGGATACCTGCGGGTGTGAGGGGGACAGGACCTCTGCCAGCTCAGTGTCCTGGGGGTGCGCGCGCCGCACGGCAGGATGTGGATGTACTGGGACCGTAAAGGGCTAACACCTAGTTTATGTCACTAGTTGCCTGCGGTGCCTCTGAGGCAACTGAAAGCAGAGCAACCTCGGTATTTTTGGGGTCTCCTGCTATTTTGCCAGCAGGCTGGGATTTATCACTTTCCTGGAGAAATGGCTTGACTTTCCCTGACTCTCATTGCAGGGAGAGCTTGGCTGCTTACTCCCACGGTCCGTTTGCCTCAAGGAGGCCCCAGACCTAACTCAGGATCCAACATGGACAGCCTTGGAGAGGAGACTGTGGAATCACAGAGGGCCAGGCTTGAGGACGCCCCAGATGTCATCGAGTCCAGTGGGCTTTCCCTGGACCTCTATTTTGAATGAACTCCTTAGTACATAAGACAGGAATGGAGCTGATAGGGTTAAAGGAGCTTGGGGTCCCACCAGGTCACCTTTCTGGAGACTCCTGATGTATTAACATAAAGTCTCTTTATTTTTCAGTTTAGGAAAGGTTCATCAATATGCCTAGCATCACATGACAGATGGAAGTGGCACTGGACCTGGAACCCGGGATGCCAGACTCCCAGTCACACAGAGTCCTGTTTGCTTCATAATGTCACTCGCCCTCACCTGCCTCCCAGGGGAGGAGCCACAGTGATAAGGACCAGGGTAAAGAGTCCCTAGACCCTGAGAAAACACATGGACACTAAGGAAGGTAGAGGGACCGTCCTTTCCTGTGGCTGGGCAACAGCGGCTGCCACATTTGGAGATGGATTCATCCCTCACACCGGGCACCATGTGGTCTCTCTGAAAGCATCTTGGTGGCAAAGGGCAAAAACTGTCACTCAGTTTATCAGTTTGAGCTTATGACTGCACCTCTGCCTGGGATGCTTCCTTTGTTGTCCACTCTTTCCCGGCTATATCCTTAAATCTTTGCTCCCATTTGATTCACTGAAGCTCTAATTTAAATGATATTTCCTGGGTATAATTCCTAATCACACCCTTTATTTTCTTTCCTATGCAATTAGTGATTACATGAAAAACTCTTCCAATTATTTGTTTAATATTCATTTCTCCCATTAGTAAATGCCACAGGGCCAGGACCACGTCCATCATGATCACTCAGGGTCCAGCACAGGGCTGGTAACTGCAGCCCATGGACAAAATCTGGCTCACTGCCTGTTTTTGTATGATCCAAGAGCTGAGAATGGTTTTTTACATTTTTAAATTATTGGAAAAAAATATTTCATGATGTGAAAATTACATAAAATCTAAATTTCAGTGGTTATAGATAAAGTTTTATTGGATCACAGCCATGCTCATTCATTTACATGTTGTCTATGGCACTCTTGTGTTACGATGGCAGAGACAGTAGTTACAACACAGAGAAGCAGCAGAGAAGGGCTGTGCTGAAGTTCATGCGTGTGTCAGGGATCACACTCAGATCTTTCAAACTCCTGCAGGGTTTTTATGTATCGAATTTCTCCAAACTGCATCAAGGACTGCAAAACTCATGGCCCAGAACCTAACCTGGCCCCCTCCGCAGGTTTTCCGGGTATCTGTGATAGGTAAATATCCTGAAGACCTGGGATAAAAGGTGCTTTGTGAAAAGCCACTTTGAACACGTCTCTGAGAAAAGACTCTTAAAGGGATAAAAGCATTTCTGCTGAAAAGAGGCCTGATGTGTCCTGTTTGTGCCAAAGCTTGGTCTGGTTTCCATTCCATTACAAAATGCAACAACCCTAGGACTTTCATGTTCTGACGCTACATTGTTCTGCTTTCAGACCTTGCTTTTGTTCCTGTTCACAACTGTGACATGGGGACAAAGCCACAGGCCTTGGCAGACAATTGTCCCTGGATTAGAGTGCCCTCCTTCAGCTGACCCTGCTCCAACCAGAGCTATATAAGGTGGCAACACTGGTGTTGATTCAAGTGTCTGGAAAGTTGTTGAATCCTCCCCTCAATCATTGCTGTTGGGATATTCCAACACATGTCACTCCAACCAATAAATATAGGTGATGTTGAATGACAACAGAGGCCAGGGTAGTGGTAGGACACTATGGGGAAACAATAATCTACAGTCCAAAAGAAACCACACTTGAGTCAATAGCTTCAATCTCATAAATGCTCAGGATTGCAAGGGGCCTTAAAGGTTGTCCCACTGTTATGGACTGAACGTTTGTGCCCCTTCAAAATTCACAGGTCAAGGCCCAATGTGATGGCATTGGAGATGGGCCTTTGGGAGGTAATTAGGTTTAGGTGATATCATGAGGGTGGGCCCTTCATGACGGGATTAGTGTCCTTAAAAGAAGAGGAAGAGAGACCAGAACTCTGTCTCTCTCTCCCATGGGAGGACATGGTGAGAAGGCGGCCCTCAGCAAGCCAGGAAGAGAGCCCTCACCGGAACCTGACCACGCACGCACCCTGGTCTGGAGCGTCCCAACCTCCAGAACTGTGATTGTGTCTGTTGTTTCAGCCACCTAGTGTATGGTACTTTGTTACAGCAGCCTAAACTATGACACCAGCCCATCAGCACACCTGAATTTTGAGTGTCCCTTCCATAGCCTCTGCTTGAGTGCTCACGGATGCTGTCTCCCCGACCCTCTGACAAAATCAAAGTGACTCCTGATCATCAGTTGAAATTTGCCTCCCAGAAGTCTAACCTGATGGTCTTGATTCTCCTTGGGTCCCAAAGGAGAAGTTTAATTTTCCTTTCATGAAAGAGCTGCACAACTATCCCACCTGTCCCCACCTCCCATCCCCATTGCCACTCCCTCATAACCTCACCAGTCTTCTTCTTCCAGATCCAAGAAGCTGACATTCTCTAATAATTCCTCATATTCTGTGGCTTCAAGGCTCATTTTTCCACTACATCCTTCAATAGAAACAATGAGAAGCCAACATGGTGGATACTCACTTCATTTACTTTCCTTGTCTCCCTCACAGGAACGAGGAAATGAGATACAAATAGGTAAAAGGGCTACTGCATAAGCCACAATCTCGATCACGGAGAGTTGGTTTCAGTTTGGACCCAAACAGTTGTCTTGGGGAAATGGCACAGAGGGTGGATACCTCTGGTGTCCCCAGAAAGAGATGAGAATCTATGGGCCATTCCAGGTCTTGGGCCTCCCTTCTAAACTTTAAAGAATTTAAATGTGTTTGAGGGTTCTCCTAAGTGAAAGATAAAGAAACAGTAGCCCCTGCCACAGAGAGGTAGCTAGGACGGGGCATCCCTGCAGGAGAATGAGCTCATCTCTCAAGGCAGACTATCTAGTTCAAGGGTTGGCAAACTATTATGGTTCTCATGCCAAATCCAGCCTGCTGCCTGTTTTTGTAAATAAAGTTTTATTGAAACAAAGCTATGCCCATCTGTTTACCTCTTGTCTATGGTTGCTTTTGTGCTACAATAGCAGAGTCCAGTAGTTGCAACAGAAACCATAGCCCACTGGCCCTTCTGCTGACCCCTGACCTATTAATAGTTCACTCTTTCCTGTATTGTGTGCCTTGCAACACTAGTCCTGTGTGCTACTTCCTCAAATATGTTAGGGGAAATTCTTCACACCTGATGCCCCTCTTGGAAATTCACAGTCCTCACCAGCCTTTTAAAGCCTCCAAGAAGTCCTGCAGCACACACGTCTGCTCGACTCTGTTTAACTCAGCATTCCTCAGACTCACTTGACCCCATCAACATTCTGCGGAGCATAGGGAGCACACTCAGTGAAACACCAATCTTGTTGCTTATTACTGTTCTTTGAATTGATTTTCTATCTAGCTTTTTCTAAGCCTGTAGACAGGCTTTGCTTAGATTTTCCAGTCTAGTGCCAGTTTTGCTGATGACATCTGAGGGAGGTGTTGTGGTTTCCCCCGAGGCCAGATTGGCAGAGGGGAGCAGACCCCCTCCCTGAGGAGGTGGTAACAATCCCTGGTGGGCAGGGGATTCTTCCTCCAATGTCGTCATATTTCTCTGTACTAGATCATCCCTATGAGCACAGAAATATAACATCTCTCACCTTAAAGAAAACATAAAAACCTCTCATGAACTCCTTTCCTATCCAGCTACCTACCATCCATTTCTCTGCTGACATTTGCAGTAGAACCAAAGCATCGTCTATACTTGTTTTTTCCAACACCCCCTTCCTATTCTCTCTTGAGCCCACTCTAGTCAGGCTTTCTCCCCCATCACTCCCCTGAAATGGCTCTTGTCAAGGTCATCATGACCTCCAAGTGGCTAAACCCAATGGTCAAGGCTCATCTCAAAATATCTGCAGTATTCTACACAGATAATGACCCTCCTTCCCCAAACACTTCCTTCTTTTGGCTTCTGGGACCCTACTCTCTCCTGGCCCTCCTCCTACCTCCTCCCTCAGCTACTGCATGGGTCCCCCTCACCTCCCTGACCTCTAACTGTTGGGTTCCTCAAAGCCCTGCTGGAATGATTTTCTCTACCTACGCTTTCTCTGGTGATATTACCCTGTCTCATGGCTTTAAATGCTAAGTGCTTGCTGACAATTCCTCCACTTCTATCTCCATCCTTTGTCTGGAATGATCTTTCCCCAGAAATCCACTTGGCTTTCTTCTTTCATGTTTCTGCTAAAATATCACATCAGCGAGGTCCTCCCTGAACACTCTCTATAAACATATGTATGAATAAACCCACCTCTTGCCCTTGCCTTCTGGTTCTACCTTGCCACACTTCCTTTTCTTCTTAGCACTTACTACCATCTGATATACTCACTTCTGCTTGGTTATTTGTTAATTTCCTGTCTTCTCTCACTAGAGCATATGCTTCATGGAGGCAGGGGATATCTTGTTCTTGGCTATAATCCCTGGGCTTAGAGCCCTGCAAGACACATAGGCACTCAGTAAATGCTTTAGGATGGATGAATAGAGGTGTGAATTGTCTCACATGGGGTTCTGGGGATCATCATGATTTCATAGCAGGAGGATCTAAGGTTAAGTCTTTTTGTCCCAAATCATATGGCTTGTTAGTGGCACAGCTGAGGACATTTATTGAGTCTCTACTAAGCGCCAGGCATTGTGATGGGCAGTGTAGATGTAGATTCCATTTCTGCTCTACTGGACCTTTTCAGTGGAGACTGACTTCGAATGAAAAATGGCAACCTGCTCCTTGGCCTCTAGGCCAGGCTCTCCCCATGGCCCTCTGTTACCACCATCACAATGACCCATTGAGACCAAGAAGATATTTGTCCTTAAATAGCCACCACTCCCTCTGAGACATAAATCTTAGACAGGGGACTCCTGCAGTGGGAAATGAATTTACCCCTCACACTTAAAGCAACTTCCTCAGCTCTCTAAGTATGACTGCTGAGTGTTGGGTATCTTGGGTGCTTTGTGAGGCATCCCATTATCTGCTGGCTGCTCTCTCATAATTGCATTTCCAGTTTCTAATGCCTGTGCTTTATCTGGGTGAGGAGTTTTTGTTTGTTTGGGGTTTTTTTTGTTTGTTTGTTTTTTGTTTTGGTCCTTTCTCACTCATGCCCAGTCCAAAGCATTCAAAGCATCGCAAGCTGCCCTTACATGTTGACAAGATTCCATTACACAGTGGCAAGTGGGAGTGGCGGGCATTCTGTGAGAACATCATCTCCTGGAGGCCCACAGAAGGTAAGTATTAAGAGCTATTGTTTAGAGGTTTCCTCTCACTCATCCGTACATTCAAAGGAAATAACAATTTGGAACCCCAAATCTTAGATTTGGATGGGATCTCAAATGTCATAGTGTCCCACCATGTTGCACCAATGCAGTGATCCCTGAAACATCTGTGACATGTGAGTTACCTTCACTTGTGCCCCTTTGCCAACAGAACATATTTACTCTCACACAACTTTCCTCAGGTTGAGCCAAAACCAGTCTCCCTAAAGCCTCCATACATTGGTCCTGGTTTTGTCCTTAACACCTATTCCAAGTAAATCTCATCTTTTACTTATTTGTCAGACCCTCCAGTGGGCCTGTGGACACAGAAAAGAGCATTTAGTCCATTCGTGTTGGACCTAAATACCAGTATAACTTTGTTGGCTATTAAAGCAGGTACAGGTTAGTAAATCTTTGCTATTTATTCATAGGCTGCAAGAGGAGTATAGAGTAGTACTGCCATTGCCAGGGTACGGATGGGGAAACCAAGGCATATGGATGGCCAATGGCTTCTGGTTGGCTCAGAGGACAAATGATTCTGGGCTGCTTGTCCTTTGCTCTGACTTGGATTCTTTAACATATTGCACACTCCAGAGAAAGCTATTATAATAACGACTCCAAGAACATTAGAATTCCTATTATTGAGAAAGATGCACTTTCATTTAAAGGGTTTCATTCTTCTTAGATGAGTTCTACTTTCTGCTTTCCCCTCATTCGAATCCCGTGTTTATTATTTCTGCTCCACTGCAGGCCTGATAAAGCTAAAATTCCACTCACACCAGCCAGGCAGCAGCAGACAGGAGCACTCGATCTGTTGGAGATGAAGGTTTCTCTCCAGTTTGGTCCGCAAGCTGGATTTAAACTGACAAGATCATAGCTCTACAAAAATAAGATCTATTAATTGTGCCATGGAAGGGAAAGGTCATTGGGAAAATGTTACTCTGTATCTCATTTTACAGTTAAAGTCTGAGCATCAGCATCAAATCATTTCTCTATAACTAGATTCTGTCTCTCAACAATAATTAAAAAAATGACTCTGGATAAAATCATGCTGTATTCTGCTTGTGAATTTTGTTACGTGAATACATTTCATTCATACTGAAATCAGTCTGGAGTTGCTGACACTGTACTTCCTCTAGGCCCCCACTGAAAAATTTATTAGAAGTGTCTGGGATCATTAATAGATTCTCGCAGATCCCCTTTGGAGCCTGTTTCTCAGCCGTTAGCTCCTAAGGTGCAACAGAAGTGTCCTTAATGTGACTTGGGTCACTAACACCAACAGAATGTGGGAGAGGCGCAGGCATGGGAATGCCACCCGTCAGGTCACACATGATGCCCCTGGCAGTCTCCAGGGGTGGGTGGGCTGCAGGGGAATGGCCACAGAGAGTGCCATGGTCAGAGTGATTGACATTGAGGGGGTGGACACTGTGGGACAGTGCATAGGGAAAGGGGGCTACAGACGAGAGTTTTCTCCAGCTCTCCGTAAGCTGTGTGGGCAGAACCTACAATGCTTCCCCCTGGACCTTGGGCTGAGCTTCTACTATGTGTCCACCACAAAGCAAACACATTCACGAACAGTACTTCACTTAATCCTTACTACAACCCTAGGAGATAGGTAGAGTTTTAATTTCCTGGTTCTTCCCTTTTCTTGTTTGTTTGCTATCAGCAGTTAGATTAAATGGTTCTGTCAACCATCTGAACTTACCCTGAGGAAGGTGGAAGTTGGAGAAATAAATAAACAAACAATACAGACAAATAGGTTCTTTCTCTACAATCAATGCCCGGACCTCCTATGAGAGCACACCCAGACAGGGTGATTTGCTTAAGATCATATGGCCCAGAAGTGGCGAAATTGGGACTTGCCACTAGGGTGGGCTTCAGAATGTATCCTCCCCTCCCTCTGCCCCTCCCCTGCCCTTACTCCTCCCCATCCCCTTCCCCCACTGCCTTCCACATTAATGACCTGTTCATGCCTTTGTGCTTATAACTTTGCAGTCACCATCTCAGTAGTGATGCTAAAAGCATGTCTGATTTTAAAAATGAAAAAAATTATAAAAATTAAGGCTTTCTAAATATAACTTGCATACCCCCCTTTCACTTTTAGCCGTGTCTTTTTTTCTTTTTTAATCTTAATCTGGATGATCATTCAAGCCGCTGGTAAATTGCATTTCATTCTGCTTTCTGGGTCTCCCTCTTCCCTGGCAGTTGTTTCTACATTTCAGGGTTCCATAGAGAAGACAAATGTAGAAATTCTACGTCAAACAAAGACAATTTCTCTCTGGTTCCCAAAGTGATGGTGAGATTAACTGGCGCTGAGCCAGTTGAAGAGGAAGCAGAGGAATCTCCCTTGTCCAGAGGAGAGCTCTCGCCATGGTCATTCTCTTTCCAGGAGCAGTTCCTGGGTCCCCCAAACACCAACCGATAGGAACTTCTCTTTGTTTCCACCCAGTCCCAAGCCCTGAAGGACCACCCTCCCATTGAGTCTGTGACTCCAGGCAGTTTAGCTCCGAAGGGGGTGAGGGGAGCCAGAATGGGGGCTGCAGGATGCTTATGAAGGGTTGGATGCTGATGTCAGCGAGGAGGCCAGCCTCGAAAAAGGCAGCCGAGCCCACCCTGCAGGGAGGCGGTTTTGCTGTCTTCCCTCCTGTCTCCCCCTAGTATCTTTGGAAGTTTGAGTTCCATACTACATATCTCCCCCAGACCAACTCCGGATCAGTTTGGGAAGGAAAGAATCAAAACAAATACCAAATGCAGGGAACATGACCTCCTCTCTCTCTGGGTGTACACACACAACGGGTGGTCTGAGTACATATGTGAAGGCACAATATCAAATACAAGCTTCATCAGAAAGGAAAAGTGTTGAGAACAAATTCATGAATTCTAGTCCTATTTACATTTCAATGTTCAAACTAATCGTTCAGTCCTAAGTGTTCTGCTATGGTTGTGGTCATCGGTAGCTTTCTGTAAATGAACCTAAAAAACTTTATTAATCCAAATTATTTTTTGAATGCCTGAACCACAAGGAAGCTTAGAGCTAAATTTAGTGCTCAACTGCAATAATAAATTTATCCCAGATGCCTGGCATTTCTCATTCTCTTCCCCTTTTAATTAGTTTTGGCTCCCTTTCCATTTTTAATTGTCCAGGTTTATTTGAGATTCAACATAATGAACCACCTCAATCCCTTTTGCATTTCTCTCCAGGAAATTAATTTAGCTAACATTTTCAGATGTCGATGCTTCCTTTCAAGGTATAAGCTCTTCCTTTTAAAAATCATCTTTGGAAATGTGAGTAGAAATGGAAACATAGTTCATTGACTTGGGCACTGTTCTTCCTTGTTGGGGACATCAGCTGATGGGTGATCTTCAGCTGGGGCAGATATGGCATAGACACAAGCACCTTACACGTCTATATCTTTTCCACTAAGAAAATAAAACCTTTTTCTCCATGGAATGGAAATCTTAAACACTAGGTAGAGTGCTGATGAGTTCAGTGTTTTTCCACAACAAATAAACAGCATTTTATACCATAAAATGAATTTGCACCGTCCAAGCAAAATGGCTTTGCGTACTGCCAAATGCGATTACTGAGATTGATTCACTCCTGCCCTGTGGTAAACTGGTTACTTAGCTTTGCAGATTCAGCTCGACTTGCTTTTCCCTCTGGCTAAGTGGAGAGAGACCCACTTCCAGCAAGTCAGGAGGAAGGAGATCTCTACAGCACAGGGACTAATGGCCAACGAGACAGGAGCCAACCTAGGTCCTACCCAGGCAGCCGGATGGAACAGGAGGTTCACTGAGGATGTCGGGGCCCAGAAAAGTGAGGGGAGCCAGGGGCAGAGTTTGCTCCCTCTGCCCGTCCCCAGGCTCCCTCCCCAGACACTGCCCTGCTTCTCTTGGGTCCCTGTCCTCAGGTGCCTTTGGACCCAGGCCGCTTGTCTCCCAAACCCTCAGTACCACCCCCCGGCAGCAGGTTCCTGTGGCGCTGGCATGGGTGGGACCTGGTTTCTAATCCCAGCTCTGCATTCCGCTACCTCTTGGAAGTTCAGGGTGCTCAACAGGGAGAATAACCCCCGCCTCAGGACTAAATTTTTAGACTATTTCCGATGACATTAGGCCTCCGGCAAAGGCCCCGTTATTGTTGGTTCCTGTCCTGTCTTCTCCAGCCCTGGCCATCGCGGGCCTGCTTAGCCTGTTGCTTTTCTTCAAGATTCCCCTTGCTGTAGACTGACGAGCATTCTCCCCTTGACCAAACGTTGGGCAGGCTCCTCAGAGCCCCACTAGGCCCATCCCTGGGCACGGCCTCCAAGAGTACAACTTTGGCAAGAATCCTGTCAGGCTGATGGATCCAGAGTCCCCCGCTCTCCATACTGGATCTGATTCCTTGTCTTTCAACACCCCTAGGCAATGTCTGATCGCCTGGCCTGTCTTTAGCAGGACTCCTGTTGGGTGGGTTTAGCCCAAATCCCCCTGCCCCAGATGTTCCATCCATGGACAATCTCCCTCTCCCCGGACCCCGTCCTTGGCTGTAAATTCCCGTTCTTCTTTGTGGTATCCTGAGTTGAGTTCAATCTCTCTCCCCTACAGCCAAACCCCTGTTGCAATTGTCTTGGATAAAGTCTGCCTTATGGTTCTTTAACTAATATCATGGGTAATTTTTTTTTTTCCTTAGCAAGACCCAGAGTCTCCGTCTTGCTTGTGACCTTTAGGAATGCTGTTCCCTGTTCTCTTCCTTCCTACCTGGTTAAATGACATTTACTCTTCAAGATACAATGCCACCTCCTTTGTGACATTTTCACAGGACAACAAGCCGCCCCTGACTCCTGTCCCAAGGTAAAGCTAAGCTCTCTTTTTTCTGTTTTATAGCACAGGGCTCTGGCACCAGACTATCTGGGGTCAAATTCCAGCTCCACCTTTCTCTCATTTTTGACTTTGGGCAAATTATTTAAACCTGTCTATACCCTAGTTCCTCATCAAAAATGGATAGTAATAATGCCCACCTCATTGGAGTTTTGAGCTAATGCATTCATTCTGCCAAGTGCTTAGATACTGTGTCTGGCTCCTGGTAAGGTCTCAATACATTTTACTTATTACTATCAGAGATCTTCTGACACTTTATAATTACTGTTGTTATCAATGCCATGTGCCCTGTCCCTACCCTCTTCCTTATTCCTGGCAGGGATTGGGTCTTGTTCATCGCTGCACTTTTCTTCTAGCTTCACGTCACTATAGCATACAGTAGGTGCTCAGCACCTACGCTCATACCGAGAGGTCTAAGAAAGGATTCCTCCCACAGTGTTGATGGGTGCTAAAGGTTTAACATGCCCTTCCAAGGCAGTTTATTTGAATAGGGGGCTTCAAACAGTGCGTGAGCTGCTGGGAGTGCCACCTGCCGTTCACCCCAGCAAGTCAAATTAGCTAATAATCAGGGGGACGGGGCAGACACCTGTGGAGCTTCAGGCCTTTCAGTGGCTCCGGATCTCATTTAGTGTTTGGCCACATCTTCTACACAGAGGCCAGGGCCTGGGCCCCACCTACAGGACTTCTACTCAAAAACACTTATTAAGCCAGGAATGAAGAGGCCCAGAGCCGGCCCTGGTGGGGCTGACATCTCTGCAGGGGACTCCGTGGAGTCGCAGAGAAGTATGCTCCGTCACAAGACAGAGAGAGGGCACAGCTCTTAGAGCATTAGGAAGGATGTGGGAATTCCAAGGGGGGAGAGAGCTCCTACTTGGAATTCCTGGGAGGTTTCGGGAAGGAGCTGGCATGTGAGCTGGAATTTGAAGGCAAGCAGGCTTTCTCCTGTGGGATTAGGAGACTGGCAGCGTGGAGAGAGGGGGAGGGGTGATGAGCAGTGAGGGGAGGGGAAAGGGCAGGGCCGCCAGGCATTTTTGCTCAGGTTTCTATCTAGGAATGAAATGTAGGCTCAGGTGTTGAACTTGTGTAGTGCCCACAATGGTAAGAGGGAGGATGATGTAAAATTCAAGAATCCAATGGTCTGAAGAGGCTGTGAGGGAATTGTACCATGTGGGGTTGACCTGCTGACCATTCTAGACATGTAAGTGTCTTCTCTTTTTACAAATACCTTTGAGGGAAGGAGAAGTCCACACGTGGTGTCAGGAAGCATCACGTGGTGGAGAAACCTTGGGCTTGGGGATCACGGGGCCCCGACATCAAACCCAAATCTAACATCTGATTGGCTACAGGCCCTAGGCAAGGGACAAATCTCGGTTTCCTCTTTCATCACATTGAAATAAGCCTTCCTACTTCACGAGGTGGTGTGAGGACTCCATTTCAAAGGGTATAGCTCAGTGCCTGGCACCTGCTGAGCACTCAGTGCTGACAAAGATGTTCTCGGGCTCCTCTGAGCCCCATCCTGATTTTGGGGCCTGTCCTGTCTTTGGGTTTTCCAGCCCAGTTTCAGCAAGAACCTTGTTAAGTCAGTTTCACAAGGACCCCCCACCCTAGACCCACTCATTCTGCTCCTCGGAGATAAATCCCCACTGGTCCTTGCTGTGTCTGGAATTGAGCCCAATTTCTCCCCTACTGCAACACCCCACTGCAGTAGTCTGGAATAGTCTTCCTCACTATTTTAACAAGTGTCAGAATAACTTCTCTTTAACGAACATGTCAGTGATTATTACCATTATCTTTCCTCTCTCCTGGGGATTAACAGATGATGGGATTTGTCTACCGAGTTTCTGGTTGGAATAGCAGCATACCCAGTCATGGGTATCTTCAACTCTTCCAGCACCTCAGTTGGACTGGGAGACCTACCCTTCTGCGGTGACCCTAGCCAGGTGCTCTGGGGTCAAATGTGGCGAGGAGGGGGTTCAGAGTCTGCCTTAATCCATCCCTTAACATCTTCCCCAGGGCCACTAGTTGAGCTGCCATGGAGGGGCTGAGCTAGGCCTGTAGAGCTGCTCTTAGTTTCTGATCAACATTCAGCCCAGTTCTGAGCAATCAGACCAGCCTTTGTTCAGGGAACAGCCTCATTTTAGGATCAAAGGTCAACCTCAAAATCCAATCCAGAAGCAGTTACAATCCTGTTTAAGTACCAGAGTTGAGGTTCAAAGTCCAACTTTTTTTTTTCCTGAAACAACTGACCTTTGCTCTGTGACAAACAAGACTGAGTCCCAGAGGACTATAATAGAATTTTAATTTAAAATCTAAAACTCAGTGCTCCTTTCATGTTGTCATCAGTTTGTCACAGTGTTTTGTTGACAAATTAAAGTGAGTGGGCGGGAGCCCCGTCATCTTCTTTCACCTCCATTTCAAGTTGCTCTGTCCTGACCCCACTTGCCCTCACTCTGGGGGTGGGCATCCAGTCCTCCTCCCTTCTCCCCTCCAGGATTCTAAGATGCTGCCTCTGCCCTCTGGGCCCCTTCCGTCACCTGCCACTTCCCTGTGCAGAGCTGCCCATGTTATGGGCTAGGTGGCTGCTACCCCTGATGTACAAGATGATTAAAAAATAAAACTCTTTAAAAATAGTTATGCATTTATTGGAACATGTATAAAGGAAATAAATTAGATAACTAGCATGTGAAACCCATCATTTAGTGGCTATTATTGCTTTAGATGAGGTTAAATGTGTAAATTTGGCTAATTGACTCACACCACCACCCAGCAAGGGCTCGCAGGAGTGCTGTGTGCTGTGGAAAGGGCGGACAGTTTGGATGCTCTTTACACAGTGCAGAGCTCCAGCCGGCAGCCAGGACTCCTTGCTTGGTTTCGCACTGCCTGTGGCCTTGGGAAGCGCCTTAACCCTTCTAGGCCTCCTCAGGTATCCTTTATGCTTTCACGGGGCTGGCTCCTTTCCTGGTTTTCAAAAGCACTAAGGTTTTCCCAGTGTGGAACTAAACGACCTCCAAAAGCCTGTTCCTCGAGGGTGCTGAGCCCTCGAGTTCTGGTTTTCCTGGTCTCTTTTCCCTTTTCTGAGTGTGCCAGCTCTGAGGGAGTTGCATTCCTCATCTCTTCTTTCCCTGACGACTCCAGGAAAGAGCCCTCTTCAGTGTCAGCAGTGACTTCCCAAAGGACAAGCAGTGCTGCTGGTATTCAGCTTCCAGAGCATCGTGACTGACGTGGGCCTCATCGACAGGACAAGCCCCAACAGACGGTGTGCTCTGTCCCAGGAAAATGGATTCTGAGATTCCAACATCTCTTTGAGAAAAAGGCTCTCAGAACCTATCACCATCCACTCAAGCTGAAGACCCCGCGTGGGTTGTCAAACAACGTGTGACAAGGGCCCTTGGGCTGTGGCCCTCACTCAGCCCTGCCACTACTTTCTGAATATGGGAAGGAGGGCGGGATCAGCCCTTGGGCACCGGGGTGCATTGTGGGCTGTATCAGGTGCCTGTACCCACAGAGAGGGGCATCGAGCTAGGGCCGCCCAACTCCAGCAGCCCTGAGGGACGTCCTGGGGAGTGAGAATGCCAGCAGCTCCTGTCTCTGGGTTCCTCACTTGGCTCTAGAGCAGGCTTTCCAGGCTGGGGTCAATGACTCCCTTTATTAACCCCTTAATCTCTTCATCTGCTAAAAGACAATACTTAATATTAAAAGTAGGAAAGACTTTGCTAGGGCTGCTACACAGCAGGTGGCTTAAACAACAAAAATGTGTTGTCTGATAGTTTTGGAGACTAGATGTCCAAAATCAAGGTGTTGGTGGGGTTGGTTCCTTCCAAGAGCTGCTGGGGAAGGATCCTTGCTTTGAAATGGCCACCTTCATGTTTGCGTGGTGTTCTCTTTGTATGCGTGCTGGTGTCCCAATCTCCCTCTTTCACAGGGACACCATTCATGTTAGATTAGTAGCCTACTCTCCTCCAGTGTGGCCACATCTTAACTAACTGCACTGGCAACAACCCTATTTCCAAATAAAAGCACATTCTGAGGGACTGGGAGTTATGAATTTTGATGGAGGGGACACAAGTTAACCTAAAACAGACTTGAAGAACTGAACAGGGAGCAAGGCACCTGGATCACCTGGATTCTAGACCCAGCTTGGCCACTAAGCTGCCGTGTGACATTGGGTGCACAACCCCATTCTCCAGGACTCAGACTTCTCTTTGCCTCCTCAGCTAGAGGGTGAGGCTAGACAGTCTCACCGGCCCCTCGCAGTCCTCCCAGGCAGTAGCTTCAGCAGCTAGCTCAAGTTGATCCAAACATTAGCAACACATTTAGAACTTCTTACATGGAAAATACAGTATAAACACTAAGAAATAATAACCCCCAAGCCTCAGTAGAAAGAGCGCATAAAAATTCCAAGTGGTTTTCAAACATTATTTCATTAATCTTTACAAATCCCCTGTGAAGTAGTATTATTAAAGAGCAAACTGACAATTGCGCTATAATCTGGTCAAGTAAAAGAACAATATCTCAGACAAGATAATAGCAGACTTCTCTGCCTTACGGGAGGGCTGGATATGCAAAGGGCGAGCTAGTCAGAAACAAACAGGAAATTTCATCTCAGGTGGCTTTGACATAGAGGGTGGAAATGCGGCTCTGGCTGCCATCCTGGGACTTTCCAAAGGAGGGAGGGGAGATTTACGAGCAGACTTTCCAGAATGCATGCATCATTCATGGCTTCTAATTTTTCATGCATAAATGTTTGAGCTGATATTTAAGATCTAGGAAATCTGCTGAGAAGGAATTACAGTGTTTTTCTGAGGTGAGAAAAAAAAGGCACTGTCCAAGATTGATTTTTTTTTCCTACTGAGAAGGTAGAAAAGATATCAATTTGTTTTCTTAAAAAACCAGAGCTAAAAATGTAGATGTGTTTGAGATTATGGAAATGTGGCCACTTCACTGAAGCCCTCACCCTCCCAGCCACCCGTCATTGTCCTGACTCCAGCCAGCTTTTAGGAACAGCTGATGATGAGGTGGAGTCCATGCCAGGATGCTAACTCCATGCTGCACCTAGAAGATAAGATGAAGGAGGCAATTCCAGAGCTGTTGCCCAGGAGAGTGGGACAAAAGGTCACATCCAGATCTGGACTTGCACAAAGGCTTGTTACCATGCTGGACTATGGAACTGGCCAGAAGGCACTGCTTGGCCACCCCAATCTTAAATAGCTTCTTCACTTGGTAGCTTTGACCTGAAATTCCACTATTGGAGATTGTGTGGGTTGCAAAAATATCTACCTCCAAGTGACCACCTCTAAAATCCAAATGCTTCTGAAGAGGTAAGGGATGGACCTCCTAACCAATCACTAGCATCTTCCGGTGAATGAGTTTGTCCCAACAAGCCTTCTCCATGGTATTAGGAGGTTATTTTGGGGGGGAAGAGGAAGAAGTAGAGGAATAAAAAAGGGGTGAAGTAGGGTGGTTGGAAGACTTCAAAGATCTTTTTTGGGTACCCCACTATGCTGCCAGATGAGCTACAATCCAGGCTAATCTCCTTTAGAAACACCACTGCTACTAGTTTATAGGTTAACTTGGTTTAGTGAAACAGCCACACTGCTAAGTGACTTCAATATTTGATATTGTGATCCAGTTGGTAAATTTGATCGTATGCAGTCAGAAACTCTTGCAGGGTTCTGTTGAGGCTACTTTTATTATTAACATCAACCAACCAGCAACAAATAAAAAGCAGCCTTTAAAGACCATAACTTTAAAAGAACCCAGCTTCTCTGCATGCCCTGGTCCCAGACTCATCTCTCGATGCCCCTTCAAACGTACCTGAACCCAATTGGTTGGAGTTTCCCAAATGGGCCGGCCCCCTCATCCCTCTGCACACGCTGTTCTTTTGGTGTGGAACAACCCCCGCCCCCATGCCCTTTCTACCTGGCTGACTAGTGTTCTTCATTCAAGACTGAACTCAAGCCTGGCCCTTCCCCGAAGCTTTCCATGGCTCCCTGGAGTAGGTGAGAGTCACTCCCCTGCACCCCTGCACTCATCACACCGTTGTGGCTGTTAGGTCCCTGTCCAGTTTCTTCCTCTAGAGCCTGGGCAGAACCGATGGCCTCTGCCTCAGCATCCCTGGCGCCGAGGAAGTGCTGAACAATTTTTGCTGTGAATGAGTCATTTTTTAAAAATTTGTTAAACCTGCTTCTTAAGAAACAGTAGAAGAAAGATGACTTAATGCCTTTTGCAACAATTTGGATGGAAGTGGAGACCATTATCCTAAGTGAAGTATCTAAAGAATGGAAAAACAAACACCACATGTACTTGCTATTAAATTGGAACTAACCCATGAGCAGGAATGTGCATAGCAGGAAGTGAAACTCAACGGAAATAAAGCAGGGGGCAGAGGGGAGGAGAGGATGGCTATAAACCTACCTAACAGGTACAATGGACACTATCTGGGTGATGGGCACACTTATAACCACGACTCAAGTAATATAAAAGTGATTCATGTAACCAAAAATACTTGTACCCCCGTCATACTTTGAAAAAAAAACAAAACAAAACAAAACAGTAGAACTCAGTTCTGGTAAGGGTGAGCTGAAGCGTTCGTATTTTACTTAATGGTGGAAATATACATTGATTCAAGGCCCTGGGAAAGCCATTTGGCAAGATGTGTTATGAGCAATGGCAACTTTGTAAACTTTGACCCTAGTACTCCTCTTCTGGGAATCTCTCCAATGGAAATGATGCAAACTATGAAAAAATGATCTCTACGATGATATTTATGGCAGTATTATTTAAAATAAAAATGCCTAGAATTAACCTAACTGTCCAGTAATAGAGGGATGGTTAAATTGTAATCTGATGCAATGTTTTGCAACCATTAAAAATTATGGTTATAAGAAACTATGTCAAATGTGGGAAATAATTATGATAAAACATTAAATGAAAATGATATAAAATGCATGTATAAGATGATGACCATTATGTAAAATAAAAATAATAGCTAACACATATACGGTGGCTCACTTTAATATTTTACATATATTCTTGCAATAATTCTATGTGGCAAGTACTATTAACATTTCCATTTTATCGATTATGGGAGCAGAAGCACAGAGAGGTTAAGTATCATGCCCTAAATCACACAGCTAGTAAGTGACAGAGCCTGAATTTAAACCCAAGATAATCTGTGTCCAGATAATGTTCTCTTAACCACAATGATATAAAGTTCATCTAGAGTTTGGAATAAAACCAAATGTCAAATGCCATTGCCTTTTTAAGATTGTGAAAAAAAGAATATATTTTTTCAATATTTAAAATTTTCTATAATGGGCTTATACTACTTTTACAACAGAACAATATTTTTAATAAAAATTTAATCATAATATAGAAACTTTCCTTCAAATGTCTACTTGCAAAGCATGTTTACAACAGTTGTTGGCTCAAATATTCCAGAACTACCTTGAATGAAAATGTTTAAATACTAAGTTACCTGATGCACACATAGACGCATAAAGCTAAAATTGTATTTCTACTCATGTATTATTTTTCCTTTTCAATGAAGTATATTCACTATAATGTGTAACATATGGGATTTGATGTTTATACCCCAGCGAGACTCTTCATAGAAAGACATCAATTCACTAGTGAGGAAAAAACTCCTTTGTCAAACCATGTGTCCTATCC
Source organism: Varecia variegata (assembly GCA_028533085.1). Lineage (NCBI taxonomy): Eukaryota > Metazoa > Chordata > Mammalia > Primates > Lemuridae > Varecia > Varecia variegata. The sequence continues at coordinate 19,825,003 of CM052437.1, forward strand.
TGCTTTTCAGTTTGTAAACTGATCACAGCAGGGTGGGAGTGCTGGGGTGGAAGAGTGTGTGAAGGAAGTGGGACATGCCCCCCAGTTCTTCCTCACCTGAACACCAGGCCCCCTCTGGCTGGTAGCAGGAAGTCCAAACCAAACCAAGTCCCGGGGCACTCCCCTGGTGGAGCTGGGTGAGGGAGACCAGAGCTGTGCCTATTTCTGGGGCAGAAGGAAGGGTGCCCTTAAATTTCTGCCAAGTTAATCTGCTTCGAGATCTTTTATAAAAGCAAAACTAACCATCCTGGATTCCTTGAGCTCTCACACAAAGATGATTCTGTGTTACAAAGGGAGGTTTAACATCTGTAGATGAGTGAAAGAAATGCTAAGGCGGAAGAGAGGACACGCCTGGCGAGGGCTCCTTCTGGGCTTCCCCGCTCAGACTTGCAGAGACGGTTGGAGCTTGGTCCAGCGGGACAGGGCGAGGAGGCGCTGCAGTGAAGCCACCACCGTTGCTCAAAACTTCAGACTAATTTTTCTGTGTTTGGTCCCCGTCCTCATTCCAAGACACTACAAATAATGACGGTCATCCACCTGATATTTACGGGGAGGGTGTTCACTGCGGGCAGGGCCTGGTGCAAGGTGAGAGGGGTTCTCTCAGCTCAAGAAGCCAACGCACCAGTTGGTAAGATTAACACCTGGGGAAAGGTAACTGACCATCTCGAACTGTGTGTGTGATTCGTATTTGCCAATATGAGTGGTACGATGTGAGGAGTGCCGGCTCAGTGTGGGGAGGACAGTCGGGGGCACTGTGTCCTCACAGGTGGCCGTGGGGCATGTACGGATACAAGGACAAGCATCTGTAGATATTCATTATATGCTGGGCACTACGCTAAGCAATTTCGCTATTTTATGTTATTTCATCCTCACCAACAATCCTATATTTATTTTATCGATTTCACAAATGAGAAAATTAATGATTAAAAGTTACATAGCTAAAGAAGAGGGTGTAGTTCTGCTTCCAAATTAATTCTGTTTGACTTCAAAACCCGTAAGTAGAAGGAAGAATACACACATGTATGCTATGTGTGTATATATGTAGATGTTTTCCCAAAAGCTTTCTAATGGGTTTGAATGAAACAATATGTTACTATTTACAAAGCTCTTCCCCTCCAGGTATTTAACTGGATTTTCTCAATAGCCCTGAAAAGTAACAATTTTAATAACCTCAATTTCACAGATCAACTGACAACTAGAGAGTATGACAGATAAGTAAGCTAGTTAAGTGGTATAGTCATGCGTTGCTTAGGGATGGGAATATATTCTGAGAAATGTGTTGTTTAGCGATTTCGCTGTGGGAACATGATAGCGTGTACTTAACACAAACCTGGATGGTATACCCTACTACACACCTAGGCTACATGGTATGGCCTATTGCTCCTGGGCGGCACACCTGTACTGTAACTTTTTTACTTTATATACTTTTTAATTTTTATTAACTTTTATAACTCTTGTAATAACACTTAGTTTAAAACATAAACCCATTGTACAACTGTACAAAAATATTTTTTTCTTTATATCCTTATTCTCTAAGCTTTTATCTTCTTTTAAAATTTTTAATTTTTTTTTTTTACTTTTTAAAATTTTTGGTTAAAACCTAAGACACAAATACACACATTAGCCTGGACCTACACAGGGTCAAGACCATCATCAACATCACTGTCTTTCACCTCCACATCTTGTCCCACTGGAAGGGCTTCAGGGGCAATAACATGCATGGAGCTGTCACCTCCTGAGAAAACAATGCCTTCTCTTGGACTATCCCCTGAAGGACCTGCCTGAGAACACTTTACAGTTAACTCTTTTTTTTAATAAGTAGAAGAATTACACTTTAAAATAATGACAAAAACTATAATAAATACACAAACCATTAGTGTGGTTGTTTATGATCATTATCAAGTACTGTACATAATTATATGTGCTACGCTTTTATATGACTAGTAGCATGGAAGGTTTGTTTACACCAGCATCACCACAAACATGTGACTAATGCATTGTGCTCGGACATTACGACGGCTACAATGTCACTAGGTGATAGGAACTTTTCAGTTCCATTATAATCTGATGGGGCTACTGTTGTGTATGTGGTCTGCTAGTGACTGAAATGTTATGGGGCGCATGGCTGTAAATGCATGAACCCACTTTTTCCAACTGTTAATCCTGTGCTCTGGCTCTCACTAACTCATCCAGCATGTCTTCTCTGACCGCTGCTGGTGGGCTAGGGCTCCGGAGACCCGAACTGGAAGGACAGGAAGCCGACTCCACCCCACCTGATGGGGAGGAGGCACCTGAGCTTTGTGTGCCTTCACCAGTGGGGCGGTGGGTGCAGGGTGGGCATGCACTGGGGACTCTCCACCTGGGGAGCTGGGATAAGGTTGAGGAGGGCTTTGAAGATCCCTGAAGCTGAATCCTAAAGCATGAGTTTGCCAACAGAGCAAGACAGATGAAGGCATTTCCAGCTGAGGAAATGACCTGTGCAAAGGCAAAAAGATGTGAGAAGCCACACAGGGCTCTAAGCACTACCGATGGTGTGTGCTATGGATTGAGTGATTGTGTCCCCCAAAATTCAAAGGTTGAAGCCTCTATGGGATAGCATTTGAAGGTGGGGCTTCTGGGAGGTAATTAGGGTTAGATGAGATTGTGAGTGTGGGGCCTCCATGATGGGATCTGTGTCCCTATAAGAGGAAGTGAGCAGAGCTTGCATTCTCTCTCTGCCATATGAGGACACAGTGAGAAGGTGGTCACCTGCGAGCCAGGAAGAAAGCCCTCACCAGGAATCACATCTGCCAGAACCTTGATCTTGGACTTCCCAGCCTCCTGAACTGTGAAAAGTAAATGTCTATTGTTTAAGCCGCCAGCCTATGGTATTTTGCCATAGCAGCCCAAGCAGAGTAGGACAGTATGCTCTCTCCACTCTACACGGTTGCCTTTTAGGTAGACACAGACACAGGTTCCATCTCTGCAGAGAAAATGGGTGGAGCTCGAAAGGGGCAGCAAAGGCTTATAGTGAAAAGAGATCTCCTCCTATTCCTTCCCCAGCTGCCAAACATCCCTGCACCCAGGGCTCCTGCAAACCACCTGAAATCTGCCCACTGTAGTTATTAGACCTGCTTCTAGGAGCCTGGCCAAAGTTTCCAAGAGAGAAAGATGCCAGTGTCAGGGAATCATGCCCATCACCCCCAATGCCAGGCACCACTGTGGCTCTGAAGCCCGGATGACTGAGGCAAGAGGCTCTGCTGGGCAAGATGTTCTCCAGAAGGCGGACAGCCCCCTGTTCCAGACCAACTTGGTTTGGTTTTGTAAAAGATTTCTCTCTTGTCCAATTATAACAGAAAATTCTCTTCTGTTCTCCAAGCCCCAGCTGCCCTCTACGCAGTACCGAGAGAGGACAACACAATCTTTTCATGCATTCAAAAGTCAGGGCTGTTTGTGAGGAAGAGCATTTGTCTGCTCACCACCCCCTCTCCCGCAACACACAGCTCCCTGTTGATGCTGCAAATTTCTGCATTAGATGGCTGGTAGCCCATTTCCACTCCCTAATTTAGCAGATGAAGATGATTACTGTATTTATGTTGTGTGAACAGCAGCAGGCCAGGGAACTGAGACGCGTTTGATCCGTCCAACTTAAGTCTCATTTCCCGCACACGTGTCTCTGGCTGCTTCACTGCTGAGACCCCGGCAGGGGAGAGGCACCAGGAGGTGTGAGTCACGTCTTGTTTGTTAGCACAGGAGGAAGTCCCAGGACCTTTTGAAGGGGAGAAGGGGGTGGAATGATGGATACTTCAAGTTCTATGAATCAAATATGAATTGAACTGTAATCTGGGCTTTAAGTAGACGGCTGCATAATAAGTGTTAAACAATTCATCTTTCTGTCAGGCAGCAGAAAGTAATTTATTCATTACCATTTAAGCAGGAAGAGATCTTGCGTGTTTACAGAGAGAAAACTTTAGCATGTTCCATTTTCAATGGCGCTGCAAAGGGCCCAAGTTGAAAGAAAGTGCTGGAAAGGGAAAGGAGTGAAGGAAGCTTTGGAGCATGCCCCCTTGATGTGGCTTGGGAAGTATCATTAATTCCCTTTCAGCATCCAGTTGAGAAATCAACCGGGCTGAGTTTGAGAATTCTTCAGATGAAGAATTGGTACATTCAGCAAAGCTTGATCTTACTTTATGCATCTCATGCAATCCCCAAACAGCTATGTGTAAGGTTAAAAACTATGTATTAAGCTACATTTTTTTTTCTTTGACTTCCATTATGATTGCACAGATGTATTTCCTTGAGACCCTAAAATACAATCAAAGCACCATTTAGGTCTCTTATGATTCACTGCAAGCATTTTACCTTTGTCAACATGCAATCTATAAGTATTAAATCCTCCCACAAAACCACAAGTAAAATATACGAATTTTCGATATAATCTTAGCATGTTCAGGATGAATCACATGTCTTCTCTATTAAAACATGCTATATAGCTAATTTTCACTTTCCTACAATTTTCTTGACTTCATGGGACTGAAGTGTATAAGCAGCCGTAGTAACCAGGAGAACATACCAGGATTTCAGCCAAATTTATGAGCTAGAGGAACCATACGGAGGAGTTTTCTTGGACAGAATTCAGTCATACCACTTCACAGGTGTTATGTACTATACTCACTTGTTAGTACATAGCAATTATTTACTATGTTGTGTCATAAAGAGACTGGTATACAGTTCTGTTTTAAAACTTAGTGCAATTTTGTTTAAAATGCTTGAGCCAGAAAGTATGTCTGGCCATCTTAAGAATTCAAACCAATCTTTGCTAGAGATCAGATTCCAAACTGTCCGTTAAAATAGTCCTGGGGTGATCCCAAGAAATTCAATGCAAATAACACTTGAACTAATTAAACTTTAAAAGAGACACTATTCAAAAATAGAAAACTCTAAAAAACAAGATCACAATAAGAGATTTACATGACACAGATCTAGCATGTTCAAGACTGAGTTTTCTCTGCAGAAAATGGAGCACTCCCCCACATGTGGGACCGAGTCATTCTTTCTAATGTAGAGAAGATGCAAGGAACCAAAATAAAAATGGAGCCTGGGACTGCCACGGAAGTGTCTCGAAGGCAAAGCTATACTCTGTGATAAGCTGCACGTTGTTAGCTGAAGAGGACATGAAGTGCTCTGCGCAGTCAGGTGCCTACAAAAGCAACAAGTCAGATCAGACCCGGACTCCCTTGGAGGAGCTCCGCCCTCACACACGTATCTGGCCACAATCAACGCCAACCTACAGGACTACTGCCTTTTAACTATGATTAAAATAATTCATCATGATAAATATTTAAACCTTTTTTATATTTTACAAAGTAACTGGACACAAAAGTTCGAGGCGGTTAAGGACAGACTGGCACAAATGGAAAACTGTTTTCTAACCACAGGCGTTTCTTCAAACTGACGTATGCAGGAGTGAACAGACATACAATGGCCCATGACACGAGTTTTGTTTATTTGAATCTTTCCTGAAATGGAATATAGAATTTTCCTATATAGTAGTCAGGGGTTTCTTTTAGGATTTTTTTAAAGCTAAAGTTTGTAGGAGAATCTTAAATGGAATAATCCAAAATGGCTCTCTTAATTCTTTCTCTTACACCAAACACAGATTCCAAGAAATCATAATCTGGGGCATTTGCTGTCCACTTATTTACTGCTATCTACCCTTCAGTAACAACAATAATACTATCTAACATTAGTGAGCTGCCAGGCACTATGTTAATGCCTTTACATACATGATCTTGGTTAATCCTAATATTAATAATAACCCTTTGAGGTTATTAATCCCATTTTACAGATCGAGGCAGTAAGTCACTTTGGGGGCAGGTGATAGACACAATTTGAATGCAGGTTGCCCTCATTCCCCATCCACGGTTTTAACCATTAAGCCAATTGGAAATAAACTGACACTGAAGCGGGGGTGGGGGGGGTCACCTTTATATCCCTAGACCTATAAAAGGATGGGCATATTCTAGAGGCAGCAGTGTACCCAACAAACTCTTTCCATTTTGCTCCTCCAGCTGCCCATAAAAGTGCTTTAATAATAAAGAACAAAAAATTATTTTCTTTTTAGGTATTCCATGTCAGTTGCCTTCTTTGGGTACCGCAAATACAGAGTCTACACAGAACTTGTTTGAATGTTAGTGCCCACATGTTTTGGGAACAGGCATGGACGAGGGTGAGGTAGAAGGACATTTGGCTGGAGAACAATAGTTGTGGATGCAAATGGAGGTGTCCAAAGTGGATTGTGGCTATTTCTCCTCCTGTTTGGCTTCTGCAGAGAAAATAAAAGTTTCTACTTCTTGAGAAGAGAAAGGAGAGTAAAGAAACAGCTAAAAGGTGACCTTAGGGATTCTCTGGTATTAATAGAGCCATCATAGATAAGAGTTTTATTTCACGTTTTCTGCAGGTGATATTAATTACAGGGTCTCTCATTCCAAGCACCAAGGAGTTACATGGTAGCCTGGGGACTTTTGATACCCAAACTACTATAAATGAGAAGAAGAAAATGTTAAACTTTTATTGAAAGCAGAAAAGGAAAAGAGAGATGGACTCAAGGCTGGCAATTATTAATACTTAAGTGTACTAGGTATTTACAATTTTAATATAATTTTTAAAATATTCTTAAGGATATCACTAAAAATGTTATACAAGCCATCAGGTATTAGTAATCCTCCTAGATTAGTGCTTTGCTATGTGAATGAAGAGTTATATTTTCACGGGAAATATACACTAGAGTTATCACAGGCTATATTTTGAAATTGGGTTATCTATGTCTTTGAGGAACTTTGGCATTTACACTGCATAACTCTTAGCCTCGTCACCTGCTGATATATATTTTTTCTCATGGGCAACACTTACAAACCTCAGCATCACACTGGCCATCGTTAATCAAGGTCCATTATTAATCCCTCTATAGACAGACATACTGGCTTTACATTCTTCCTGAAAGGTCAGGACCTAAAAAGTACATGTGCAAGATATTCAAATACGACAGCCAATTCACAGGTCTGTAGATAAAATGACCAAGGTGAAACTGTACTAATTGAATATGCACAAACTAAATAAAAATGTAGGAGAATAACAAACTCTTACGGTTATACACGGAGCTTTACGATTAAGGAAAGATTTACACATTCATTATGTCATAGATGTTGCTCACTAAGATTCATTTGAGAAAATTCCTCATTAATATATGTTATTGAACAAGTGATGATTTTGGTCCCTAGGCTTTTATATCTCATGCTGTAGGTGATGCAGATTAAATACAACTTGGACAAATCAAAGGAAAACTAGATGTTATCATCGCATCAGATAGGAGCTGTAAGCTGTTTCTAAATTTAGAAGAGTTCAGATCAATGAGGGGAATCTTGCTGACGTGGAGGAGCCCCGTTTCTGGCTCTGCTAATGCACGTGGGTCTGTGAGCACAAAAGTGGGTGCTATGTCTAGATCCCATCCAGGGCTGACGCACGTTCCTGTAGCAGCTGGCAGGGCTGTTGACAAAGGACGGGAATAGGAATCAGAAATTCCAGCTCTGCCAGTTACTGGCTGTGGGATCATAGCAAATGAGTTAACCTCTCTGAGCTTCATTTTTTTTTTTTTTTTTTTTTTTTAGATCTCTAAAACTGAAAAAAGAGTACCTGCCCTGTGCAATTCAAAGGACTGTTTGTACATCAAATGAAATGGATGTGAAGGTTTTCAGAAAGCTATAAATCAGATATGCGCTGACACAGTTAACCTGCCTTGAGAATAAAGATTAGATTTTGTAACATGGCTGCAATGCCCTGCACTATGTGGCCCCATCCCTTGTATCCCGCCTCATTTTCCACCCTATTTAGCCATATACCCTCTGCTCCAGCAACATGAATCAAGTCACCATTTCCTCCCATGTGACAACTATGCATTGCATGTTATTGTGTTTCACTTGCATATCTAATGCACATGTCACTTGATCATCGTAATCCTTGGAGGCAGATAGAATAGAGATTGCCCCTAATTAGGAGTAAAGTGTAAAAATAAGTGAATTGCATAAGTTCTACACAAATGGTGACTGGTGGAGCCAGAACGTGGTCCAGATTCATCTCTTAGGGCTGTCTCATGTAGAAAGATTTTGCACATCTCTCTGGATTAGGTGGTAACCCCTAGAGGGCAGAGACTACTACTCCCTCTTCGCCTCCATGCTATCTGGTTCAGAGCTTTCTACAGAGTGTAAGTCAATAAAAATGAGCGATACCGAACTGAACCTGTGAGAGCTGAGAGAGAGCCAGGTGTTCTTCTCGTGGGAGTGTGGGTGCTGTGGACTGACCTGGGCCCCTCCCTTTCCTGTCCAAATTCACATGTAGAAGCCCCAACCCCCAATGTGACTGTGCTTAGAGATAGGGAGGTAATTATGGTTAAGTTCAGTAATTTAGGAGATAAATAAGGTTAAATTTAGGACATAAATCACAGTAAATACGGTTAAATTAAGATTAAATAAATAAGGTTAAAAAGGGTAATTATGGGTGGAGCTCTAATCTAATAGGATGGGTGGCCTTATAAGAAAAAAAGGAGAAAAATCTTTTTTTCCCTATACCATGTGAGGGCACAGGGAGAAGGCAGCTGTCTGCAAGCCAGGAAGAGGGCCCTCACCAGAAATCAACCATGCTGGCACCCTAATCTTGAACTTCCAGCCTCCAGAACAGAAATTTCTGTGGTTTAAGCCACACTGCCTAGGGTTATTATGGCGGCCTGAGCAGATTAATATATTAGGGGTATATTCTGCATCTTGGGCTGTTGGTGAACTAAGTCCATGAGTTTAATGACTTGCTTTGTTATTTCTGACAGTATTTGCTACATCACAGTTATAACAATGATCATGTCAAAAATGATCTTTAGAACATTCTGAAGGGGCTCCACTTCTGGTATGTGCTCAGGAGGTGTGGGAAAACTTTCCCCATGTTAACTATTGCTCACAGATCCAAAAAGAAGTCTCACGGAAATTTAAAAATACATTGAACTAGATGAAAATGAAAACACAATATATCAAAATATGTGGAACACAGCTAAGGCAGTGAGAAAAGGGAAATTCATAGCACCAAATGCTTACATTAGAAAAGAATAAAATTCTGAAATCAATAACCTCTGTTCCCAATTCAAGAAACCAGAAAAAGAAGATCAAAATAAACCTACAGCAAGAAAATAAAAAAGACATAATAAATATAAGAAATTCATGAAATTGAAAACAGAAAAGCAGTAGAATAATTCAATTAAACAAAGAGCTACTTCTTTTGAAAAGATCAATAAAATTAACAAATCTCTAGTAGGAATTACAAAGGAAAAAAAGAGGGAAGATGAAAATTAGCAATATGAGAAAGGAAATGGGGGATACTACAGGCCCTTCAACCATCAGAAGGATAATAAGGAAATACTGTAAACATTTCTACGTGTGTAAATTTGACAAAGTAGATAAAATGAGCCAATTCCTTGAAAAAAACAAACTACCACACCTTACCCAATAGGAAATAATTTGAACAGCCCTATAACTATTAAGAAAATTAAATTTGCCATTTAAAAACTCCCCCCAAAGAAATCTCCAGACCCAGATGGTTTTATTGGGGAATTCCACCAAACATTTAAAGAATTGACACCAATTCTATACAATCTCTTCCAGAAATAGAAGAGCCACATTTTCCAATTCTTTTTTTTTTTTTTAAAGATAGGGTCTTGCTATGTTGTCCAGGCTGGGGTGCAGTGGCTATTCACAGGTGCGATTATAATGTATGACAACCTTGAACTCCCGGGCTCAAGTGATCCTCCTGTCTCAGCCTCTCAAGTATCTGGGACTTGTACTACCATACCAGCTTCCAATTTATTTTATGAAGCTAGTATTACTCTGATATGAAAACCAGACAGAGACAGTACAAAACAAAAACAAAACTACAGATCAATATCCCTCATGAATATAGACGCAAACATCCTTAACAAAATATTGCCAAGTAGAATTCAGCAATACATAAAAAGGATGATATAACATGATCAACTGGTATTTATTTCAGGGATGCAAGCCCAGTTCAATAACCAAAAATCAATCAATATAATGCAATATATTAATAGAATAAAGAATAAAAATCACATAATCATATCAAGTGATGAAGAAAAAGCAATAGATAAATTCAATACCTATTCATGATAAAAACTCTTAGAAAGGTAGGTAGAGAGAGGAACTTCTTGAACTTGATAAAAGAAATCTAGAAATAAAACCCTGTAGCTAACATCGTACTTAATAGTAAAAGACTCATTGCTTTTTCCCTAAGATTGAAAGCGAGATGTCCACTCTAACCACTGCTATTCAATATAGTGCTAGAAGTCAGGGTAATAAGGCAAAAATAAACAAATAAATAAGCAAACAGAAATAAAAAGCATATGCATCAAAAAAGAAGAAATAAAACTGTCCCTGTTTTCAGATGGCATAGTTATCTATACAGAAATTCCAAAAAATCAACAAAAAAATCTTTTATAACTAATAAGTAAATTCAGCAAGGTTGCAGGATACAATATCTATGTACAAAAATCAATTGTATTAATAATGAACACAAAGGCATCAAAATTAAAAATACAATACCATTTGTAATTACTCAAAAAATAAATAAATACTTAGGTATAAATCTAACAAAACCTGTTCAGGATTTGTTTGTTGAAAACTACAAAACACAGATGAAAGAAATCAAAGATCTAAATAATTGGAGAGACATAACAAGTTCATGGATTGGAAGTCTCCATACAGTAAAGCTGCCAATTTCCCTCAAATTGATATACGGGTTTGTAATAGGATGAATAATGACCACTCAAAGATGTCAGGTCCTAATCTCTGGAATCTGTAAATGTTATCTTATTTTAAAAAAGGGAGTCTTTGTGGGTGTGATTAAATTAAGGATCTTGACAAGGGGAGATTATTCTAGATTATCCAGATGGGCCCTACATCCAATCACGAATGTCCTTACGAGAGAGGCAGTTGGCAGTTGTATATATGCAGAGAATGTGATGTAGAGACAGAGGCAGAGATTGGAGTGACGTGGCCAAGAAATGCCATCAGCTACCAGGAGCTGGAAGAGGCAAGGAAAGGACCCTCCCCCAGAGCCTCCTGAGGGAGAATTTGGATTTCTGGCATCAGGAACTCTGAGAGAACGTATTTCTGTTGTGTTAAGCCACAAAGTCTGTGGTAGTTTGTTACAGCAGACACAGGGAACTAATACAAGGTTTAACACAATTCCTATCAAAATCTCAGGGAGAATTTTGTAGATGTAGACAAAATTATTCTAAAATGTATCTAGAAAGAAAAAGGAACTGAAATAGCTAAAACACTTTTGGAAAACAGAACAAAATGGGAAGAATCACTCCACTTGATTTCAAGATACCATGTAGCTATTGTGATCAAGACTGTGTGGTGCTGGTGGGAGGATATACACAGAGATCAATGGAACAGAACAAGAACATGAATATGATCAGATTCTTGATGAAGGTGCAAAAGCAATCCAAAGGAGGATGGATAGGCTTTGCAATAAATGGTCCTAGAGCAACTGGACATCCATGGGCAAAAAAAAACCTGAAAGAAAAAGAGTAAAAGAAGAATTCTGACATAGGCCTCTCACCTTATATAAAAATTAACTTAAAATGAATCATGGACTTAAATTTAAGATGTAAAACTGTAACATTCATAGAAAAAAGTAGAAGATATTTGGGGGAAGTAAGGCAAGGTAAAGAGTTCTTAGACTTGACATCAAAAGCACTATCTATAAAACAAACTGGTTGATGAAAAACAAAAGTTTTTCATCAAAATTAAAAAGTTTTTCTCTGCAAAAAGACCCTGTTAAGAGCATGAAAAAATAAGAGACTGGGAGAAAATATTTGCAAGCCATATTTCAGAGAAATCATTAGTATCTAGAATATATAAAGAACCTCAAAACCCAACAATTAAAAAAGAATTAGAAAATGAGTCAAAGATGTGAAAAGACATTTAACCAAGGGGATATATAGATGGCACAGAAGCATATGTTAAAGATGTTAAACATCATTAACTATTAGGGAAATGCAAATTAAAACCACATCGAGATACCACCTCACACCTACTAGAATGGCTAAAATAAAAAAGCGACACCACCAAGTACTGGAAAGGACTTGGAGAAACTACATCACTCCTACATTGCTGGTGGGAATATAAAATTGTGTAGCCATTCTGGAAAACAGTTTGGCAATTTTTTATAAAACTAAACATGCCATTACCACACGACTCAGCAAACTGCACTCCTGGAAAGTTATCCCAGAGGAATGAAGGCATGTTCAACAAAAATCTGTACATGAATGTTTAGAGCAGTTTTATTCAGATTAGCCCCAAACTGGAAACCCAGATGTTCTTCAATGGGTAAATAGTTAACTATTGTATGTCCATACCATGGAAAACTACTCAGCAATAAATGGAGTAAAATTGTTGATACATGAGAAAACTTTCATGAATTTCCAGGGAGTTTATGGTGGGTGAAAAAAGCCGATTCCAAAAATTTACATGGTATGCTTCCATTGGTACAGCATTCTTGAAGTTACAAAATTATAGAAATGGAGAAAATATGAGTAGTCTCCAGAGATTAAGGAAGGGATAACGGTGGAGGGAAGTGAGTGTGAATACAAAAAGGCTACATGAAGGATCTTTGTGGTGCTGGAGAAATTCTTTATCTGAACTCTACCAACGTCAATGTCCTGGCTGTGATATTACACTTAAGTTTTTCAAGATGTTTTCATTGATAGAAACTGGGTAAAAGGGAAATAAAATCTACTTTACAACCACATGTGTATATATAATTATCTCAAAATTAAAAGCTTAATTAAAAATATATAGTTACTGTTAAAACTTAAGCTGGGAATTAAATCCAACACAGAATTTTGAAATAAACTTGAAAAGAAAAAAATCAATACGTATGTCAATGAAGTAAGTATAGAGAACTAGTGTTCAAATGGGAGCTTTATGGAGGTCTGGGGAATTCATTCTTCTTTGTTGACTCCACTCTCCCTAAAGGGGCACCTTAAACTTGATACTTGGAGAGCTGCGCTGGCCATTTCTGGCACCTCAACAGTGATGGCAAGTGGAGGCAGGAAGCTGGGGTGCCAGAGCTTGCTAACGGCATGACCACAGGCAAGCTCTAAAGCTCTGTACGTCTCAGCTTTCCCACCTGTGATGCAGAGAGATGATAATGTCTACCGTGCTGGGTTATTGTGAAGTTTAAATGAGATCATGCCCCCAAAGAACCCAGAACATGACAGTACCTTAATACATAGCAACTTTTACTAATATCAACACTCAGTGATCAGTATGAACCTTCAAATAGCACCTCCTACCCAGAAGGATGCTGTGGATCTGGGTGGAGCCCTCTCCATTTTGTTGGGGGAGATAAGAATGTTGAGAGCCAGGATGTCCTCGAGTGTCAGGGAACTTGTTTGTGGCAATGACAGCTTGCCAGAGATGATGGGATAGAGAAGAGAGGGAGAGGGATGCAGATGATGGCTGTGGCAGGTGCATGTTCACCCAGGACAGGGGCTGGGTCCTTGCGAGGGTCTCTTTCTTTCTCTTCTGCCTGCCTCTGAGTCCTCCCCCAGCTTCACACGTGACTCTATTTCACCCACGGAGCGTCCTGTTTCTTGCCCTATTGGTTTCCCTGCTCTCACGTGATCTACTGTGGGCTGCAGAGGATTAGCCTGGTTGGGGTCAAAAGATCAAGATTGAACCCTGGCACCCCTCTCATTAGCTAGTGACTCCGGGCAAGTCTCTCTCCCTGAGCCATATATGTTTTTATGTATATTTTACCCATATAAAAAACACAGGTAATAAGCCTACTACACAGGGTGGTTCTAGGAGTTAAATCAGCTCGTGTGAGGGACACACACAGCATATGGTGTATAGTACATGTGGACCCCATGCTTGCTCCTGCTTGCCTTAGACATGAATGTTAGCTTCTTAAAGCAAATAGGGTTTCCACGGCGATGTTGGACACTTAAGGTGAATTGGAAAGTAGCTGAAATTGCTGTCTTGCCTACAAAAACACTCTAATTCTGACCTTATTGTAGACTTTGCGCCAATGGAAATCTAGCTTTAATCCAAAATTTCAGGACACATTACAAGGCTGCCTCTATTTAACCACTCCCGAGAAAGGGATTCAGACCCTGAACAGAGAACAGAGTCACTCATATTCTGAGTCACTTAGGATACCTTTGGCAAGAGATCAGGAACAAAACCACCTCAGTAAGCTGTTCCAGAAGGGTCCCTCCCCTAGAAAACCTGCCATGTCCTTGCATGGCTGAGGGACACCCTTACCAGCAGGGCTCTTCTGTTTATCACTTCTTCCAGTGCCACCTGCAGAAAGGAAGCCTCTACACTTTAAAGGGAATGTATCAGAGTCTTATAAATTTCTTTCTTTCATGTATCTCCTGCCACATGCCACTAAGGATTTCAGGAAGCTTACAAGGCTTTGTATTCTAAAATAGAAAGCTATAAACACTTTAATAAATCAAGACTGGGGAGCATATATTTATAATAGAAAATCAAGACCAGGGAAAAGTTACACTGCCAGTTGTGTGAGCCATAGGCTTCTCAGTGAGGAAAGTTGAGCAGAGAATGTGACTCTGAGCTTCCTGGCAGCCAAAGCTAAGAGAGAAAAACATGATACATGAATTCAGTGAATGGAAGGAAAACGCTCACTCCTTTTCCAAAGAAGCAAAACTCTTCCTGTTTGTTATTTAAATCTACAAGAGATGTTTCTTTTGGGTGTCTTTACATAGGGAGCAAGGAGTGCTGTAGTGAATGGCATCTTCAACAACATCCCGCGAAAGTTCGGGTCTGGGGTTTGTACAGTTTCATCCATGTAGCCTCCCCGAGTAACACTGTGACGGCACTTCTAGGAAACCTAGATATAATATGTTGTGTCTTAATGTTCAATTTAGAAATAAACTGTATTTTAATCATTTAAAGCTTTTTAAACTTTAAGTGGGTAGGGGAGACATAGCCATGGGAGAAGCAGCTCAGCACCTAACTCTGGGAATTAGACGGGGGCGCCCAGAGCCTCTAGTCCCCCCTTAATCCCTGCGATTCTGTGTTGTAAGGTCAGCATCTGGCAGATTCTTAAACATTCATTCCCCCAACAAATAACTACTGAGTATCTCTTACATGCCAGGTATGTGTCGAACAATAGGGAATTAGTTTTGAAAGGACACCTATGTCCTTTTGGGCTTATCATTAGTGGAGAAAGAAAGATAGTAGGCAAGTAATTGCAGGCATGGACACTGTTACCGACGGGGAAGTCCCAGGTATTACGGAGGGATGGATGTGGGGTGTTGAATTAGCCTGGTGGTCAGGGAAGGCAACCTGAGAAATAGGCATTTCAGCTGAGAGCTGAAGAATGAAGAGGAAACAGCTGGGACAAGAGTCTTATAAATAGGGAGAAGAGTGTATGCAAAGCCCCTAGATGAGAGAAGTGTTAGAACATTCCAGAAGCTGAACACAGTATGGTGAGCAGGAGAGGAGGAATGGCTGGGAACAGGGCTGTTGAAGGAAGCAGCGCACTTCATTAAGAGTCTGGGAAGCTTTGCCAAGTATCTGTAGTTGATCCTAAAATAAATAGGCACATATTGGCACGTTTTAAGCAAGGGAATTTGATGCCAATTCACAGTTCTGACGATCGCTAGCTGCAATATGAGAAAAGGATGGGAGGACAACAGTGAAGTTGGGGAGACCACAGTCTTCCTAGGATTAGGTTATCTTGGGGGCAAGAGTCTTGACTGAACAATAGGTCAGTACCAGAAAAGAAAAGATGACCACATTGATGATGCTGAAAACCAACCTAATAGCCCACAAGTTAAGCACTGCAAGTACGGTACATTGTGAGTCAGAGCTGCTGAACACAATAGCCCCTGGGAAAGGCAGGGGCCCTGAGACAGACACTAATAACAATGCAAAGTCATTCATGCTTTTATTGTTCAATTATAATGAGTCCACTCATCTTGGTAATAATAATAATGATGTGTTTGAATAACATAATTGCTTAATAGCCATTCCTTACCACCACCACCACCCCCTACCATTAGGACGAAACTAAAATAATTTAGAGTATTTATCATCCTAAAAGAGGCAGAAAAAATTGGTTTTCTCTGCTAGTAGCTTTTAACAAATAAATCATAGGCAGGACTCAGTTATTTCTGTGGCTTCAAAGGGGACCCTTCACTTAAATGAAGGTAAAATGTATAGGGGTAGTTCTTTCAGGGAAATCCCTTCATATCAACAGAATCTTTCTTCCCGGAATTCAAGTAGTCTCTGGGCCTCAGTTTCCATCCCTGGTGAGGGATCAGACCAATTTGTGGTTCCTAAACCCAGGTGTACATCAGAATGAGCTAGAAAGCTTATTAAAAACTGTTTGGGTTTCACCCATGACTCTGTGAGTGTGGAGCCTGGAATCTGCATTTTAAGGTGGTCCCAAGGGATTCTAGGGATCATTTGTGGCTGCGAGCTACTGGCTTGGATGACTTCTCAGGGTCCTTCTGTCTTTAAAAGTCTAGGACCCTGCTGGTCAGTATGGTCCACCTGGGAGCTTGCGAGACACACAGAATCTCAGCTCCTACCCCAGACCTGCTGAAGCAGACTCTGCTTTTTCAACAGAGTCCCAGGAGATTTGAATGCGCATTAAAATTTGAGAAGCTCTAGCCTAGGACTCTACTTTTCACATGTACGCCTCATTTCTTATAGTTTAGGAAAACCTGGCAGCTGGGGAAGGAACCAACTTTCTAGCAGTTGTACAGCAACTCAGCGGCTGAGCCTCGCATGCAATTCGGCCGTGTCCTTTATCAGCAAGGACACAATGCCTCTCTCACAGCCATAAATAAGCTCGGAGAAAAGAAGCTGAATCAGCAAAGGTAAATCAAGTCCTGAATTGTGCTGGCTCATGCATATATTGGGACACAAACAAAAAAGGAAGCTCTAAAATCTTGTGCATATTTCTTTAAAATATATAAATAGTAGATAATCAGAGGTTGACTTCAAATCTGGGTCTGCATAAATTTCTTCTCTTGCATTGTATATCCTCCTCCCTTTTAACTCCCTTTTTCACTGAGTCCTTCTCATGCTGGGCTATGCTGCAGTTTCCTACCCATCTCACACCTGGATCTTGCCTTTTCAGCTCCTCTTTAGAAAAGAAAAAGGCAAAATGAAATAAGCAGTAACAACAACAACAACAACAACAAAAACCTGTTGTAATTTCTTCCCTTAGTACTATATGGATAAATGCCAAATATCTTTCCAACTTTATCTTCCTACTTGCATTCAAACTCAATTTGCCTTTACTGTCTTTGGGAATTTTTTCAGTAACATCCATTTAATCATTCATTCAACTAATATTTATTAAGCACCTACTTAATTTAATACCCCAAGTATTATACTAGGTAAGATTAAATTCAACCTGTTCCTTTCCTCTGAGAGTTCATAGTTTATTAGAGATTTAAACTTCAGCAATAATAATACTTAATAGAAAGTGACAAGTGCAGATTTAAAAAGAGAAAGAGATAAAATTGTGTGGGGAGGAAGCCAAAGGAGAGAATCTAAATAATAAAGGTTTCTTGGGGATCATGGTGGTTTGAAATATGCATTGAAAAGTAAAAATGATATGGGTAGCTGTTGAATTTTCCAGGGCAGGTACTGGAAAGAAAGACAACACCAGCAAAGACAATGGCACTTGCCAAGGAAAAGTGGTCACCGTACTTAGCATGTGTGGACATCGGAACACAGCAAAGTTGACTTGAGTGGCCCCTGCATGAAGTTAAATACTTAGAAAAATGTTGGAATCATTGTGAAGGGTCTTAAATTTTAGGGTAGGAAATTTGAACTTTATTCTATAAGCAATAGGAGTCACCAACCCAACAACTTCCTCAACAGAGGAGTGACACACCCAAATTTCAGCTTTCGGAGGAAAATACTGGTAAAGAGAATTGGATACTGAGAACTCAGAGGAAGGGATCACAAAAGGCTTGGTGGGGTGCCATGAGGACCTGAGCTAAGAGTGGGCAGGCACAGGGGTGCCATGGTGATAAGAGATGCAGCTGGCATCTGTCCATTTCACCAGGGACTTGCAAAGAAGAGACAGATGTAAAAGTAATGATAAAAGTTTGGATGTGTGTTAGGATGATGGTGCTAATCAGGGAACCAAGAAGGTCATTTTGAATGAAGGCAGTAAGTTCAGTTTGGGCATCTTCAGACTGAGGTGCCAGTAGGAATTCAGGTGGAAATGTCCAGCCGGCAGTTGGGTATGTGCAACTGGAAAGTGAAAGAGATTCAAGCAGTGATTTGGGGATCTAGAGTTAAGAGTGGGGGCAGGGGATCCGATGAGACAGAGAGGGAGAAGGAAGAGGAAGTCACTCAGGGGGGTTAGTTGGATGTTCTAAAATCAATACGGCAGAGCTGAAGTGTCCTTCTTGTCTACCTATACTCCCACCACCAACCCATCCATCCTTCAAAGTGGCTTTCCCTGCCTCTCTATAAAACCTCCTTCTTCAGAGCTGCCCATTAAGTCTCACACTTCAGAGAAGACTTAAAGATGCCACCAAAGCATTGGGAAGAATCATATTAATAACCTGATGACTGGGAGACTCAGATTCTAATCTTAGATAATCCTATTTCTTTGGCTTTGAGTTTGCATCTAAGGTAGAGGAGAGATGTAGACCGGAAGATCCACAGTCTAACTTTGAGTCTTTCCACTCTGGCATGCAGGGGACTGTGAAGACAGTTATTTCACTCTCCATGACATCACTCCAATGGGCCACACTTTCTCCTTTCCAACGCCCAATCGCTGATCATTTCACACCTGTACCACTGAATTGACTCGTCTTGCCTGCGGCTTCTGCTAAGATAATTTCGAGCTCCCAATGGCTTCTTATTTCTTTCCATATCAAATTACAAAGTTAGACTGTGGTCTGCATAGGTCTCCATCATTAGTTGAGTCCTTTCCATTTCCTCTCACTTTCTGCCATGATTAACAAAAATACAGCTTCAAAATTAAGTAGTACAATTTGAAACTTTTATACATTTATACAGAACTATTTCAAGAAATAAACATCCAAATAAACTTATTGTTTTAAATGATCTTAAATTAATGTGATATTCAAGAACTTCCTTTAATTGAGGGAAACTCCAATATCTTCATCTCCCTCATTTGATTCTGTGTTGAAGTCCTGGCATTGTTCAGGACGATATAGACTTCTTGGGGGGGGAACCTCTCTTCTCCACAGCGTCATCCATAACTGTGGCTCTGTCTTACAACTGACACCCTCTTTTCTGAGCTGGCTCAGGAAAATCAGGTTGGGGAGGGAGGAAATATGGGCACTCTAGTGATAAAAATCTAGCAGTTTCCTCCTATCTTTTAGTATTTTCACTTAGAGCTGCTTCCAGCTTTCCCTGCGGTTTAAGAAACACAGAAATATTATAGTCTTGTCAGTGTATCTTTTCAACACTAGAATAAATCCTATATATCTTTACAAATTAAAGGTTTTTCCCCGATTCTCCAGGGAAAGCAGAACCTTCTCCATTCCTGTAGGAATCCAATGGCTAGACCACTATGTTTGCTGATAA
The DNA here is from genome assembly GCA_028533085.1 of Varecia variegata. Classification (NCBI taxonomy): domain Eukaryota; kingdom Metazoa; phylum Chordata; class Mammalia; order Primates; family Lemuridae; genus Varecia; species Varecia variegata. Next base: position 19,844,703 of record CM052437.1, read on the forward strand.
TTTAGAGAAGTTTATACTCATAGCAACCAGATATGCTCACTGTCTCTGACAAACGGAAGGCCTTGGGAAAAAAAAAGCTCAACCTCTACTAAAAAAATTTCTAAAAGTGCTTGTTCAAAAAATGTAAATTTTAAAAACAATTCTTGCATAGATAATTTCTTAAATAGAAATTTAAATTTGTTTCAGAAAATCAAGATTAATTCTCATGGCCTTGACTTTCTTGGTTCGTTCCCCCAGGAATATCTAGTAAATATTCAGTGTGTCTGTATTTCATTGGCTTTGGGTGTACGGACTCCAGGCCCAGCTCCAGGTGTCGGTTTTCCATAGGGTCCTTGAGATCCTCCAGTCTCAGATGCCCTGGAGACATCCCAAAGCCAATATTGCCTGGAAAGACTCAGGTGTAATCCTTGGGAGCAGTGAACTGAAAAAGGAGCCTTTGCTTTTTCTCATTTGCTCTATTTTTGTAATATTTTTGCTACCACCAGGTGGTAGTAGGTAAGTGCATCCATGGGAAAGGTGGGGTTATCAAAATGTGAAGGCTCAGTTTCAAGAAATTGCCAAAACAAACTCTGTTTAACGAGAGTCTGGAAATCTTAATTAAATAGGATCGATATTACACATGGAACAAAAACAAAAAATACAAATATAAATGAAGTGTCTTTCCTTGTGGGAAAAGTCAGAAAATGTGTGTGTGTGTGTGTGTGTGTGTGTGTGTGTGTGTTTTCAATTGTCTTAAAACAAACTATAAACTAACATGGCTTCCTTCATCTAACACCCAATGGGCAGGTTGCTCAATGTCTTGCATTTTCACCCACATTTTTCTTACTCTAAGAAAAGGGAAGCCCCACATGCAAGTTGTAGATTCCAAATACTTTTATGGTATCAGTTTCATGAGAAGAATAAAACCTGCTCCATTAGATATATCATAAAATCAGTGATATAATGGACATTGGAGACTAAAAGGGGGCAAAGTTGGGAGAAGGTAGGAGAGGATGAGAGATGAAAAATTACCTATGGGGTACAAAGTGCACTATTTGGGTAATGGGTACAATAACCCAGACTTCACCACTATGCAATATATACACATACTAGAATTCAACTTGTACCCCCTAATTCTATTAAAATTTTAAAAAGCTGGGGGTGGGGAGAAATAAAAAGTAAAGACAGAAATGATGAATACCAAGTTCATTGGCTTCCTGAGAAAGGAGACATGAATAGGGAGGGGCGCAGGGATTTATAATGCAAGGCAAGGTGGTGAGTTCACAGTTATTCATTATGTTAGTCTTTATATTAATAACTTTTATATATCTAATATTTCATACAATTAAAAAATTTAATCTAAAGATAAAATTAGAATTCACTCACTCAAAAATTAAAAAAAAAAAGAATTTCAGAGCTAGAAGGAGCTTTTCTCACTTTACAAATGAAGACACTGACCCCAGAGAAGTTGTATGATTTATCCAGAGTCACCCAGTGAGGCGGTGAAATGGACCAGAGCCCAGCAATTCTGACTCCACCCAGGCTTTTGTCTCCACCCTCTGCCACAGCTGCTCCTGTCAAAGAACCTGTTGTTCAGTCCAGTGGTCAACCCTCAGCCCCCCGCTGCTCTTCTTCGACCATCAACAGCTTTTATCCATGACTGATCACTCCCACTCCATACTTTCTTCACTGGACACCCAGGACCCAGTACTCTCCTGCTTTTCCTCCTACCTCACTATCTTCTCCTTAATCTCCTTTGTGCATCTCCTCAACTTGTTAGTGTTGGAGTTCCCTGGTTTCCAACTTTCCGTATCAAGATCAAAATTCATGGTCTACCCACATGAACTTGATCTACCCTAGTCACTCTTAACCCCAGTGAATTGCAACTCCATCCTTCCAGGCCAAAACCACTGGAGTCACTCTTGTCTCCTGTACATAAGTCATTGGCTCTACTTCGAAAATATACCTCACATCTGACCGCTTCTTACCATCTGTCCTGCTAGCATCTGACTCGTTACCTTTTTTCCTTGCCTAGTTTCTTGCAAATGCCTTCTGCACATCTACATGCCTCAGCCCTGTTGCACAATAGTCTAGTCTCAATACAACAGCTAAAAGGATTCTTTTACAACTTAGGTCAGAGCATGCCACCCCTTTGCTTCATGCTCACTAAAGCCTTCCTTTTAGTTCTTTCTCTAAGAGTATAAGCCAAAGTCCTTATGATGATTTGCAAGACCTTCCAGTCTGCCCCTGGAACCTCCTGGACCTCATCTTCTGCCACCCTCCTCCTGGCTTATTCTGCTCTGGCCACATTGGCCCCCTTGCTGTTTCTGGAATATTCTAGGCACTCTCCTGTGCTTGCTACTCCTTCTGCCTGGATGCTCTTTACTAAGTTGGCTGCATGACTTGCTCTCTGACCTCTTTCAAGTCTTTGTTCAAATGCCATTCTCACACAAGGCTTTACTACCTTTCAAAAATTTTACCCTACCACTCCCACCTTCCTTGCTTTATTGTTCTTTATAGCACTTATTTCCTTCCAACACATTGTATATTTTACTTATTTATTTTTTCTGTCTCTTTCTACAAGCATATAAGTGTCAGGAAAGAAGGGATTGATGTTGGTTGTGCTCACTAATGGGTCTCCGGTGGGTAAAACAGTTCCTTGCACTGGTGTATTGAATAAATATGTGTTTAGTAAATAGTTGTGGTATGAATGAATGAATGGCTCCAAGTCCAGTTTCCTTGTACCATAATATGTGGCTCCTCTTACAGTTTCACACTCTTCTGGGTCTGGAAAAATCAGTTTCTCATACCATTTCTCTTAATAACGTAACTAACCTTGGAGAATTTGATATGGCAATGAACTTCTGTCATCACGTCTGTATTTGGGCATATAAGCCTTGTTTTCTAAGAGCTGTGTATTTCTTCATAAGTGCTGTACTCACAGTTCAGAGGAGCTGCCACCAGGTAGAAATGTGGGCTTCCAGCTAAGAGCTCTGAGTCTCTACTGCATCTCCTCCTCTCCCTACACACTGCCCGGGCCAGGCCTGCACAGTCTCTTGTTAGGTTACTTGCAGCAGCTTCTCAGTTGGTTTCTCCATTCTCAGTCTTCCTCCCCTAATTTTCACCCAGCCAGAATGATCGTTCTCAGTGGTTCACAATCTTTTTAGTGGCCACCCTTTTAAATCACAGGCAGATTCATATGTAGAAAACAGCATCACTATTGGAAGATCCTTTTTTCACCCCACCACAAGACAGCCTCTGAAGAAAGCTCCAAAACCCGGGGAGCTGCAGAACGCAGTTCACATTCCCCTGATCAATCCAGTACACAGACTTGACTCCTCTCACAAACCATCAAGGGCTCCCTATTGCCCAGAGAAGTGTGTCTTCTACATTGGCCACCATGTACCACCTTCATGACTTCTTTTGCCCCAATTATGTGCCTCTCTTATGTTATTTGCTTAATGTTTTTCTTAAAATCAACTCACATTTATAAACTTAGATTTAGTTTAGTGAATCTAAATCACTATTATCATCACCATAAACTAAAAACCAATGTGTCATTTGTTATGAATGGAAGAGAATATTAAATTCAATATACAACTATTCAAAGGACGAAGGTGGCCGCATTTATCTGTGTGTGTGCATTGCACTGCGGGGAACAGTGGCCTGGAAGGTGAAGCTCCAGCCCCTTCACCCCGCTCTTCAACACCCTCCAGGAACAGGGAACTTCTTACAGTTCTCTCCACGCTGTTTCACACCTCTCTGACTTTGCTCCTGCAGTTCCCTTTGCCTGAAATGCCTATCACAATTAAAATTTAGTTTTAGGTTTTCTAAATTTTTATTTTTATTAAAGCATTACACACATATAATTTAAAAAGTCAATTGGTACTCTAGGCTTATATCAGAGAGCAGGTGTCTCTCCTGCCTAATTGTCACTGCCCAGGGCATACACTTTTAATACTTTTTTATTTACAAGTGGTGAAATATACATAGCATAAAATTTACCATTTTGACCAGTTTTAAGTGTACAGTTCAGTGGTATTAAGTACATTCACACTGTTGTGCAACCAATATCACCATCTCTCTTCAGAATTTCTTCCGTCTTTCCAAAATAAAACTCTATACTCATTAAACACTAACTCCCTGCTCCCTCATTGCACTAGGCTCTGGAAACCACCATTCTACTTCTGTCCTTTGAATCTGATGACTCTGAGTACCTCACCCAAGAGGAATCATGCAGTATTTGTCCTTTTGTGACTGGCTTATTTTAACTTAGTGTAATGATTTCATCCTACAGTCATGTAGTAGCATGGAACACTCAATTCACTCCAGGACTTCCTTTTGCCACTATGTTGGGAATTCTCTTTTCCTCTCTCCTGGGATGGATCTGCTGCCTCTGGCCTCCCATGTTTTCCCATTCTTTGTTTTATTCCCTCAGTTTGATGGGGCGCATCCTCCCACATCTTTTTAAGAAAGGGTGCATAAGAGGCAAAGTATTTGAAACTTTATATGTGTAAAGATATCTTTATTTTAACATCACATTTAATGATAGTTTGGCTAGGTATGGAATTGTAGGTTAGAAATTATTTTTCTTTGGGATTTTCAACACATTTATCAATTAACTTCTATATCCCAATATTGCAGACATTAAGGCAGATGTTATTTCGATTCCCTATTATTTGTATCTGACCTATATTCTTCCCTTTGCAAGATGTATGATCTTTCCTTACTCTCTAGTGCTCTAAAATTTTACAACTATGTGCTATTGTGTATGGCTTTTATATTCTGAAATTAAATTCTGCTGACATACTTTCTGAGGTGACCATTTATGTGTGTGTGGATGTGTGTGTTTAAAGTTTATTCCTGCTCTCTTTGTGGACTCTGAGACACCCCACCGCCTGTCATAGCTCTTTGGTTTAATTTGCTTTTTGGTTTTGGTCACTGTCTTTTCTGTTAGAACTGCTACATTAAATGTCTGATGGTCTTTGTCCTTTCTTATTTCAGATTGGGAGATATTCAAAGCTGATTGGCATCTCTGTGCGCACGGATGGGGGCTGTTGCCTAGTAAGCTTCATAGGAAAGTGGTTGGGCCGGGACCTAACCATTGCATCGTGGGTCTACCATGTCAATTCCAGATCTTTCTATTGGGCTTGCAGGTTTCCTCAGGAAATAACTTTCTTTTCTTCCTGAGTAGGGGGGCATAAGCCTAACTACTGCTCTGTAGCCTGGGGGATGAATGCCCCTTTCTTAAAAGAATTTGTTCTGTAAAATTTGGATTCAATCAAAAGGCCACACTCAAGGATCCAAAGGCCACATGTGGCCCCAAGGTTGCAGGTTCCTCACCTTGGTAGGGAATTGCATTGTTCAGGATGCAGACTATTCCTCAGCCTCGCAGGTTAGTATGGTGCACACCCATGCTGCCATCTCTGCCTGTCTTCTAGACTCTGCCCTTATACTCCATTTTGGGTCCCTCTACTCTCCACTTCTGCCTTCCCGCCCTTACATGTGGCTTCCCCATGACCTGCTTTCCTTCCTTGCTAGCCCTCAGCTCAGATATAATATCCCTGATATTTTTTCATGAACTCATAATTGTTATCTTTCACATAAGAAATAGAGTATATGTGTAGACCCCTAAATCTATGCAGAGGACTGAGACCCCTTGGGAATGAAGCTCCACATCCTTAGAACCCCAAGGAAGGGAAGGAAGAAGAGCAAGTTGCCCAATCCATGCCTTCCAGAGTTCAGACCCCTGGCTTTACCATGTAACAAGAGATTGAAGATGAGTATCAGGGGATATTTTAGACTGAAGCAAGCCTTCAATAATCATATACATAGTAGATGCTCTGTTGATGTAGATCAAGGTGAACTGAACACATGGGTAGAGGAGCAGGTATGTGGTTTCTTTTGATTGGAAGTAAGATTTAGGGGTCACTGGACGTCTTGGTGCTCCATCAACAATTGACTTCCTGTAACTTTTTGATGATGTACTGCCTCCCTTCTAACAGGGCCTTTGGTTTCTAACCTAATCTTATTTGGCATGATTCTCTAAGACATGCCAAATAGAGCCTTCAGCTTTCTGTGTATTCTGGTATCTGGACATGTCTGACTCACTTAAGGGCTTTCATCCAGTGACAATAACCATACCCGATGAGGTCTCCATGTTAACAGAGCTTAAATGTTTGCTACCCCCTCAGGCTCTTTGGGTGATGATTCAACCAACGAGAAAATGGGAAAGTGAAAGTTTGCAGCCCCTCCCCTTCTGACTCCAGTGCATTGCAATAGGGCTACTTTTAATGTGCTTGGCAACAATTAGCTCTTGAAGCTGCAACAGCTGCACAATGCTGATGCTCTCCAGATGCAGCAAACGAATTAAATCATGCGATAATTCAATTGGAAAATTGGGGGTAATTATGGAGAATGCAGAGTCTGCTAGTCGCCTCATGGTGACTTGGAGTTCTTGAAACAAGTGATGTGGGCTATTCAGGAACTGATATGGGGGCTTGCAGAAGTCTCAGTTTCTGACACTGATGCCATTGCCTAACTCTGTACTCAGTTAAGAGATATCTGAGTGCTACCAAAATATCTCCTTCGTCACTTCAACACTTTTCACATCTAGACCACCCTTCCTGACATGATAGTGGCTATACTTTGAGTGTCTACATGTAAAACAAGCAAAGGTTAAAGTCCCTAAGGACTGGAAATTCAAGTATTAATCAAAAAAGCTAAAGTAAGAGAATCCTAAATCATGATACCTTGAACATTCTATTTTAGCTAGAAAACACGTACATATATATTCATATGCCAATCTTTTGATGTAAAGCCACATTCTAGGTCTGTGTCCTCTGTGTTTTTATCTTTCTCACATGAACCATACCCTTAATGCATTGGTTATAATTTCCAGTTTGGGTTTATGTGAAGAGGAATAATAACCTAAAGGGATTTGCAGAGCATTTTCAATAGCATCTTCTCAGAGATATTTATGCTTTTCTTTCCAAACTTTTATAGTCATTTCATGCCCAATTCAAGGGCCTTTGTGCACTGCTGTGCAGTTATGACCTACACAACTCAAGAAGGCATGATACACAAGGTGCTCCTTGGAGTTGTGCAGTGACAACCTGAGACCCATTCTCAGTGTCCCTGCCTCATTCAAAAGCAACTTCTTTTCTAGTGGCTTGCCTTTATTAAATCTTCCCAAAGCATTCAATTGAATTCTTATAGAAATAATTGCTCTTCCCTTGCACTGCAACTAAATTTTGTAATTACCATAAATATTTTTTTAGAACAAATACAACAGGCTCTTGGGAAGCTAGCATCCTAACGGATAGCTGTAGAAGTGTGCTAGGGAACAGCCTGTTGGCCTCGAGTGTACAGGCTGCCACAGGCATCAATCAAGATACTTTACAGAGGGAACACAGTGAGTTGGTAAAGTGAAGGTTAATTAACAGAGCTTCTACTCTCCTGTGAATTTAGTGATGCTCTTAAATGAATTTGTATTTTATTTTTCACTATTGGATCTATATATTTTTTAAAATAGTACCTAGAGATGTCATTTTATCTTTTTAGTTCACAGATAAATTTTGGGATTCCTTATCATAAGTCCCCAGGCATCATAACCTTCAGGTTAGGAACCCCTGGCTTAGGGTCTCCTGCCCATAATAAAGTAAAAAATGATGGAGGTTGGTTAATAAAGTAGTAAGAAATTCTCTTTGCATAGAGTGATTTAAAATTAAAGGGCATAATGGTGAAGGTGTCTACTGAGAGCCACCCTTTTCCATAATGAAAGTTTTCTGATGTGATATTAGGAAGTATGTATCTGGGAGAGGGGCTGAAGGTTAGGTTGATCACCAATGGCCAACGACTGACTCAATTATGCCTACATAATGAAGCTTCCATAGAATCCCAAAGGGACTGGGTTTGGAGAGCTTCCAGACGGCTGAACACATGGAGGTCCCTGGAGGGTGGTGCACCCAGGGAGGGCATGGAAGCTCCACACCCCTTCTGACATGCCTTGCCCTATGCATCTCTTTCATCTGTATTCTTTTTAATATCTTTTGTAATAAACTGGTAAAGGCAAGTTTCCCCGGGTTCTGTGAGCTGCTCCAGCGAATTGATCGAACCCAAAGAGGGGGTGTGGGAACTCCAACTCGAAGCTGGTCATTCAGAAGTTCCAGAGGCCCAGACTTGCAACTGGTGGGGGAGGGGGACAGTGTTGGGAGCTGAGCCCTCAACCTGTGGGATCAGATGCTATCTCTAAGTAGATAGTTTCAGAACTGAATTAGAGGACACCCAGCTGTTGTCTCCTGCACAATTGCCTGCTTGCTTGGTGTGTGGGGAAAAATCCACACACATTTGGTCACAGAAGTCTTAAGCCTGTGTCTATCTGTGTTGATTTTGGTGTAAGAGCCAAGGAAAAACAGTTCATGTTTTTTCCTACTCTCACCCAGACAGTTTGAAACCCACAAGAAACATTGATGCTGAAGAGGAAGAAGGCCACCATTTATCCATTTGGGACTTTCTAAAATTCCTACTCCTTTGGCTCTTCCTTTGAGTACATCACATTTTGTTTTTAATTTGACCAGGAAATAGTAGCTTCTTTAGACTGGAGAAATACCTCATTGAGGAACAGTGACTTAGAATCAGATAGGTTTCCATTCAAATCATGACTCTGCCTCTTGCTTACCTAAGTTAACTTAACTTGAACTTTAGTTTCTCTGCCTGTAAAAGGATCATGGCAATAAGTCCTCCACTGAGTTGTTGTAAAGATTAAGTACCCCAACATATCCCAAAGGACCAGATATGCTTAGAAGCTCAATGAATTGTAGGCAGGAGCAAAGGATAACTAAACTTTTATCAGCAGGTAAAGGAATTGGGAGATACGTAAAGTGTGAAGGACAGATGTTACAAAATAGAGAGAGAAAGAGTATAAGAAAGAGTAGTAACAATAACATACAGAATTTTATAGTTAAAAAGTGAGTTTATACCCATTGAATCACTGGTATATTCCAATAGCCCTGTGAGACAGGATAGGCATTGGTATCCATTTTTCAGATGGGAAAGCGAGGCCCTGAAGATGAAAAGAGTTGGTCAAGATAATGGAGCAAAGTTGGGACTAGATCCTAAGCCTGTTTACTCCCAGCCCAGTGCTTTGCTCATGAGGCTACATGACCTTCAGTTTCTGTCTTCACCACACCATCTTGGGGACTCTGTGATGGATCCAATGCTCCAGATGACCTACCTGTGCTCTAGAGAGAAATTACATAAGCAGTCAGTGCTCTAGGAAGCTGCTTTGAGTCTTCCAGGTCTAGCATGGCTTCCAGTAATTATTTAGAAAAAACAAGGATGGAGAGAATATATGAAAGAGAGAGCTTGGGTCATGAGGTTTGTGGGCAGGGGAACACTAAATATGAAAATTGCAAGTAGAGATCACCCATTGAGGTTAGGACCTAGAGAACAGTGATGTTATAGGTCCTGAGTTGTTTTATTAGTGGATAGAAAATTACAGGAAGTGATATGTTTTACAGAGGAAAATTTTAAAGGTCTGATATAACTCTCCAGGCATATTAAAAGACACTATTTCCATATTCTCCTTTAGTAATCAATCATGCCATTGCAAATTAAGAGTTCTTATTTTTAGCCCTATTAGCTACACAATGATAATGAAAATTGATTACAGTCACATTCCACCCCTTAAGACACTGTCAGTAAATGAACTGAAATGTCCCAGAATCAATCCATTTAAAAAATATACCAAAGGTTGAAAAAAAAAAGCCCTCATCAATTATTCTGACATCTGTTAATAAAGAAAAGATGATGAACTGGCTGCTTCTGTCATTGCTAGCTTACTGTAGGCCAAAAAAACATGTTCTTTTGTTCTACCAACTAGAGACATTTTCAAAAAGCTGAATGGATATGTACTGCTGAAGACCAGCATATTGGTTTCTAGGACGAGAAATCAGAGACATGTCTAAAAATACTACTGGGAGCATGCAAAAACCAAGGAGAATAAGCCAAGTTTGTCTCTGATTTATCAAACTTCAAATCTAAGAACGTTCTCTGTATTTAAGAAGATTCTCCGGATTAGACCTAGGATGTTCCTGTAGGTGGAAACTTGGCAATGTTGGGATATTGTAGAAATGCTGGTAGGTGAACATGGTGACATTAACAACTAGGGATTTGGAGAAACTGAGAACTGCACCTTTTGTGGACTTAATTAATGGTTTTGTGCTTTATGACTTTGGGAAGATACCAAGATGTCCAATAAAATAGTAAATGATAATATAACAGCTCTCTACAGCAGCTTTTCCAAGCCAATTTCTCGGGTACTAGAACAGATACTGAAGACAGTATCTCAGGAGGTCCCACACCAACACTGAGATGTTACTAACAAGATTCCGTGAGGAACTCACCAAGTCCTCCCTTGGACTGTTCTGAGCTGAACCCAGGGAGGTCTGGAAAGGCTCACTAATGACCATGAAGGGCAAGAAAACAGTCCTCTGGTCTCAGGCCCATGATCTCTGGACTCCCCCACCCTCACCTTGGAGAGTAAAGTCTCAGCTCATTTCAGAGATCAGGTTCTTTAAAACATAACCTCACAAACGTGTTGCTTTTGAACAATTATAAAAGTTCTAGACATTTTTTATAGAAAAAAATCAAAAATAAAGTATAGAGATTCATTCTTCTTTTCTGAAGGATTGAGTTTAAGCAAGTTGGAAAAAAGCCAGTCTAAATCTCAAGTTTCTTACTACTTCATGCCTTTCTATACTGATTGACATACTGTCGAGCGTGAGCTGGAGCCTGGGTCAGACGAGTTGAGCCTCTGTGCTGCTCAATGCCTATATCTGCATCTATATCCACAAACAACTTCCTCTAAGAGTATATAATTCTGTCTGAGGGTCAAAAGCATAGCATACATACAAATTCAAATATACAGAGGAGACACAACAGAAATTTTCATGGCGATGGAAAACTTTCTTTCCTTTTTTTCCTTGATTATGGGGCTATGTGTTTATCAAAACTCATGGGAGTGTACATTATAAAGGGTAAACTTTAAAAAGTGTACATTTGTACATTAAATACTATTATATGAGTATTTTTAAGCCATCCTACCTGAAGCACTTTAAATTTCTATTCTCTAGAATGCTAACGACTGAGGCTGTAAGCACGTATTTAAACCTGGCTAACATATGTATATGTGGTTCTTCCCATGCGCAGGGGAACATATTGAAAGAAAATGTTAATATCTCAATTCCTAGCTCATGTAATAGTACTAGCTAATATTCATTAAACAGTTACTGTGTGCCAGGCATTTCTATGTGACATACGTACATTAATGTATTTAATATAACAACCCTAGGAAATTGAAACCATTATGATCTCAATTTTACACATGAGGAATCTGAAACACAAAGAGGTCAGGTGGCCTGCACAGTCAAACAGCAAGTAGGTAGTAAAGCCAGGACACAAACCCAGGCAGTCTGGGTCTGCACGCCTTGTGGGGACACTCAGATTCCAATGAAGGGGAGGGACCAAACCGTATGCACATTTTGCAGAGGTAATCTGTAAGTCCCCATCACAGGCTTCATTGTTTTTGCTCCTCATCCTCCGTCTCACTAATCCATCCCTTTTCACATGAAATAAGACTGTTCAGAGAACAAATCTTGGAAACTTCTTCCTAGGAGCATGGTGTCTCCTTGGTCTGCCTCCTCACTTTCTCCTCCCCATAAAGTGTCCATGCACAGTATTGACGAGGACTGGGACATCAGGTCTGGGAAGCTTCCTGCTTGAAGCAAGATGTGTGAAGTTACAAGGAGGACGACCCAACTGGGTGGACCCTCTGCAATCCAGTGCCCCTGTCCTGCCACCCACTTATTGGTGGCTTTAAGATAATCAGTTGTACCCAAAAGTCTTAAAGGAGCAACGGGGCTAAGGTGAGTGCCAGTGAGGAGGGAAGTGACACCTGGACTGCAGAGATAAGACAGGAAAACAAGGGGCTTAGAGGTAGCTGTGGTGGATTAGAAAGAGCACTTGACTAGGAGTCTGAAGTCCTGGTGGTAATACTGGTTGTGCCTTTCAATAGAAGCACGACTCTGGATATGCTACTTCTCTGACCCCCAAGTCCTCTTCTATAAAATGGGATAGCACAGCAGGGTCATTGTGAAGACTAAAGATATGTCTTTGAAGCTGATGTGTACACTGTAAAGCACACTGCAAACGTGAATTAAAATGGCAGAACACCCACCAAAGGTGGCTGGCCGCAGAAGCTAGGGGAGCTGGGACTATGGAACTGGAGGAGCCGTGATTATTTTCTTTCCAAAAATGCCCAGGTCAACAAACACAAAATAGCTCTGCTGTCAAGAAAAAAAAAAAAAAAGATAAGTTGGTAGGTTTGAAAGTCACTTCTGAAAGAGACCTTGAAGGAAGGGATGGAGAATGTTGGGGGTGGAGAGGGACTCCCCCAGTGAGACAATGAAAGATGACAAGTTAGGTCACAGTGGCCGAGGAAGGGACAATGATTTGTTGTCTGACTCTCCAGCCACGATGGCACTGTAACTAATGAGGTTATTCTGGTTACAAAGGAAGCATTCAACCCCCTAATGAAAAACTCTTTGGCAACTGGTGTTAGGGAAAGAAAAAACAAACCAGCAGCTTATTATTAGCCCCATAGCAAGTTAATTAATTTTTGCCAGTCACTTCAGGTCACTTGCTGGCCTGAGCATCTGTCTCCCTCAACTGGACAGCTGGCGGGATGGTGGGTGTCTCTGTGGGCCATGCATGTGTCTTGTTCTGGGACTAGGAGGTGGGGCCAACTACAAGGCTGAAAACAATTGAGCTTCCGGGGTTGTCCCCACTCTTCTCCCTACCATCCACTCACGCCGGGTCAAAGGGTTGTAGCTCCATGCAAAAGAAAGGAAATGAAAATACTTAATATGGGCTTGTGCATCACTCAAATGAGCAGCAGCATGACGTGGTGCAGTGAGCACTATACCAGCCTGCAGAAGTCCTAGTCCAGACTACAGGGCCACCTCTGCCACTGACTAGCCTGGAGCCATGGTGAGGTTGCTTGACCTCTCTGGCTTCTCTTAGCTCACCTGAACTGCCTACCTGTGTGGAAAGATGCTCATCTGGTATCTCTTCTAGCATTATAAAATTTGAGTTAATAAATATATCCTCTCTTGGAGAAATGTTAAACATTTGCCAAATGCTACTGAACAACTTTTTCAGAAAGATGGCAGTGGCCTGGGACAGCCCTTGTTCAGAGTTGGGAGAGCTAGTGCTAAAAAATGTGCTCAGATTAAACACCCACACAGAGTTGACCTGGCCTCAAAAAATACTAGCATTTTTTTTAAAGACATGTATAATATGCAAGTACAATGAGTGCCATTTTATTTAGTATGCATATTAATGCTAGTATATTTACTTTCTAGGGTGGATTAAGTGATACAAATTTTCTTAATTATGTGTGCTGCATAATATATAATACACATATATAATATTTATTACATACTCATTCCCAGAACAGACCAAGATAAAGAGGTTCATAAACTACACTGAAGCGCAGGGACCATAAGTTTAATCCCCTCTTTGAGCCAGTTTAAGCTATTGTTTGGCTGCTGCGGTTTTTAAATTTCTCATATTTTATTCAAAATTATAAAGTTTTCAACAAAAATAAGAAATCAAATTGGGAAAGGGCTCATTATCTCAAGCTGACCCATGTATCTCACTGGGCTTTCAAATTTGTTCTTGAATAAGAGATGAGGAAGTTAAAGCCCTAGTCTTAATGCTCAGCCAGCACTCCAGAGCTGTGGGTTTCTTTCCTCTCTGGGCTTCTGGCCTCTCCCAGCACTCATGTTCACTGTCAAGCCTGCAGCAGGTAGTTAAAAGGACTGATTGGGATCCTCTAAACCCATTCAAACAAAAGAATTAGTGACTGATAGAGAGATTTGCCATTCCACTGGGAACAATGCTACTTAATGAAATAAGTGTTGCATTTATGGAGAGCGTTTCAGATCCCGTGGCAGATCAGTAGGTGTGGTTCCCAGGAAGGCAAGCGTGTACAACTGACCCCACTGCACCTGGGAGTAGGCTCCTCTACTTTGGGAAGTGGGGCTCAGGAGACTGGACAGGGACCCCATGGTGAGCCCTTTTTCTATAACTTAGCACTACTGAGGACCTGGACTTGTCACAAAACCTGGTCACACACTTCATGTGGGCAGCCCTCCTTGAGGAGGATGAGACATTCCAAGCACTATGTTTTACATCAGGGACTGACATTCAGAGAGGTGAAATGAATCATCCAGTCTCCCAGGGCTGAGGCTACCCCCAAGATATTAAATTAAACAAACAAACAGCTCCACCAGCCTCCTATGTAGACCAACCCATCTTTACATTGGTAATATCTGTCCTCAGGGACCAGGCATTTCTGAGGACCCACTCCGACTCAAGTCATTGTTTTAGTCCATGCTGTGTTGCTATAACAGAATAACACAGACTGGGTAATTTACAAAGAAAAGAGATTTATTTGGCTCATGGTTCTAAAGGCTGGGAAGTCCAAGATTTAAGTGGACGCATCTGGTGAGGGTCTTCTTGCAGCATGATAGCATGGTGAGAAAGCTTGAGACAGAGAGAGAAAAATAAGGCCAAACTCCTGAAATAACTATGTCACTCTCAATGATAATGGCATTAATCATCTCTTAAAGGACCCACCTCAACACCGTCACAATAACAATTTGATTTCAACATGCATGTTGGAGGTGGCATTTAAACTGTGGCACACATTTACTTGGGATGTGTATTTGTTTTTAAAAATTTATGTACCATCAGATTGGGGGTTAGGAAAAAAATTTAATTTATGTATGTATGTTTGTATGTGTATTAATTTTGGAGTCTTGATCCCTATAAAAGAATGTAAGAAATTTAATCCGTCTCTTAGAGGTGTCCCTCTTCCTTCTTTTTCTTCTTGTCTGTAGCACTTTCTGTTCTTTCCCACCTTCTCATTTGGTCTCATCTTTCCTCCCCTAATTCTGTGCTTTCTCCCTTTTCCTAGTCCCAATATGGCTCTTTCTTACATACGCTGTTTGCCTATGTTATTAGTTTGAATCTATCTATCAAAAAGATTGGAACCCCTCTTTCAGGACATAAAATGAAACAGCCCTTTAATGTATATGGTTTTGGGAAGAAGCTTCATCCTTTGAAAATAAGCCACTGATGTGCTGTGGAAGACGGAGGCATCAAGCATCTGTCCAGAATGGTCCCTCTGGGGCCCGAGGCCCAGCTGGGGCTCTGCACCTGTGGGCTCCCAAACATGCCTGCTGACTGCCTGTATGATTAAACCCCCATCCAGAAAATGCAGGACCAACTGAATAAGTAGAGTGTACAGACTGACCATGAACACAAATCAAAGAACATTTTAAATCCTGAGTCATCTGCACCCAATTTGCTCAGAGGAGTTGGGAACAAATAGCCCAAGAACAGTGGCCAGGCAGGTAGGCAACTCATGCTGGGCTCAGCTGTCCCCTCTGGAAGTCACCTGTGGGGGCAGGGCCAGCTCCTGCATGCTAGCCACCCGATTCTGGCAACCCTCGGGTTAAGGCCTAGCACTGTCCCCTCTCTCCTTTCCAAGGGAAGAGAGTGGTGGAGATGGGGTGTAATGAGGAGGGAAGAAGAAAGACACAGATGAAGAAGTCAGGACAGAAGAGGGTGAAGGAAACCAGGAGAAGTCTGGGGAGAAGGAAGAGGAGAAAGAGAGAGAAAAGTCCAAGGGAGCGGGGAAGGAGGGCAAAAAGGGGTGGTCAGAGGAGTGGGTGGAAGCAGGCAGACGGGCAGGGGCCAGGCAAGGCTGGAACTCTCCTTCTAGTTAAGAGTGAGCACAGCTGTACTGAAGTGCACTGCTTTCTTCCCTTTGGGATCTTCTCAGTTTCCATTGT
The DNA here is from genome assembly GCA_028533085.1 of Varecia variegata. Classification (NCBI taxonomy): domain Eukaryota; kingdom Metazoa; phylum Chordata; class Mammalia; order Primates; family Lemuridae; genus Varecia; species Varecia variegata. Next base: position 19,860,605 of record CM052437.1, read on the forward strand.
TTCCCCTAACTTATGTCTCTTCCTGAGTGTGATTACGCAGCCCTCCCCACCCTTGAAGTACTGCTTCAGTCATAAAGGCATAAAAGATGGAAACTACCATTGCCCTCATGGAAACCGTGGTACCTATCCTGCTTCTCATTTGGTTTTCTCCTCCAGTGAAGTGCCCACGCTGGACATCTCCCTGGGCAGCCAAAAGCACTTACTGCCCCTCTGCTCTTCTTTGGCTCCTTGCAACATAGTTATGGAAAGACACCAATACTTATTGAGTGTTAAGCATTCTTCTAAGATTCTAGATACATTGACTCATTCAAATCTCATCACAACCCTATGACAAGGTATTATTATTCCTGCTCTATAGATGATAAAGCCAAGATTCAGAGAAGTTAAGTATCTCAATCAAAGCCATGCAGCTGCAGGGAGCAGAGGCAGATGAGCCTGACTCCAGTCTCTCTAGCGCATCGCGCTGACCCTCCCACTCTCCCTCTCCTCCAAGTTCGGGGCTGGGCAACAGGCCGGAGGATCAGATGAGAGAGGCATTGTAATTCTGCATTGATGTTGTGATTTGTCACAACCCCAGGATCCACCACAATGTCTGGCTCATTACACTTTCATTGAATGAATAAATGTTTCCACTTCTATGATTGGGATAAGAATAGTTTATGGTAATGTTGGGAGGATACATGAGTGTGAAATCACTTAGAACTTTAACAAGAAAAATAATAATGACTAGGTGTTACAGGTGCTGTTCTAAGGGCTGTCATGTGTTAATCAGTTAATCTTCACAATAGTCCTATAAGATAGGACTTTGTATTTGCATAGCACAGATGAGAGATAAAGTAATTTTCCAAAGGTTATACAGTGAATAAATACAGAGTCAAGATTTGAACTTAAGCTGTCTGACTCCACAGTCCTTGTAATCACTCTATACTTCATTATACACTTACTGACATGGTCAGTCTGTATCATTTAGAATCTACACAGCAGAAAACTGAGGCCCAACAGAGGCCAGTGTAAGAAATGCCCCTATCTGCCAAACTCTCATGTATTTAGCAGTTATAATACTTTGTCTATTATCAATATCTTTTCAATTCATGTAACCTAAAAATCACCTAGGGCCTGCCTCCCTGCCCTTTGAGGTCTACAGAAGATGAGTGTGACTCTCCAATTCTATACTTTATGTATGTCTAAAATTCTCCTTAAGATTTCCAAAATTCCCAGGTGTTCACAGCCACTTCTGACATCAAATTTGCAAATTGTCTCATTTGTGCCAATTTCATGTATGTCACATAACAAGTTGACCCAAAAGTGAAATTTGGCCCCTTCTTTGAATTCCACCCAAAAGACTACTCACTCAAAGCAATTTGTGTGTTTACTACAAGATTTTGGATGGGAGGGGCAGAACAATAAATTTAGAGAAAGAATTTACATCAGAGGACTATAAACAACCTCAAAATGAACATTAGGCATGCCAGCTCCTACAGTTACAACTACCCCTCCTGTAAGAAACTATCAGAGATGGCTTCACGGGTCCTCTCTCCCCTCTCCCTTCTTTCAGGAAACATCCTCTCCTTATTTTCCTACAGAAATGTGGACATTCATGACTTCAAATCTGCCATCTTCCCCCCAAAGCAATTGGTATGAAGATATTTTTCCAAATAAAGATGGCTTCCTCCCAAAAGGAATTTGGGTGCTCAGTATTATAATAGAGTTTTTAACCCTTGGAACATGCTTGTACCTTATCACTCTGATGAAACAAGTACCATGTATTTCATTGCTATATATTTTCCTCCAGGCCCAGAAGAGTGTTCTGTAGTTAGCAGACAGTGTGCAAGAGTTGTTTTATGGTTGACATCGAATCAGAGACTGAGTCACATGTTGACTCATAGCTAAGTTTGACTATTAGGTTAATATTTCCTCCACTGAACACACTCTCTAAACAACACTGACTTCTCATAAGCCTATGTTCAACTACCACTGTATTTCCTTAAAGGGCAATTCATAAATCAGAGCAGACTAAACCGTGGGCCTGATTTCCCCATTGAAACTCCTAATGTTCACCTTCCCGAGCAACCATAAAACATAATTCCAAAATGACCTAGTGATTATGTCTTGGAGACACTGAAAGATTTAAGTAAAAATGTCTTGATTATGCTGACACAAAATTCTTTCATGAAGCCACATTCTTATTAATCACTTCAGGTGAGTCAATGGAAACATAATCAGTCAAAGCTTTAAAGGAAGAGATTGAAAGAAAATTCTTGGTCCAAAAGTGATTGCTTTCCCACCCTTTCTCCTACCTATGATTCTCCTTCTCTCCCCTGTCCCCCATTCTTTCACCGACTTTTACCCAGAAAGAGTGCAAACAGCGATGGCATCCGTGGGACCCAGGAGCAACTTCCCTCTACTGACTTTAACCTCATGAGGACAATTTCAAGAGGACCAGATTGTATGTGGGGTGACTCACAGCTGTATCACGTGTCTAAGACATATTGAATATCTTCTCATAACAGGCAATGCATCAGATAATATCTTCAACTGTTTTCATTATCTTTTGTCAGATGTTTAAAAGAAAACACAGGACGAGGTCTAACTCTGGATAACAGAGGCCGTCAAAGTTGAGAATGTTCCATGTAACAATGCAGAAAGATCATAGCTAATAAGTCTGGTCTATAACATAATATGATAAAGGTCAGGATATTGATAATGCTTCTCTTTAATGTTTGCCTATATGTCAAGTAGGAAAATACAGAAACATTTAGCTCCATGCTGAAACCACCCTGAGAGGGACTTAGTAAAACCTTTCTTTGTTATGCTGAAACATAATGAAATGAGAGGGGAGAAAGAGAGGAAGGCAATGTCTCTAGGAAGCCCCTTGGTTTCTGGGTACCTCATTTACTTCTTTCTGATTAGTACAGCTTTCCCAGTTCTTCCCAGGTAAAACTCCCTGAAATATTTCTCCTACTGATGTCACTGCTCCCATTGCCAATGTCTCTGAGGGCCAGGAGAGATGGCCACAGTGTTAGTCTACTAGGGTTTCACTTCTACAGGCAAAGGTAGCAATGACAAGAATGGCATTCCAGCCATGGTTCAGAGGCCTGATTTGCACCAGCCTGTTCTAGAAACTTTTTATGGGATTATGAAAAACCAAACTCTCAGTCTTCTATTTTGGTTTCAGAGCTCTGTTTCTTAGATGATCGTATCACTAAATATACAGTAGCCCAAACTATACAATTAAGTTAATATTGATTCTCTTTTCTTCAGCTTCCAAAACAGACCTCAGACTCATAGCTGTCTTTCTACCCCCACTTCTGTTTGGGAGTGGGTTTGGGTCTTCATCCATCTCTTGAGTAGCCTCTTATCTGGCCTTCTTTCGGCCAGTCTTTCCTCATTTTCTTCCTCCATCACTACAAGAGTAATCTTGTGAGATCTGGCCAAGTTACCCCTCTGTTTATAAGACTATCAGTGTCTTCTGATTTCCCAATAAAGTCTGAATTCCTTAATGTGACTTTTAAGGTCCTCTTTACAAGCTGATTATAAACCTGCGGTTCCATCCTCATGTCCCACCTCACCCCACCCTCATTGCCCCAGGCCCCCGCCATCAACAGTGGCAGCTTAAGGGTTTCTGACTTTTGAGCTTTTACTCTGGGCTCAGCACAGTGCTATGTTCTATATAGACAGCCTTCTTCATTCTCACAACAACACTTAGGGTTGACATGACTACAGCTGTATCTTCCAATCATTACAGAGGTTCAGACCTGTCCAAGGCTTCCCACTGGTCTCCAGCCTCTGGCTAGATTGCCCTTGCCTGTCCCATCCTATGTAAAACTCTATCCTTCCTTTAAGCACCTGGTCAGATATCACCTCCTCTTTGAAACTGGCCTCAGCAAGCCCTGAATCTCCCAACCCTTCCTTTCCCCCATCCAGTTTTACTCTGTGCCTCCTCTGTTGTTTTCACAGACTGTTGTTTAAACTTGACTATAGCAATGATCACTGTTAAGTTCAACGTGTCTGTCAACTAATCTAAACCATGATCTATCCTTTGTGTCTACTATAGGCCTGTCACATAGGAGGTACTAAATCGTTGATTATAGCATTTAAGTACTGGGCTCCAACGTGCTGGTGGGCTCCCAGTTGTTGAGCTTGAGTGGGGACCTATGCAGGAGATAAGGGCAGGGTGACAAGAATGGGTAGGGCTCTTGGCTAAGGTCATTATACCCACCTCATCACTCAGAATTAGAGTTGAAATTAATTCTAGCCCTGTCTACAACAACAGGACTTTTCCTGGGACCCAGAACAAAGCTAAGCCTGAGACTGGACGCTACGTAGACTTGTGTAGACTTGCTAGCTTTCAAAGGATTTTTTTCTTCATTAAAGCACACAGATGAGATATGCTATGAATTTCACTCACGTAAGAGCAGCCTTCTCTTCTTCTTGAGAAGTAATGAAATAATTAAATAGAACTGCCCCCTGACCTGAAACTCCCTGCCCCACACCCCCGCCACTCTGATACATGGCGGTTTCTCATTCCCTTCTGCCATCCTGCTGCCATGCTGAAGTTCACACAACAGCGCTCATCTCTAGGCCATTTTCAATTAATTTCCTGAGTAAAATTTCATGAGACACTATCAAACCTTTTGCTAAAATCAAGATATATTACATCTACTCTATTCCCTTAGTCTACTAATCAAAAAAGCAATCAACTTTGTCTGGCATGATTTGTTCTTTTAAAACCCATAATGCTTATTGCTCATAATTCCATTATCCTAGATAGTATTTTTTTCCTCTTAATATTTGTTACACTATATTAACAGGGATTGAATTACTAGATGGTCGTTTCTAGGATCCTTTTTTTCCCCCACTGCTTTGAAAATTTGCTACCTAATTTCAAACTATCAACAAAAATGGCATTTTCTTATTCTGTTGAATTGTAGAATAAGAAAGGGGCTTCCAGAAGTCACTTGGTCAATGCCCCTGTTTCTTCTCAAGGTTCTCGTTGCCTTTCTGAACCATTCCAGACCACTACCCATTATTCAGTGTCTCCCAAATGGGAGAGTCTGAGGCCTCTTTTGACAACTAAATCAATGATTTATGCATGACCTTATGCTCAGGAAGAACTTCCGAATTTCTCATCTGGGTCCATTTTGAGCAAGGCTGTGAGTTTATTTATTAATGTGCCATTTATTAATACTAATTGTGTGGCTTTAAGCAAGTTACCTTATTCCTTTTTTAAATGGGAAGTGCAGCAGGATTTTTAGATAAAAATATATTTAAAATGTTATATTTTTCTTTTGTTTTTAATTACAAAAGAAATGGGTGAAAAAACTCTAATGATACAAAAATGTACTCTCCTCCTGGATCCCCAACCGAAATTCTACTCTCCAGAAGTAACTGGCAATAATGGTTTGATATATATGCCTCCAGCATATTTTCTACACCTGAATAACATAACACAGACCAAAGAAAGGCCAAAATATGCACATTGTTTTACAACCTACATTTTCCACTTAACTGTATATATCAATATATTTCCATGTCAGTACATATAAGATTTATCTAAAATTTATTTGTAACACGTATTACTTTTGTAATTAAATTTGTTATGAATAAATCCTAGTTAATTTGGCCAGTCCCCTGTTGATAGACATTTAGAGCAGATTCCAATTTTTCTCTATTCCAAATAATAGTGACAATGAACTATAATAGTGTCTAAATAATTAATGAAAATCAAGTAAAGGAGAGAGAATCAGTAAGACTTCTGTCATCTGTCAATAGATCTGTGTGTGGGTAAAGGAATGTATTTAATGTTTAGGGTGTTGAGTTCTTTCATGTCTGCTCTGTATGTGCACCCAGCCTTAGGATTGGTTAAAGGTTGTGGCTAGTTCAGGCCCTGCCCAATCTCCCATGGGAATAAACACCCCTATAAGCAGAACCTCAGGCTAGTGATATGCTAGATACAGAAATCCTGTAGTTCTTCTTACACTCTGCCTCCACTCCACATGCCTCTGAGATCGTCACTGTCACCTGGGACACTCCTGGGGATGTGCATTGCCCCCCAACCCCTCCAAATCAAATGAGCCCCCTTTGATGGTGGCAGAGAAGCTGTTGTTCCTCTTGGTCTACTTGCTTTTGGCAGGCCCCCCGGGTTGACCAAGTTGGATAGACAGGAGTAGCACTAGGTTAGGATACCACAGACTCCTACTGTTCTTACCTGAAGTTCAGCAGTTCTTAAAGCATAAACGCTTCTCAGATTGTTATATGTATTTGGACAATTTTTTAGAACAGTGAAATGGTTATTTTTGTCAATTTTGTTCAGACGTATAGCTGTGTTTTGAAGAAAGAATTTGCCAACCTCTTCACTTGGCTGTAGCTGGAAGTCCTGCCTCACTGCATGGATGTCCTGTTTCTGAAGCTACTCCAGGGGTGGTTGTGAGACTTACATGAGGCAATGTATGATAAGTGCTTGCCGTAAAGTAACCCATTGATAAGCACTAACAGCGTCACTGCACACAGCTGAGTGGCTTGCTCCCTGCACAAGTGTGTTGCATGAGGGCTGAGCGGGGCTGAAATTCAGCTCCTTCTGTATTTGTCAAGGCAGGAGTCCTAACACTGGGCTGCATCTATCCATAATAGAGGCATCTCCACCCAGCAAATGCACATTTTTCCCAGTTCACACAGAGGTGCCTTAAAGCCTACCTGTGTCCCTGAACATTCACTCCTATTACTTTTTCTCTCCTCACCTCCCCTCCCCTTTCCTGGTACAGGCTGAGTCCTTTACCCAGAGTTGGCCCAACACTGCCATACAGATGGTCCTTATTAACATCATGCCCTTTGGTTGTTTCTCCTCTACTTTCATTTTTTTTTCCTTTTACTTTTCCAGGGCAAAATGAGCTCAATGACTTTACTCATATAATTATCAAAGCATGAATTTTTTTAAAAAGTTGTAGGTTTCTGCCTGTGCTGCTCGTGGGGGTATTGGAAAGAGTATCAATAATTAGGTTTCCTGCCAAAACTCAATTTCTAAATCTCTCTGAAAGACAGAGGACCCTTCAGGATCCTTCTTTCACTCCATCTGGGCACCTGGCTCCCTTCTGAGGGATACTGTGTTTCCATCTTGTCTTTGACCTCAGGAGTACAGAACCCAATTGATTCTGCTTATTTTTAAAAAAAACATTTTTTCTATCACATGAGGTTTTTATTTTAACTATCTCCTCATTTAAAAAGGTTTCTGGAATTTTCCCAAATTTCTTATCAATTTAGGCAACTAAGCTTATTTCTCTAGCAAGCAATGTTTCTTAAATATATCCTTATACATGTGTCATACAGAAGGCCGACAGGTGTCTGCCTTTGTTTTTATCGGTAGGGCGAGCCCATTAGCCTGCATGGCAGCCAATTCTGCAGGTGCTGCTGATCTTGCTTCAAGAGTTGTAGATGGGAGGACTGCGTTAGGCTCTTGAGGGGAAAGAGGTTGAGGAGGGAAGAGGAGCAGAGACCACAGGGATAGAAGAGAGAAGGAAAAACAACAGACAGCTCCAATGAGAGAAAGGAGAGAAGCACTCCCATGAGGGCGGACAGTTACAGGTGACCTCTAGGACTGCCGACCCAAAGCAACTGAGGCTCTTGCCTTCTCTAAAATCCTCATGTTGGAAGCACTCATTATTTCGATGGCTCTATTTTCTTTATATTCTCAGTGCTGTTGGCCTAATTTATAGATAAAGGCTCCAAGTAGGGTATAATCTGTGTTTTAAGAGCTTGAACGTGGGAGGGATGGTGGTGGCTCTACTGGGCTCGCTCACGCAGGACTCCTGAGCACACACTGCCATAGGACGGATACCTTAACACATACAGCGTTGATAAATGAGGAAGAGTTCTTAGTAGAGGCAGAGTATTTAATCAAAGGAATTATACTTTATATTACAAATGTAATATTATAAATACAATATTTGTGTAGCAGAAGCAACATTGGAGATGAGAGGATTAAACAGGGACATCCCAAGCATTGTTGCGGAAGTGAATTTAATGTCTATCTACTTCAGTGCCATGGCACTATACAACCAGAAGACCATTCTCATTTTAGTCACCTTGCAATAATTTCTTATTCCCAGCAAAATCTTTCAAATACCTTTCCCATTGCCTCCAGGTGCAGACAATGCTGATCACAGCAGAGAGAAGGAAGTTGCCAAAGACAAGTGCTGGTCAGGGTGCTCCTGAGCAGAGGCACAAGGAGCCGCCACACTATGTATGCAACTGGTTTTATTAACAAGAAAACCTAGCACTTCGCATATTTCCAAATAATAACAGCTTCCATGAAAATCAACCAAGAAAGACCCAATATCCAACAAATGTGCTTTGATTAAGCATGACTAGTAATCAGTACTGAGAGTCCTAAAGCAAGAAGTGGAGAGAATCAAAGTAGATCATAATGCATGAGATGGAAATACCGTGGACTACAACCCAGGCTGAAGGTTCTCACCAATCCCTTTGCAGAAAGAGCTGGACACTGGGCTCACAACCCCCATGCATTCTTTAGAACCTGCTGCAATCCTGTTTGTAAACATGCATGGTTGCTATCTCAGGGGAGGGCTCAGTCATTCTCAGCACATTCTTTGTCATGTCCAAAATTCCTGAGTTTAAAAACACCCCTAGATATGTTGTACAGATACTTGGGCCAAAATAGCCTCCCATTTTGTAGGGCCAAGATTCTTTTTTTTTTTTTTTTTGAGACAGAGTCTTGCTCTGTTGCCCGGGCTAGAGTGAGTGCCCTGGCGTCAGCCTAGCTCACAGCAACCTCAAACTCCTGGGCTTAAGCGATCCTACTGCCTCAGCCTCCCGAGTAGCTGGGACTACAGGCATACGCCACCATGCCCGGCTAATTTTTTTTTTTCTATATATATTTTAGTTGGCCAGATCATTTCTTTCTATTTTTTAGTAGAGACAGGGTCTCGCTCTTGCTCAGGCTGGTCTCGAACTCCTGAGCTCAAACAATCCGCCCGCCTCGGCCTCCCAAGTGCTAGGATTACAGGCGTGAGCCACCGCGCCCGGCCTACAAGATTCTTAAATCAAGACTGAGCAGAGCCATTCGTTTCAGGCAGCTCTGGCTGGGATGACTGCTGTCAGATGGGCTACATGTTACTCTGCTATGCCATTTTCCTGTTTACATAAGGGTCTCTTATGCATTATTTCAACTGATTTTTATAACAAGTCAGGAGAGGGAGCCACAGAGGTAAAATGACCCCCAGATCTCTCTTGCACTGAACCAGTCGTTCTCCATACTGAATGAGTAAAGATTATCTTTCCACTCTAAGTAGAATCGTAGTGTAGTTATCCCCTTTTGAGAGAATTTTATTTTATTCCTCTTTGCAAGGTCCTGGCTTTCCTTCAAATCTCTTCAAGCATAAATTCAGAGTGGTTCATGGCTTTGCTTAAACAGAGTCCATATTTCTTTAGGATGTGTCTTATCTGAATTATTTGATATATAGAAATCGGTGAGGCTAAAAAGTCTAGATAACACTAATAAAAGCTTCTTAATAAGAGGAAGTAAGGAAATAAAAAAGACAGCTCCACATACTTGTACAGATTGTCTTGTCCCACCTACTCGATTCTCCAATTAAGAAGCTGAGGCCTGAGGTTACATGTCAGCCAACGGTTGAGCTCTGCACTGAGCTCCTTCCATTTCTAAAAAGACAGGGCACTGAAAACAGCTTAGCTGCTTGCGGTGACCTGAGTCTACTTTCTCACACAGCTTGCACACCATGTGGCCTGGATGGATCGCAAGGTTCAGGCTGTGGCTGCCTTGGGCAGCACCCATCACGCCGGCCATCTGCGAAGAAGACACAGGTGACAGTGGGCTTCCCAAGACTACTCTGAAGATGCTGCACTTCCAGACACCCAATGGGTATAATTTGGTTGTGTCACAGAAGAGAGTGAGACACCCCAGCATCAGTGGCATGTATGCAATGCCCTGAACTTCTGAAGGCACTGCCAGACATCTGTTGGGGGAGACTCTTGCAAAGGAGTAGACCTGGGAAACGTTGTGCTTTAGGAAGACTCTGGTATAATGGCAAGAACATGAGATCCAGTGTTCAAAAACCGGAATCAAGATCTGACTCTGCCATACACCGGCTTCGGAGGTCAGAGCCACTTACTTCATCTCTCTAAGCATCTAATGATAGGTCAAGAAATATTTGATGAATGCCTATTTTATACTATGCCTTGGGCTAGGCTCTTGGGACATTGCAATAAATGAGAAAGTCCCCATTTCCTCTCTTTGAAGCTTATGAATTAGCCTTGGTTTAGCACCTGTAAGTTAGAGATGCTGATAACGCCCATCTTGCTGTGCTGTGAGAAGCACTCTGCAGTCTGTAGCTTCTGCCTGTTCCACCTGGGACTGGACACAGGATCGCTCCTGAGCCACTGGCAGCTTGCCCCCGGCCCTGTGTGTGTGGTGCCATGGCCTCCTCCTGCCACCCCAGACTGGAGCCTCACAGAAACTGCAGCCTGGGCAGCTGTCCCAGCTTCCTTTGGGCTCCCACCACAGGGGAAATTGTCATCTCACCCCAGCGCCACCATTTCTAGCAATGTGCCTTCTCCAGGCCCTCCCTGGAGGGCTTTCAAGAGTTTGGCCTCACAAGAGCTAACCTTCCAGACACACTTGCCTATTTCTGGTGTCAGCTCCTGCTGAAGATGGATATTTCTGTTTCATTTCTAGTCCACAGAGATGTTTATTCTCATCACAGTGGAGGGGGCAAGAACTCATTGGACGACTTCTACAATAACTAAAGTCAGTTTGTCTTTAAGGCCCAGTGAGGCCTTCAGGCCCTGCCCCTTCCAGTATGGTGCCCATGTCAGCTCCAGCCCTGGCCCAAGAGAGTATTACTTTCCACCTGAGTTGGTCAAGACCGGCTGTGTTAGTTTCCCATTGCTGCTGGAAACTCAGTGGCTTAAAACAACACAAATTTATTTTCTTGCAGTTCTGGGTGTCAAAAATCCAAAATGGGTTGGTTGGTGGGGATACCTTCCCCCTGGATGAGATTCTGGGAAGAATCCTTGTTCTCCCTCCCAGGTCCTACAGGCCGCCTGCATTCCTGCTCTTATGGCTTCTCCCTCCATCTTTCAAGCCACCAGGGGAGAATCCTTACATCTGTCTCTCTATGACCTGTGCTTCCATCCTCACACTCCTGCTCTCACTCAGATGCTCCTGCCTCCCTCACACTCATCAGGACCCCTGGGATTCCACTGGGCCAACCCAATCATCCAGGGTAAGCTCATCTCCAAAGTCCCTTTTGCCATGTAAGGAAAGGCCTTCCCAGGGTATCGGGACATCTTGCAGGGTGGTTATGTTGCCGATCGCACTAGTCTCTAGCACTATGCTGTGATCTCTCCTCAGGCAACCTGGCCCTAAGGAGCTCACCTGACCAGTGCAGCTGCTTTCAGGGACCAGGAGTTCTCTTTCCTCCCTCCAGAGCCACATGGGTTTCTAGAGGCAATCCTCCCATCTCGGTGCTGCCGTCCAAAGTGTGACCTGGGTCACAGGGCAGTTCAGATTCCAAAAACCACAGCCAAGCCTTGAGGAGTAGGTCTCTGTCCCTAGGCAGGGCTAGGAGGCTGGGGTGGAGGGGTGGGTATTTCTCTGCCTCACGGATTTGATGCCAGGTATTTAGCCATCATTTGTATTGGATACGCCTACCCCTGTCTTATAGCAGAGCAGGAAATGGCCTTATCGACCATCTAGTGTAAGACCCTTACCTTACAGATGAGGAACCCAAGACCCAGAGAGGTACAGTGATGCCTGTGATGGCAGAGCTGGGACCAGAGCCAGGCCCTGCTCCCCCGGCTCCACTGCACGTGCTCAGCTCCCCATAGCCCTGTGCACAGGGCTGTAAGCTTCAGTTCAGGAGGGGTAGCGTGTTCACCAGGCATCTATAACCTACTCCTTACCAGGAAGAGGTAACCCCCAGGATGCAGAGGAGGCAACAGTCTGGGAGAGGCCCCTCCTGACACTTCCCTGGAAACCCCTCCCCTGGAAAGTCCCTCTCTGGAGCCCAAGCTCCAGCTGCCAGGTTGGTCCCAGATTTGCATTAGGAGGAAAGAATCACAAATCACAGCTTGCTGATGTGATTGCTCAAGGGTCAGGGTCTGAGGCCCAAGGACCTCATTGCTTGGGAGATGAGGGACACATTTCCACGACCAGAACCAGAGAATGAATGTGGCCTTTCTTGGTGAGTTCCAGAAGAAGGTCAGGGATGAGAGGCTCTACAGCCACCCAGTGACCTCAGTGTGACGAGGAGTCAGGCTCAAGTGGAAGCATGAGCACCCAGAGCCTGCTGGTGAGTCTGCAGGAGCGAAGATTGAGCTGGAGCGTGAGTGTTCCTGCCGCTCCTGCTCATATGCTGCACTTGGTCCCTGGGTAAATTCCAGAGCCTACTGTGCATTTGTTTGCCTCAATTACCCCTTCCCACCCTTCGAGGATAACCCAAGCAGAAAGCCAGTGCGGGTGGGGTACTCTGGGCCTGTGAGCCGACGCCAGCTGCCGATGGCTGTGCTGTACCCTGGGCAGGCAGAAACCTCCTTGTCTGTCTGCTTGTCTCCTGCTCCCCAGCCAAGATTCTGGGTTGGGCTTTTTTAGTTGTTGTTATGGCATGAAATGGTTTACAGTTCTTTTCTCCAAAAGTCTAACATAATGCGATGGAATGCAATTTCAAATGAGAAATTTTGATCCCTTTGTGTTAAAAAATAACAGCATGTTTTACCTTATTATAAAAGCAATGCATGTTCTTGGACTCAAGTTTGAAAACAGCAAAAGCACAGAAGAAAATGAAAATCACTGATAATTCAGTCGTCTAGAAATAACTTCTACTATATTTCCTTATAGACTTTTTGCTTTATGTACATACGTAGTTTTTCATTTCATAAACAATTTCTATTATACACATCATTTAACTTGGTTTTTTTTGAAACCTAATAATAGGCCTTGAATACTTCCCCAAAATATTAAATAGTTTTACATAGCATAAGTATAATGGTGGCATACTATTTTAGGTATGCTATATTTTAATTATTTAACTAATTCCTTATTTTGGGACATTTAAATTATTTCTAATTTTTTACTATCATAAACATTATCAAAATAGCTTTTTAGATAAGCCAGTAGGAAATATTAATATTTGGTTGCAACCTTGTACCTTAGGTACATCAGCGGAAATGGAAACAAGAATTTCTGTAACGGTATCTTTTGACCTTTGAGAGCTAGAATTATTAATAATACTCAGCTGAGAAGTTATTTCTTTCCTCTCCTAACCATGTAGATTCTGAGAAAAGAAGATAAAGGTCTGTGAGACTTAAGAGAGAACAGATGGGCGGTGCAGCCTTCCAGGTGAAGGAATACCTGGCACGGAAGCCCAGGTTCTGGGAGGCAAGAAACCTGCCCCAAGAAGTTCTTTAAGGGACTAGAAAAACAGTCAGAGACATTGATAACCCCTGGACCAGGTTGAGATGCCTCAGTGAACCAGAAAGTCTGAGTCCATTTATAGAAGACCAAGTGTCCTACAGTGGTCTCCAAAGTGTGGCTATAATATATTTATTTTTATCATAAAAAGGAAGAAAGAAATTTAAGCTTTGCCATTAATAATAAATAGTATTACACAATTAGATGCACATGCATGCATATAATTGATGAATATAACATAGAAGGAGCACATGCTCAAAAATATTTTACCAATGGGACATACAATAAAAACAAAGTTTAGAAACCATTGCCTTAAAGTGGAAACTTACTCACAGACAGAGCAGCAAGAGAAGGGAGTTTGGGGGATGCAGAGCCTGTAGATACTTGGCATGGATAGTGCTAGTTTGGATCATCTGGTTTGGAACAAGTGAAAGGAAAGGAGCATTGTTCTGTCCCAGGGTGTGTGTGTGTGCGTGTGTGTGTGTGCACTGTGTGTGTGTACCACCAGTCACTCCAATTTCATTTTCCTTTTATTCTAGTTGCTTACCTCTCTTGACTGCTCCCCTAGCATCAACATCCTTGTAAAACCCGAAGTCGTTCCTAAAGGCTGCTCCTACAGGCAAAGTGAAGTGTGCAATTATTGACTCTCATTAACCAGGTGACCTTAAGGGTGACCATTGAACCCTGTGGGCTGTAATTATAGGACTTGAAGCCGGCAGTAGCACATTTCACTCTGCAGTGGTGCAGGGCAGGGATGACGGCGGTGCTTTCAGGCTAAAGCTCAGTGATTCTCCAGCCCTGAAGGTCCTCCCATCTCCATCTTAATGACAGCCTGTCCTCAGCCATGAGGACACCTCCAGAAAGAGTTACAAGCCATTCAAAGGCAGAGGTCCCAGACAGTCAGGGAATGAAGCCTGCAGGCAGAAATGGGTGCCTGATACCGAGTTTCACTGGGTGAAGGGGCAGTGCTGGGCAGACCTTTATCACTCCAGCTGCCTATCAACAACTCCCAAGGTCAAGAGTCAGAGGTGAGACTCTGAGCCAACTCAGCCACTTAGCTGCAGCCTGCAGTGACTGTGGCTGCAAAGGGGGAGACCTTTTCCACCAAGCCTGCACCTGCAGCTCAAAAGGTGGCCCAGGTTCCTGTTACTCCTGGGTTGGAGTCCACTTGAGAGGTGTTTAGGGGATTTTTAAAGAATTTAAAACTCTGGAGTGGGGGAAGGAATTGGAGGAAGGATAAGAAATTGTGGCATTCATCTGGGCTCCTCTGAACCTCTATCAGCAGGCTTCCTAAGGGGCTAAGAACTCAGTCCCCAGGTGCAGAGGATCCAACACTGACCCAGAAACAAGGCGGGGAAAATCAAGGTATAGTGGTTTGAATAGCGACCAAAAGATATGTCCAAATCCTTACCCCTGGTACTCCTGAAGATGCCCTTATTTGAAAATAGGGTATTTGCAGATGCTATTAAGCATCCTGAGATGAGATCATGCTGGACTCAAGGTGGGCCTTAAATCCAACAACAGGTGTCCCTGTAAGAGACAGATTTGAGGCAGATCCATGAGGATAAAGCCACATGACGGTGGAGGCAGACATTGGGGCGATATATCTATACTCTAAGGAACACCAAGATTGCCAGCAACCACCAGAAACTATGAGAGAGCCCTGGAATGGATTCTTCTTTGGAGCCTACAAGAGAGTACCAACCCTGTCAACACTTCGACTTCATACTTTTGGCTACCAGAACTAGGAGAAAATAAATTTCTGTTGTTTTAAGCCACCTCATTTGTAAGAATTTGTTAAAGCAGGCACAGGAAACTAACACTCAAGGACACAGCAGGAGTGGCTCAAAAGGCTGAACGACTCCATTCTGGTGCCTGAAGTCCCCTGGCCACCTGTGGAAGCCGCCTTAGCCATCTCGGGCTCCACGACAGTGCTTTTCAATCTTTTGGAAACAAAGCCATTCTGATGAACAGAAGAATCTCAGTATCAGTGCTCCAGCCAGACCCTCCACCAAAAGCAAAACAAAACAAAGCAAAAACTTGGGAATCGGAGCACCGGAAGAGAGCTGAGTTGACACAGGAAGAATGTGAAGCTTCTCGCCGCAGAGTCTACACCCATCTTCCTGTGTGTGCACAGGCGTGCCGGGCTGGGCCGGGGGCTTGGGGAGGGGCTGATAATGTGTTGTGTTTTCCACTTCTGAGCTAGGGTCACGCTAACGAGCAAAATCTTGTCTTGCTGGAGAAGAAAAACATGTTCCCTTGACTGCATTCCAAATCGCCGGAAGGAATAGACATCAAACATGCCCCTGACACTTCTTAAAAAGTCACCAAATACCTCATCCTGATGGTTCTTCAAGATTTTATTAATTTATAATATTGTGTTCCATCAAAATGATCACTCTTTATTATCTCGCTGCTCCGAATTGTATCTCCCTTATTATCCTCAGCGACAGAGGCCATAAATTAAAATCATCCGGAATTTATACTCTTACAGTTCATTATCTATGATTGGTATTATCTTTCTGCCTTTTGCTGGCCCTTCTATATCCCCTGACAAGAAATATTGCAATCTAGTCTAAATACCATCCCACCAATAAACGCTGAGTTAAAAAACCAAAACAAAACAGGGACTGCCCTACCCCAAAGGCTACCTCATTACTCCTCCTCACCACCAGTGTCCTTTCTGCCAACATGACAGAGAAACTGACGCTAGGGATTTGGGAGCTGCGATTGGAAGGCGGGTTCTTGCTTCACCACTGTGCAGAGTGGGCTTGTCGTTTTCTCCTGCACCCTCATCTCTTTCTTTGAAGGTCAAGGGACGTTATTACATCAGCCTGTTTCAGGAGGAACAGCCCTACTTCAGGGAACAAGTGGTGATGTAATGAATTGACTCAAAAAGTGATGAGACACCCATTACTGAAAGGGTGTCCCTACAGAGGGAGGGGAGTCCCTGCAATGGCTGGGAGGCCAGTCCCACTGTGTCTACAACTCATCAATGCTGTGTGAGTATAGATCCCTCCCTTTGACCCCAGAGAAATAAGCACAAATTTCCAACAGTGGCAAGACTCCCCCAAGTTATATTTGGATGTGCTTGTTCACCAAAGAGCTTGGTAAAGGAGACCGGTGTGTCCACAGTGGCTTCTGCTGTGGTTGTTCATGCCATCACCCACAGTGATGCTACACCTACTACCTCGTGGTAAGAGCAAAGGCTTTCTGGAGACATGGAAGTTGACAACATTTGCTTAAAAATTGGACATTCCAGTCTCAACTGATCCATCTAATGGGAGTAGGTTTCATTCAATGCATGTACTGACCCTTGGCATCCCACTTTGCAAAAACATCAAGGTGTCACTATGTTTCCACACTAAGTTCCACTAAGGAACACTAAGAAGTGAATATTTAGTTTTCCCTTCCTTCCCTCCTCTCCCTCTTCTTATTTGTTTTCTCCTAGCACTCAGTGTAACATGCATTGAATGAAACCTATTCCCATTAGATGGATCAGTTGAGACTGGAATATTCAATTTTTAAGCAAATGTTGTCAACTTCCATCTCTCCAGAAAGCCGTTGCTCTTACCACGAGGTAGTAGGTGTAGCATCACTGTGGGTGATGGCATGAACAACCAGAGATCACAAGGTGGAGGGTGGAGGAGGAGAAACAGGTCAGACAGTGGAATGCACAATTTATTGGCACCATTTGAAAATTTTTTTTAAAGCATCAAATTTCAGAATTATAATGTCTGACTCCACAAAGTTAGTGGAATTCAAAAGAACAAAATTGCCACTTGTTCCTCTCTCTTGATCTCACTGAACTGTAATCACAATTCAATACTTAGAATATAAATTCTTAAAAAAATCTACCTTGACCAAAAATACATATTTCTAGAGGTTCGGTGCTGGAATCCAGAGACATCCCTAGGGGTGGATGAATGGGAGCAAGTCTGCAAGTTGTCCATGTCAACAGTGCAGCAATACTAACTAGGACTCAGAGTCACCTGAGAAACTTATAAAAAATAAAGCAGCTTCCATGGAAGTTGGAGCTATAATGAGATACTGTCTTTCATTCACCAGATGGACACAAATGATAAAGTCTGACAATACCAGGTATTGATAAGGATATGACCATGCGGAGGAATACTAATAGGCCACCAGTGGGAGTATAAATTGGTGCAACCACTTTGGAAAATGGATTGGCATCACCTAATGAAATGGAAGATGCACTGGCCCTCTGACTCAACAGTTCCACTCTTAGTTACATGCTCTAGACTCAGAAGCTCTTGGACATGTGCACCAAGACAGATGCACAAAAATGCTTATCAGAGTGTTGATGGTAATAGCAGGAACCCACACATCACTCAAATGTTCAATGACAGTAGAAGAGACTGCCTATGGCCACACCACCCTGAATGCTCCCAATCTCATCTGATCTTGGAAGCTAAGCAGGGTCAGGCCTGCTTAGTACTTGGATGGGAGACAGTAGACGAGATAAACTGCAGTATTTTCACACAGTGGATTCAATGTAGTACCAAGAACAAATGAACCCCAGCTACATGTATCAAAATGGACAAATCAAAAAAGTATGATTCCATTTATATAAAAGGTTGCAAACATACACACCTAATCCATATGTTGTTTGGGGCTATATTCTTAGGTGTTAAGGCTTTAAAGAAGAGCAAATGAAGGACAAACACAAACACAGGAGAGTGGTTAGCTGGGAGGGCAGGGAGAAGCTTCTGACCTAGGTGGGGGCAGAGGAGGTTGTAAAAGGACTGATAACATTGAAATTCTCAAGCTTGCTGGTGAAAACGCAGGTGTTGGTTTATTGTAATCTCTTATCTATGCATATATGTTGTATTCACATTTTTGCTCATGCTAGCTTTCATCATAAAACTTTATACAGATTTCTAGGCTCCATCTCAGATCTACGGAATCAGAATCTCAGGTTATGGGGTGTAGACAGTACTTTTGATAAGTTCTCCAGAAGATTCTGATGTGCTGTTGGGTTAAAAGCTACTCACCTATCCACACACACACCCTATAATACATACTGGGATCCAGGTGAATGCAGCTTAAAATACAAATCAAGGTCAAGAAATCTCAAGGGAACCATAAAAACAGAAAAGGTCAGCCCAGGAGAGTGTGTAGGAAGGAAAGACATCTGTCTCACTGTTCTGTTGTGACAGGATAGAGGATGGTGTGCGAGCCCGAGACCAGTGGTGGTTGTTGTGCCGCCTCCACCCTCCCCCATCGGCCTCCCAGAGCCCTGTCCCTGCTAGACTCCCTGGTAGCATGAGCCAGAGATCATCACCACCCACGAACTTGGCCACAGAGCAGGCTCTGGCCACTACTTTGCTACACAGACAGACACATGACATGGTAAAAAGTGTCCTTGTCTAGGACTCATCACAGCAGGTGTCTAGACCTGGACCCATACACACAGGCTGTGTGATCTTGGGGCAGTCACTCCCCCTCTCTGAGCCCTAGTTTTCTTATCTGCCCTGCCTCCCTTATAACACTGAAATCCAGTGAAATAGTAAAGTTGGAAGTCCTTTGCAAACTGAATGTCCGGTAAGCCCATTGCCATTTCAATTATTACCTCTTCCTAAAACCCAGAAACATGGGCTGTCAGTGCTGGGTCAGTAGAGTTTTCCGGGTCCAGGAAATTGGGAGCCCTAAGGTTTGACTTCGAGAGACCTGAGGTTGGACTAGGGCCTAGTGCCTCCATGTCCCTCTCTTAAAAACTCGGCAAATATTTAACAAACACCGACTACTTACTCAGAGCCTACCTTTTCCAGGCCCTGATAATTCAGAAGAGGATGTTCAGAAACAGCTCAGGACTACTAGAAGCCCCGTGAGAAGCAAACACGCAGTCTGAATATTCATGAATGGCTTTGCAACAAACATTTAACCAGTTCTACAATACCTTCCAAATTCGGATTCCCAGATTTAGCAAATGAAAATGCAGGACACTCAATTACATTTGAATTTTTTATACATTTGAATTGTATAATTGGAATAGTTTTTAGTATAAGAGTGTTCCAACAATATCACATGAGACATACTTATACTAAAAAATTATTTGTTGTTCATCTGAAATTCAAATTTAACAAGGTATCTCATGTTTTATCTGGCAACCTCATTTCAAATGGACTAACAGATCAGCACTTTTTCCTACATCTTACATTGGGAAGTCTGCGTGGAAGAGAGTTATGAAATCCTATTTCTATTACTTGGTAAAAGAGTACAGGGTTGGACTGATCTTGAGATTGGACTTGCATCCTCCCCTTCCTTGCGTGGCCCAAGAAGACATGTAGAGGTGCAGATATTAACAGCCGGTTTCCAGGGAAACAGGGCAGAACAGGGGTGAGGAAACCTCATCATTTCAAACAGAGACAGGCATTCCAGCCTGGTCCTGGCCCACCCAGGACACTTCAGAGGCCTCCACCTCTTACCTCTGGGCATCTCCTTGGAACGCTCTGCCTCGGGCCCGTCCAGCAAGTCCATCTGGGAGGCCTCCTCTGAGGGGACGTGGCGCCAGGACCAGCTCTGGTTCCTGAGGTCGTGCAGTGGAGGGGAGTATTCCAGCTCACAGGGGAAGTCAAAGCTGCACTCCAGACCTGCAACGGCAGCCCGGGGTCAGTGGAACAAACTGTTTCCCAAACATGGCCTTCCAGCCCCACCCTTCCACTCCAGAAGGTTGGCCTTCATTTCACCCACAACCTCCACCCCGTCCAGACGGACCAGTTGTCAATTCTTAGAGGACTAAGAGAATAGAACGTGTCCTTTCTATAATTCACATGATGGGAGGTGTCTTCAGAGAAGGCAAGTTAAGAAAAGAAGAAAAAAAGAGCTACCGGGATGGCTGGGACGCAGCTGTGCATCACGAGGTGGCCTGAGACACAGGGATGGCCTGAGGTGCCGAGGGCAGACCTGCCTGAGCAACCCGAGAGGTCGGAGTCCAAGTCTGACTCTGGCATTTGCCAGCTGGGTGACTCCAGGCAGGAAAATGAACCTCTCTGGCTCTAAAATTCCCAGCCTGCACATTGGGATGATAATTTCCTCTCAAGTTTGCCGTGAGAACTGGTGGTAAAATGTGTTATGGATAAAAATGAGCCTGGCCCATAGTTGGTGCTCAGGGAAAACCCTAGTCAGGCCCTGTCCCATCTGGCTGAGAGGAGAAAGGCCAGAGGGAACCGAGTTGTGGTCACAGTCCTGTTTCACCAGCCCTACAACCTACCCTTCCACCTCCCCTCCAGGGGAGAGTCCGAGGCTAACAGTGAATTGGGGTTTATTCTATACTGGGGAGGGGCTCAGGAAGGTCGTAGGGTGGCAAGAAGGGGCCGTGCCCTGGGATGTTGACGGTCTTTGTGTGGGCTTCTCTGGGGGAGTCGCCCTTGTGTCCAATCACTCTATGTTTTCCCCACTCTCAGGGTTCCCAGCTTCTCTTTCCCTTCCTTACTCACTGTCTGTTACCCAAAGCATATGGTAGTCTCCCAGAGCTCACTGATGATTAACAGAAGATGTGCCAAAATGCAAATCATTCGGCCACCTTTTATCTTATCCTCTCCCCCCAGCCATGGGGATTTAAAAAAGGAGATAACGTGATAGACAAGGACGGGGAATGTGGGGAATTTGGTTTGGGTCCAGGCTTGGCCAGTCACTTCTCATATGCAGCCTTTGGTTTCCTCATCTGTAAAACAAAGGATTTACAGACTAGACGGTTCCAGAAACAAGCACCTGGGGAAAGCTGGGCTGCAGTCCCAGCTCTGCCACTGATTTGCTTGGACTTTGAATAAGTCACTTCACCTCTCTGGGTCTCAAGTTTCTCAAATACAAAATCTAGATCAGATGTTTTCTAACATTTCTTCTTGATTTGGCTTTTTTAAGATTCTAAAGTGCTCGCTCTCAGAGGGTTGTAGCTAATTTGATAAATCAGTCTTTGCGGTGGTGCTAATGGGTGCTAAGTCGCAATTAGCATTTCTACATTTGAACAGCTGCTTCTGGGGCTGCTACTGCCTTGACTTCCAAGACAAGCCTGGTGCGGGAATTTCAGAATGCAGCGGGGCAGATTCTGATGCAGTCACTGGACTGTCCTTTAATGAGTGCCCACACCCGTAGGCAGCTGGCCCTGCCCAGGAGCGAGAGTAACATAATTCCCATTGACACTAGCCAAACTATCTAAGTTTAGGAGAGAAGGAAAAAAATCCTTCAATTATATTTCTATTAAGTATCTTTCTGCTTCTTGGCCAGTAGAGATTTACGTTCCCCAGCTGCTCTCGGGAGCTGCCATCGTTCTGGTCCTAAGGTTAATATCACTCACCCTTCCGCGATTTAGACAATTCACCTTTATAATGGCAAGCTGAAATTGGTAGCTCCCGCCTTGTGTGAGTTGACATGCCACTTGCTGCCCACATATTTTAACAGCCTTGAAGACTTTCTATTTGCTTCTGGGGGCTGAGCTGTTGCTCTGGAGTTGGTGTCTGGGAATCACAGGCTGCCTTAATCTTCAAGATGTGCTTAAAGGCACCTGGTTTTGATAGCAGATTACAAGGAGAAAACTGGTTCAACATTTTGTACTCTGCAACACCAAAGTGACCCTTGTAAGGAAAGGCATAGCCATTGAACATGGCTCCTCTGGGGAGGAGCAAAAAGACTCATCCATGTTATGAATGATCACGGCAGAAGAAGGGAGAGGAAGCTACCAGCCACCCCCATCCCACACGGACAGTTATCCGTGCCTTTCCCAAAGCTTCAATTTCTGCAACCATTCTCTATCTTAATTTTTCTCATCCAATTAAGGATGTCCTACTTTCTGCTGGGGACAGAGAAGTGGCATGCTAACGCAGACATTGCCTGGCAAATGTGCCCTATGTGCATACTAGACAAACGGACAAACAGGATACACAATCCCAGCGCCGAGCACCATCAATTCTGGGATCTTTGAACTCTGGAGAGTCATAATGGGCAGTGTCTGGGCCAGATCCTGCCTGTGACACAGGTTATGCAAATGCCCCATCATTAAATGAGTTCGTTTTGAAATTCTTGCTCCAAGGTAGTCTCCTTTTAGCTGTCAAAGCTGTACTCTCCGGCTCTAACTAGGAATGGAGTTAACATTACTGCTCATTTGGGGTAAAGCTGAATGGGGCTTTTCTACATTCTAATCTAATTTTGTATAAAACATGGAGACACAGGTTTTTCTCTCCCAAGCTAGTCTTAGTGCCTTTTGGGTGATTGTACCTGGGACTGGTCTTCTCTAACAACACCAGGTTAAGTCTCTTTTTCCTTGAGCCTTTTCTGAGGTTCTAGACCTAGTGTGCTTTTGAAATTTTTTGCCCTAACCCTCTTCTGACTCAGTGTCTGTGAGGTAGAGACTACAGAATCTATTTTACAGACTCAGAGCAATCAGGGCTTCAGTGAAGTGCTCGACCTGAAGCAGCTCCACAGCAGAGGCAGCTCCACACCCAGGGGAAGGCACAGGAATCCAGGGACAGTGCTGGGTGTTTTTCTTCTATCCCTGTATTTAATCAACATTGAGAAGGGTTGGTGTTGTCTTTTCTCTACAGCGGAGGAAACTGAGGCTCAGAAAGTTTACTCTACTTGCCCAAAGATCAAAGGTCTACCCTGAGGAAGAACCAGAATGTTACCTAGGGCAGGATAATCATGAAGATCTAGTGTTTCTCATCACTCCTCCACAGCTTCAGAATCTAAATTTAGGTCCAAAGATTAAAATCAATAATATATGAGAAACCCAGGAAGTGTTTTATTTTGTTGTTCTTAGACCCAAGGTGTACAAACTTTACATATCTGAAAAGGCTTCTCCACTACCCTAGGGGATAGAGCTATATTTTCTCAGTATCAGACCCATTTTGCAAAGTGACCACGACCTTCGGAAGGATCCCAAGAATCTGACCATTGAACAACAGCAATTAGAAAAAGACACATTTTCTAGAACTTGCTGATCACATACTTGACATCACTGCTACCTACTTTCTTGTCTCTTCCATCATGGAAAAAAGATAAGGTAATGGAATCTTCTGGAAATGGTTTGCCTGCTGAGAGGAGTGTCAAGTGCTATGAAGAGAAAGGGCTCAGAGAAGTGAGGATGGTTCCAGGCTCAGTCCTACACATAGCAGCCAAGGGATCTCAGCAGGTATTAATACTTCCCTTCCCTGTGCCTGTTTCTTTGCATCTGAAAGATGAGAGAAATGGAGCCTGCACCCTCTACAGCAGTGGTCCCCAAACTTTTTGGCACCAGGAACCAGTTTCACGGAAGACAATTGTTCCATGGACCAGAGTGGGTGCAGGGGACTGTGCAGGGATGGGGGTAGGGGAGGTGAGCTCAGGCCGTGATGCAAGCGATGGGGAGTGGCTGTAAATACAGATGAAGCTTCACTCACTCACCTCCTACTGTGAGCACACGCCCACTCCGGTTCCTAAGTTTCATGGAAGATAATTTTTCCATGGACCAGGGTGTGGGGTGGCAAAGCTCTGTGGTCCAGTTTCTGACAGGGGGGCTTGGGGACCACAGCTGGGGGTTGGGGACCACAGCTCTACAGTGCCCAGCATCTCTAAAGGTCAATGATTTCATAGGGCTTGTCCTGGGATGGCACAACCCAACCTATAGACCGTCAGTCACTTTTACTCTGTTTCCACTGGGAAGCTGCTGCCATCCCGGGGGGTCAGATTCCCTGTGCAAGGAGGCTGAACATATATCACACTCAGTGGGGACCTGAGCTGCCTCCAGATTCGCAAAGAATTAAGAAGGAAAGCTCATGCAAGTTTTGTAGATGGCTGTTCCAGGATGCATGAGTGAGGGACAGCATGTATGTGTTCATGCATTTTTATCAGTTGGTACCTATATCCTGAAACCTCCTAGGGTATGAATCACATTTCAAACACTGAGTTCATTAACAGTTACCTTCAAGACATTGTTTTACTATGAAGCATGGCCATTCAGAAGAACGTTATGGTAGCCAATCAGAAAACTGCTATGGTGATCCTGTCCAGAGAGACACTCTCCCTTAACAAAACCCCTTGGCTATATAGGAGTTGGCAGTGACCACTCCCCTTGAACACTCTAAACCTGAGGGTGGAAACCTAGCTCCTAGGAATGCCTGAGGCCTGTGCCTGGGAAGCCCAGCATTGGCTACTCAGGCAGAGATGGGGGCTTTGTAGCCAGAGCCCAGTGCCAGGCTCGGACACTCGAGGAGATTGCACGTAAGTTCCAGGTACTCTCTGTAACACCATTGAAGGGTAACAGGGAGACTTGGTGCACTTTGGACACCTAGATATCCCTTTGGGTGGGTTTAAAATACCCAACAATCCTCCTTTGTGTGCAGACCGATCTCAGGCTCCCCCCACATCCCTTGGATCAAGGCCCTTTGTGCTCCTTTAATCCTGACCCTGTTATCTCAGAGACCTCCCACTAGTTTCCTAAATCACCTTGTATCAGTTTCAAGGTAGGGGACCAGTGGCACCCCCTTAGTTTTCAAGATGCCCCCTCCAAGGTTGCCCAGTTTCCAGGTGACCGTGGGTGGGAGGACCTTAAAGAGCAGGACCTGGAGCAGGCTCACTTGAGCACCTGGGTGATGTCAGCTTCAGCCCACCAGGCTTTTGGAGCAAGGGCTGCAGAAAAGTCGTGAATAAGAGAAGAATGATGTGTTTGTTGACCCCATGACACTTCATCCTTCTTCATTTTGTCTCTTATTACGAGTGTTTCAGAGGTCAAGCCGGGCAGTGGGGGGACAGTGGGGGGTGTGGTCTGACGTATGTTCTTGTCTCTGGCAGCATGGGGTGTTTTTACAGAAGAGCTCTGACGCCATGGTGAAGACCTCCGTGAAGGCTGTGGGACGTGTATTCATAATTGATAACGCTTGCTGAGGGCTCGCTGGGGTCAGACACCACGACATGCGCTTGACACCACTGTCGTACTTAACCCCTATGAAGCAGGCAGGTTGCTGATCCCCGTTTAACAGATGAAGACATTGAAGCTCAGAGAACTTAAGTCACATCTGCTGTTACTCAGATAGGAAGTGACTGGGTGGCCTTTCATGGATGTGCTTCCTTCCTGCATTTCCTCAGGCCTTGATTTCAGTAGTTCACACACAGGGGTTCTGGATGGGAATGGCAGCAGGAATAGCACCCCTCATTCTGAGCCACAGACAGGGATAGTTGTCAAGATCTGCAGTGAGGCAGGAAGGGAACTAGACCCCAAGAGGGACAGGCAGGGCAGGAGCCAGAGGTCTTAGTCGCCCTTGAAGGCTCGGACAACACCTTTATAAAGTCAGGCCTGTGACGCCCTAGGCAAGGACCGAGCCAGATGCTACATTGCCAAGATCAGGAAGCCCAGGCTGCATGTGCAGGAAAGCCTGGGGCTTGATGTTCCCATCCAGGTTTCCTGATGTCTTCCAGAATATGTGCTGTGCTTCCTGGGTCAGACTGTGATCCCAGTCTAGGAGACTGAGGGTGGGTGGGCAATGTTGCTATGGCCATCAAGTTGTGTCTGTTGCTTGAGGGGCCCACAAGAGAGTTCATTCAACTGGATACTTGATCATGGGCTCTGCATCTGAAAACAAAATTATCAGGCTTGCCACTAGTTTAAAATCTGGCAATAGGATTGTGATTTTTGTCTGTGATTTTCTGTGTAATTTTCCTGCTAAAAGTGCTTTTTCTATCTCTAGTCATCTTGACCTTGTATCTAACTACTGGGCTGCAGACAGCCTGGCATTGGGCCTGTTTCCACTAGTTGAATGGTGTGTCTCTCGTCCCCACCTGACCGATGATCTTTTCCTATATGTTTATGCCCAAATGTCTTATTTATCAAATGACCTTAATATCATCATTGTTTCACAGCAACAGAGTACAAGACTTGAGATTTGACTGCAATTCTGCCACCTGGCAGCTGTGTGACGTGGGACACTCTCTCATTCTAAGCCTCAGTCATCTCAGTCACCTCAGTCATCTAAGACGAAGTTCCCAGAACCGCTGAAATGGCTCAAGGTGACAATGCATGTGCTTGGAATGGAGAAATTTCCAAAGCACATTGGCTGATTCAGAACTTGCCTAGCTATGCCCTTTCTGAGCACAGCTTCCACTGATCCTGAGGAGGAATATTTATGTGGGGTATCCCACCTGTCAGTCTGAAGGAGGCGATGGCAGATGACCATTTTAGTATTTTGTTGTACGATGGTGACACTGGTATTGCCTTCAGGTCATATTTATGAAATGAGAAGCTGTTAGAACTTTAGGTGATGCTTGATTTGAGGTCAACCATTTCTCCCATTGGACAGGTGGAAAAAAACCAAGATTCAGGCAAGGGAGAAGATGGACCCAGGGCTGTGTCACTGGTCAGAGAGCCCTTCACACACTTGTGGAAGGCATTTCTCCTGGTGGTGGAGGCCCTTCTGAATGCCACCTCTCCAGTGGGTGCCAGGCCTGAGCCAGGCTGGACATCAGAGGTACTTAGTCATCACCTCTCAAGTCCTCAGGCTCGACTCACTGGCACCTCCAGCTGAGGCTGGTTTGCTTCATGGCAGATGCAAATGCCCACGCATAACTCTGATTTGTGTGTTCAATAGAGAAGCACATGAAGCATCATACATACGTGCCAACTCTTACAGTTGGCCTTTAGAGACATCTGTTTGTGAAGCTACAGTTCATTAAATAAAGCCCCGGAAATCAGCATTCCCAGAACACTAGCAGTCCTGAAGGATTGTACCCAGCTCCTAGGAACAACCTCAGTGACCACCCATCCTGATGCACAAGCCAGGGTCTCCTTTGCTCGAGGGCTGCATCAGAACTTCCCCACTGCAGACCTCCAGAGTCACGAGGGACCATGGAGACCATGTGAGGGGAAGAAACTGAGGCTAGAGCACGATAGGGCTCCCCAAGGTTGCACGGGGGGGGGGGTTGCAGAACTAGAACTAAAATCCTCTTCCTAATTCCTTGATTTTTATTATCATTCAAAGCTGTAGGTAATAAACAAACAAAACAATGCCTTAAACAATTAGGAAAGATTCTCAAAAATCCAGACTGTTTTTTTCTGGAATAAATTGGCAAGAACATACATGGTTAGGTTTCAGATATCTCCCAGTGAACAGATGGCTCAACTCATCCCCAAAAAGACTTTTTGGGGCTCTCTCATCCTAGATATACTCTTCTGCCAACAAACTGAACTTTGATGGTTGCTGAAAGTTTCCTGATGTTGAGCAGGTCTGTCCACGGGCCAGAAGCCACAGCGAGAACAGGGTGAGAGAAGGCATTGGATCAGAGCAAAGGGGAAAACATCACTAGAAAATTCTCGAGAAGTCTCCCAGCTCTGGGCCCATTAGCCTTGTGTTTTGGGGCAATTCATTTAACTACTCGAGTCTTGGTTTCCTCATGTATAAACCAGAGAGAATTATAACACTAGTGATGATGATATAAATAATAAAAATAGTAATATCTTCTGTGATGATCAAATAAGGTAATAACGTGGCTGTGCTTCCTGAACTCTGAGATACTATGTGGATGGATGTTCTCGCTACCTTGGCCCCTGTGATGCAGACACACAGCTCTGTCTCCCTGTGCTTCAGATTCCCTACCAGGAACCTAGGGACGAACTGAACAGACTTGACCTTGGAGGACCCAGGGAGATGCAGACTAGAAGAGATACCCCTCTCCCCTCACTCTGATTTGTATCAACCTCATGGGGTTGAAGGGGGCACTGGGGTATCTGTGAAGGCACTGCAGGGAGTATTAGAAACATAGATCCTGCATGGGGTCGGGCTGCCCCAGTTGCAAGTTTGGCTATGCCACTGCTAGTTGCATATCTCAGGGCAAATTATGTCATCTCTCTGTGCCTCCATTTTTTCATCTATAAAATTAGGTAACCTCGTGGAATTGTGAGGATGAAATGCAATAGTGGGTGTTGAGCACCGAGTGTGGTGACTTGCACATAGATTGTCCTTATTTAATGATGGCTGTCATTGCTATTACTCTTTAAGTTGCTCCAGAGGTCAGCAATGGCACAGGTGACATAAGAGGGTGTGTGTCCAGCACTAAATGGAAAGCTTTGACTGTGTCAACCTTGTTGCAGCCAGAGGCGTGAAAGGAAAAGGGATGATCAAGAAACATGTGCTCCTCACTCAATCTTTCCTTGTGATGTGCTGGTCAAGCTTCTCTTCGGAAGACTTCAAGTGAGATGACCTGGGCGCTAGCCCTGGCTCTGTGGTGTAACTTCACGCAAGTCATTTGACCTTCCCAGACCTCAGTGTCCTCCGCTGAAAAATGAAGTGGTGGAATGAAATGATCCCCAGGTCTCTTCCATCTCTACCATGCTAAGACTGATTACTCTTTTGGGCAAGTGGCCAAAACAAGCTCTCTAACTTGACTCCAGCCAGCTGGTCAGCAGGAACCCAGAAGGCCTGACTTCCAGCCCAGGCTAGGGCAATTAGGGGCTGCTGCTCCTCCTTTCTGGATGAACTCCTAAAGGAGCACTTAGCCCACCAGTCACCTATGCTATTAACCCACCAGCTGCCATCAACATCTGGTCACTCATTTCATAGCACTAAGTATCAAACCTGGCCCCTGCTTGCCCCTGCCCACAACCACTATTCATCTGTCATGGGGCCCCAGGATTTGAAATCACTCACTTCCTTCCCACCAGACTACTCCCTGGAATGCATCTGGGATCCAATCACCCAATTCAAGACATCTGTTTTGCTCATTTACCATCAAGCTGCAGCGAAGAAGGGCCAAGTCTCCTTCAATCAATCAATTACATAAACACAGCCTCAGAAGGCGGTGTGTGCACACGTGCATGCTGCGGTGGGAGATAGGCACGGGAAGCTTAATTCTAATTTCTCTTATCTGTGGCCATTACTATGTTACAGATAAGTAGGACTCTGCTCTCAATCCCAGAACAAAAAAATAAAAAATAATTCACGTTGCAGACATTCTGAAGTTAACTAGCCTGTTCTCTTCATTTTATAGATGGGAATATTAACACTCAGGAGAGTGAAGTGATTTGGCCAAGGTGGCGTGGCCTAGGGTTTAGAGGAGCAAGAGAGCTGAGACCAGAACCCAGATTGGACTTCCAGTTCAGTTCTCTGCTTGCAATTGCCAGGAAACATGCATGCAGAATGTGTGTGTGTGTGTGTGTGCGTGCGTGTTGGGGAAGGGAGTCTCCAACAGAATGAAGCAGGTTCCAGCAGTCTGAAACCCCAGCAGTTTGTACTATTGCTCAATATGACATCTAAATGGGATCATTCCTGAAGCCAGAAGGTTGGAGAAGAGCTCTGAGCAATGTAGTGTCCATGACAAAAGGAGGAGCCTGACAGTCAAGGGAGACCTCAGAATATGCAAATGGC
The DNA here is from genome assembly GCA_028533085.1 of Varecia variegata. Classification (NCBI taxonomy): domain Eukaryota; kingdom Metazoa; phylum Chordata; class Mammalia; order Primates; family Lemuridae; genus Varecia; species Varecia variegata. The sequence continues at coordinate 19,890,392 of CM052437.1, forward strand.
CCTCTCCACTTACTCTTCTTTCTCTGAAGAGACAGAATCTGCTGGATGTTGGAGGTGAACATGGGTTCCATTCACCCTGTTCTCAAACACAGACAGATAGAAAGCTGCCCTAGCATGGACCCTGTGGCCTTCAGGGACTCCCAGTCCAGGGTGTGGGGGGATGAACTTGCCCATACCTAACTGTTAGAATAGGTAGACCCCAGAGTGGCCATGGGGACATAGAACAAGGGAGACTCTTTTTGCCTGGGAGGACCAGAGGCTCACAGAGGAGGCAACTTCTAGACCACATCTCAAAGGATGAAAGGATTTTGACAGATGGTAAAGGTTTAGCTGGGAAGTTTGCTGAGAACAGAGGAGGCAATAAGGTCATTTTAGGCAGGTGGGGAACTAATATTGCTTAACTGAGTATAGATGTATGAATTTTAAAGCTGGACTGCATAAGATTAAATCCCAGTTCAGATGGTAGCATGGTTAACATAAAATGCTTTCAGATCCCCAAGAGCAAAACTAGGGACTTAAAGAGTTTTAAGCAAGAAGCTTCTAGCAAATGGAGCCATGCCACCAAAACCCAGGCCACTGGCCTCTCACTGTGCTCTGGGCACATTCAAATCTGTCCTCACAGTCTTCATAATAATGCTATCAATTAGCAATCATAATCATTCCTGTTCTAAAGATGACAGAACCAAAGAGAGTGGCTAGTGGCTGAAGGTAGTAAGAATCAGAGGTGGTAATTAAATTCACGTATCAAATCCCAAGTGTAGTCTCCTCCCCCGCCGCTCTGTGCTTTGCTTTCAGGCCAAGGCTGGGAGACCTTTTGCTTGGTTGTTACAGAGGATATTTAAGTAGGCAAGGTGCAGGTGAACTAAAGCCTGGGGTTTCCCAAACCTGCAAGCCCTGACAGCTCACAGTTTCTGTGAATTTCGCACAGACCAAATTATTTCAGTCATTTACTCAAATGGGCTGGTTAAAGTCTTGTTAATCTCAGGTCTCTTCAGACACAAAGTTTTGCATCTGAGGTTGCTCTTGACAAAACATTTCATTTTAAGAGGATTTCCTCCTTTTTTCCTCACTCTTGATCAGTCATTTTCCTGCATATGTTTTGGACACATGTCTTCCTAGGTCGGTTAGAAATGCTCTGTATACAGTATCTCAGATGTCCCAAAGCTGTCAAAACAGAAATTCCTCAGCTCATTCCTGTCTGCTGAATGCTTTTTTTTTAGGTTAAGAGGAAAAAAAGCCTGCCCAAAGTAGATCAAATCACAGCTTTGAATCCTCAACCAAAGTGAGTCCAGCCCAGGAACTGTTCTCCCCTTAGACACATTTCTTTCCTGAAACCAATTAATACAACTTCAGAAATGAGAGGGCTGGTGGAAACGCCCCTACCCTTTGCTAAAACAGAACTTCAGGGGCTGGAAAGCTCTGGGCTGGGAATTCAGAGACTTGAGTTTGTGCCTCCTTTGTCCCTGGACTAGTCAGCAAATATTGCAATTTCCTCTGGTGGGAACACAACTGGGATGCAACAGGGAACAAGATGTGAATCCCCAACCTCTGAACTGAACGCTTACAGTCCGGGAAGAGTGATGACACAAGACCACAAATAACTAAGACACAAGGAAAGGCGTGATACCAGAGGTGCAAAGTGCTGTGGAGAGACATTAAACTTCCTGGGAGAGGGTATGGGGATAGAGTGAGGCCCACGGCCTCCCAGCTGTTCCAATGTGGGGTTATAATGCGGTCACCAGCTGCTGGGTGGGAATGCTAGCTATGTGGTATCCAAAAAGAAACTCTACTAAACCTGAGAGCTATGCCATGTTTTCGCTGAAACTGAGCAAACCTCCGTATTTGGTATTGATGGTTCATGAAGCCCAGAGAGAGAATCTCTCTCCACAGGACTGACTGGAGTGTCGGGGTACTGCACACACATACAACACAGTCATACAAGTAATTATTAAATAAAAAGCACCTTCCAGATGGGTGCTTGGGCCCCTCTTAGACCTACGATGAAAACGAACCAGGCTAGACTGTTTATGAGGGGCCGGGACAAAGAGCTCATCAAACTGTAGACACTCGTTGGATGAGTGAATGTGTGGTAGACAGACAGACAGACAAAAGTGGCATTTGACATCTTCACCTTCCAGTTGGGGGAATTAGACTCAAACATGATTGCTTTACTGGGTGACTCAGTTTACACTTAGACCATAAAGGGGCTGAAATACAAACTAGGAAAGTGACTTAGTTAAAAAACAGTAGGGAACGCTCAGGTTTTGTGAGGATGGGCATTGACTTTCTTGGAAAATCTGGATGCTCAGGGAATAACTATGCCCTGTACAAGTCAGAACCTGCTCAAAATTTTTCCACCAAAAAATTCCAAGGAGAAGGGGACACCAGGCAGCCTGGGGAACAGTCTTGGGGACTCAGGAACAGTCCCGGGGTGGAGGCAGGTGCTCAGCTGGGCCCTGTGAGATAAAGCAGGTTGGCTTTAGGAAGGCAGGCTCGAGGGAAGGGAAAACAAACCAAATGGGGCAAAATGGAGTGAGAGAGGAGGAAACGGAGGCAGGGGGTGGGGGAGGAAGAAAGTAAACCACAAAAGGTATTCACCAGGTGAGCAAAGGCCTTCCACAGTCCCTGTTCTGCTTCAGCGCCGGGCAACTTCAACACTGCTGATGACTCCTGCGTCCAAGAATTCTTTACTCCCTTGGCTTCTGTGGCTACACCGTCTCTGGTCCCCTCCTCTCTCTCCCTTCTCTCCATCTCTCCCTGTTTTTCATGCTCCGCTTCCTCTTCTTACCTCTTAAATGCAACATCCTGGATGGCCTCTGGGTCTTCAACCTCCAATCACCACCTTCAACCTCAATTTCTCAGTTGCAGCTTCTCTCCGCAAAGCCAACACCTGGGTTTACAGCACTCTACTGGCCATCTCACTTGGATGTCCTGAAGGTGTTTCAAGTATAACCTGTTCAACGTGGATCTTACGACCCTCTGCCCTCCCTCTAGATGTCTTGCTCACCACTTCTCCTGGCCAAATGTTTCTCTTCTCTGTTTCATCAATGGCGTCTCCCCACTCAATTACTCAAGCCAGATTCTCCTGGGTAGGTGACCAGGTGGTGCTCATCCTACATCAGCGTCTCCTCCACATTGCCCTCCTGCCCTTCCTTTTCCAACCTATGTTTCCCTGTAGGGCCAGGCCCAGGCCCTGCGCCATCCAGAATCACTGTTTCTCCAGCCTCAGCCCTGTTGCTGCCCCCCAGGTCCCTGAGTCACAGAGCTTGGCCTGTTCCTGACACACCTTAGCACATGCACCCCCTCTGTCCAGAACACCCTTCTCATGGGTCTGTGTTCCCTGGAGTCCAAGGCCAGGCTCGGTCGTCCCGTCTCCAGAACATCTCCCTTCCTGAGTGCCCTGCAGAGCTGGTCTGCCCTCCTCCGTGATGCCGGGCACCCTGAACATGCCTCTGTCACTGCACTTGCCATAGAGTGGGCATGCTTTTGTCTTTCTCCAGAGCTCCTTGAGGGACAGGAATGTGTCCTATTTGTCTCCATCACTGACACACCTAAAACACAACCAAGCACAACCAAGAGGGTCTGAATGTTTATACTTATTCTCCAGTGGGGAGTGATGCAGGCAGGTAGGGATGCAGGGGGGACAGGGCGAGGGAGGTCAGGACTGGACTGGAGCACGCCTTTCTGCCTTTCCTTACTCAACTTGCTACTAACACAGAAATAAATTGTTTACATTTATTAAATGGCTTTATGTGTCTTCCTTTTAAAGGTATGTGACCAAGAGGAGCACTTGGAACATGTCTCTCTTCGCCAACTGCTTTTCAGTGACTTTCTGTGGACAGAGTCCATTGGCTCCCAGCAGGTCCTGGCCCTCGTGGTGACCGATGGTCCCTGAGCCTCAGGCTTGTGTGACCGCAGCACTGCTGTCCCCTTTGACACTCCGCCTCTGTGGTGAAGGCATCCACAGGTGTTTTCTTACCACGCTGTAGATAAAAACCCAGAGGTGCGAGCTAGGAAAGAACTTGACCCGGCCTGCCAGGGACCGAGGAGTTGGTGAGGAAGTTTTCAGGCCTGACGCTGGTCCACAAGGGCACTGGGAGCTGCTTTTCCCTGACGCCGGGCTCTGAGCACGGCAGCCACATTAAATATGTAATTTCAGAAATGTGATCAAACTGACTTCCTGCCAGAGTTACGGAGCAAATCCCACCCTGGGCCGGAGGGCCTTTGTGTTTTCCATTTTTGATTCTGTGTTAGGTTGATTTTTTTTTTTTTTTTTTGGAGATAGAAAGACATTTAATTTACCCTGTCTTTTCAATCAAAGAAACTGATACATTAACAGGATGGGTGGTGGTGGCGGCAGCAGCAGGGAAAGTAATTAAAAAGTCTAATTTTTCTTTCTGAAACCACCAGCCCCTAAATTGGATAGGTCCCTGTGGACTGGAAAACAGACAAAGTTTGAACAGAACTTTTATTCAAAGTCCAACAATGGCGTGGTTGTGCTCGGATGTCGGGATGTTGAAAGAACATTTTCTTTTCTAGAAGTCTGGGTTCTGGACGCTGGGGGGCTGGAGGGCTGGGGGGCTGGAGGGCTGAGGGTTTGTACTAGTTTCTGAGGGCAGTCGTAACAAAGTACCACAAACTGGGTGGCTTAAAATAACAGAAATTTATTCTCTCGCAGTTCTAGAGGGCGGAAGTTCAGAATCAAGGTGCTGGCAGGGCTGTGCTCCCTCCGAAGCTCTAGAGGAGAATCTGTTCCCTCCCCTCTCTTCCCTTCCAGCGTTGCCAGCAGGAATCCTCACCTTGTAGACACATTGCTGTATCTCTCACTCTGTTGTCATATGGTGTTCACTCTCTAGGTGCCTGTGTCTCTGTTTTCTTATAAGGACACCAGTCATATTGGATTATAGCCCATTCTAATCCAGTGCTGCCTCATTTTTATTTGATTATATCTGCAAAGACCCTACTTCCAAAGAAGGTCACATTCATAGGTGCTGGACTTTAACTTATTTTTTTAGGAGATACAATTCAACTCATAAACAGGGACCATAGTCTGGGGCATGGAGAAGGGAGGGAGAGAAGAAAAGGCCACCTACAGGGCCAAGGGACATGTGCCCATGTCCAGGAGGAGTTGAACTCTCTGGCCTGCCTGGGATAGTCTCAGTTGGGCCATATCAAGTCTTGGTCCCCTAGATGCCCAAGGTATTGGGTATCAGACCAATCATTCAGCTCAAACAGCAGGCTGTCTAGGAAGGGAGAGGGAGCTCATCTCTGAAATAACTTTGTGATGTGATAGAAAGAACCCTCAACTTGGAGTCAGGAGGTCTGGGGTCACTCTTTTCTAACTGCTCACCTGTTCCGAAAATTAAAAGCACATAAGTAAATTCCTTTGACCTTCAATTTACATTTCTGTAAAAATGAAATATAAAATAATTTCCGTCTCCTGCAATTTTATAACACAGTGTAAATGAGAAAAACGGGTGTGAAAGAATTTTGCCAAGCCTCACGTTGTTGTTGTTGTTGTTTTAAATAAATGAAAATTTCCCTTCTCCTACTCATATGGGACAGAATCTTTGGTCATCTGCTTAAAATGCTGATCGGATTCTTCCCACACGCAGAGTGGGCAAATATGAATAAAGTTGGGAGGAGACCATCTGTCTCTGTGGCTCTAGAACTCAAGGTGATCAAAACTCGCTTTCAAAACCCCCAATGGCCTCAATCTCTCAGCATCTGGTGCTACCTGATGGGAAAGATTTTTATCTGGGTAGGTAGTTAAAGCCTAATCCTTTAGCCAAGCCAATAAATAAGTCTAAAAGCACTAGAGTCGATGATAAAAGGGGAAAAAAAGTCTTTCTTTAGATGTCCTCCCTCATTCCAAGCCTTGGGGGAGGAACGTGCAGCTCTCTGCTCGCTGACGATGAAATTAGTGGGCTCTTGTCATTTAAGACAGAGGCAAGAAAGAACTGGAATCTGATACCAGGATGCCACTGAAGAGAATATATTTTTCACAGCATGAAAGGCCCCAACGCAAATTAGAAGAAATATGGGGAGCCTTCAAAAAGGTAGGTCAAACTTTTTCCTCAAGCAGATAATTACAGGCTAGGGGTGAGTAAATCTTATTAGCCTCTCTCCACTCTGTCTCTACTCATAAAACACTGGTTGTAAGAAAGCCACCCTCAATTCGGGACTGGACAGCTTGCCCGAGAGAGGACCAGCCGTCCTCTGTCCATCACGACACCTGTGGTCAGGATGTTGATGTCCACTCTCGTGTGCCCCCCGCCCCGACCAGGACGCAGGAGAAGACAGCCAGCCAAGCATGAAGTTCTGCTATAGACTTGCTGAGACTTGGTGATATCTCCCTGTCTGAAGAACTATCCCTTCAGGCGGCAATTTTCCAGTCAAATTTCTCTGCCCAAGTTTGAGGCCTTAAAATTAATGAAGTTGTTAACATTTCTCAAAATGTCTTTCACGGCAGTTGAAAGGTGTGGATTTATCACCCATGAGCCTCTAGTCTCTTTGGTTCAGAGACATGTGGGCTGAGCCTCCCCTCCCCTGACCCCCCCAACAAACATTCTGAAAGGGACCAGAGTCTTAGCCTTCATTCTGCCTTCAGCTTGTCATGCAGTGGTCTCAGGGCAAGTCCTCAGGTCTTTGCTCCCAGGTCAGCCCACCGGAGCTGTTCTCCATGGCAACGGGCCTAGCTGCCTACAGCATGATTTCTGTGGCCTGCGAGTTCTGGGAGGGCAGGGCCAAGTCCTACCTGTCTTTGTATTTCCATCACCTTCCAGCACCTGGCACGGGGCCTGGCACATAGACACGGTGGTCACAGTGGGGTCTTCATAAGTTTCAGCCAAATTAAATACGACAGGAAGATGAAAAGGCCCTGGAATGACCTGCGTGCTCAGCTGAGGAGCCACCAATAAGAATCAGCTCTTCCTTCCCCTGTGACTCAATAGCAATAATGGTGCTGACTTGGGTGCCCTCACCCAGCACTGGCAGTAACTGGGTGATGGTTTGGGTCCTCTCTTCTGCCAAGAAGGGAAATCCTGAGGTTTCTAGGCCACAACGAGAGTTTGAACAAGATCTTGGGGAGCGTCCAGATTTACTTCATTGCCCCAAGGCAGCAAGCCAGTCCACCTCAGTTGACAGGCAAGGAGGAAGAGGCCGAGAGAAGTCAAGTGGGTTCATCAGGGCCAAGCAGTGGGCGGGAGGCAGCTTAACATGCCCCCCTGGTTTTCTTTTTTCAACTTGCAACCTCTTACAAGGAACAAATATGATGCCCTCTATGGCATGCAGGAGGTAGACCTGCCTTTTTTGGACAGTCTGCATTTTATAAAGTTGTTCTCCCGTGGAGATACCCAATGACTTTGGGAGCAAAGTAAAAAATGTTATCTGAAGACCAGTTGTATCGCAAATCTGGTTACAAAGCATTTACAATGTAAAGAAGCAGATCTCAGTTATTTATAGATACTTGCCCTTATCATAAGATGACACTCAGTGTCTGGCTTAAATAAAATCAAGAAGTAATTCTCATCTGGAATCTTTCTGAGGACCACGGATCTTTCTTTCCCACTAGGGACACTTTAGAGTAACAGGAAACATCCCTGCACAGAATATAATTCTAAACCGCTCTAGAGTTTTTGATGCATTTATTTTTTTAAGCTTGAAATGAAAGGTATAGTTAATATGAAGCAAGAGTGTTGTGGAGGAGAGACAGCAGGCTTTGGGCTGAGAGCTTTTCTGTAGTGAGTGGAACATCTCTTTTAGGTGCATTTTAAATAGCTCAGGCCCAAGGGCAGAGACTAACTAGCAGGAATAGGTAAATATGCCCAGAAGGGAATCTAGAACTCAGTGCTGTACCAGGTTCATAAATACTTAATTGAATCAGGCCTGATGAATGAGTTTCCTCTCTGGAGGACTTCTGCATTCATTCATCTTAAACAAGTCTTTATGAATGTCTTCTGTGTGATGGATAAAGTGGAGAGCAAAGCTTAGCACCTGCCCTCATGGGGTTCACCCCAGAGGAGTACAAGAGAGAGAAAAATGTTCACCTGGAAATGCATCAGCTCTCCTCCAAACCTGTTCTTTCTACTGCAGAGCCCCAGCTGCTATGAGCTGTTAAAATGAGCACTGAGAATGAGGAGTCCTACACCATGCAGAGAGGGTCTCGTGAGGGCTCCTAGGACAGGACCTACCAGGCTGAGTAGGTGGCCCCCTGGGAGAAAGTGAACATAAGGGAAGAATTCTGGTTTTATATCTAGAGAAGCCACTCTGTGTGATCTTATTAAGCTCAGTTTCTACACCTGTAAAAATGGCATTGGACCTGTTCTCTCTACCTCGGAGGCTGTTGCAGAATCAAATGAGCTGAAATAATAACAAAGAACATGTTTAGGAAGCTGTAAGGAGTTACCCACATGTAAGGGGCCCTGGAAGACCTGTGACCTTCATAATAACAAGCCCCTCTTAAGAGATCATGATCACTAGAAATGCTGGGGGTTAGAATCCTATATCTGGAAAGCCACAGACAAGATGCAAATAAGCATTGTATCTAATGAATGGTAAGGGGATGGCGGGAAGATCACACACCATAAAGGCTGAAGGGGAGGGATTTGGCAGCAACAAAGCCCTTGGCATCCATTAGGATGCAGAATGCAGCTGGAATGGCCTGGCTGGACCGGTCTGGTGGGGTTGGGCCCTGTTGGGAGACAGAGGGAACAGGAAGACTTCTTTTGCATGTAGAGGGCTGAGGTTTCCCTGGGGCACTAAAATCCCACACTGAAACTCACAGAGTCCTTCATTATGAGATGGTGATGGCACATCACAAATAACTATCAAAAATATACTTACCTTTGTATCCCCTTAATATTTTGAACTAACAAATAAATTTTGTACCAGTTCTAAAAATGACAACAATAAAATATATGTTTATATACTTACCATATCGGCTGCGATGAGACAGGAAAGGGAAGGAATCTTTCATTATCCAGGTAAGATTCCACGCAAAATAATCAGGAGGAGGAGAAGGCATGTTTGTTGGTGACTCCAAGTAGCTATGACCTGGACATAAAAACAAAGAAGAAAACACTGATTGTGTGCTTAGGATGTGTCTTGTAAGCTGTCACTCAATATCAGTCATAAAGAGAGTTCATAAGGGACTACCATGACATTCATTGGAAAGATCAGGACAAAAAGGATTGAGCCACTAGTAGTCTGAGTTGACCTCAGAACCCTGACATGGATTTTCTAACAAGAGCAGCCAGATCCAAGAAGTCTGAAAGTTGCAACCAAGGCCATGCTGGAAGAGGAACTAGAAACCAGAGGACTTAATGGCTTGTTCTACTAGCTCTATCCGAAGTCTATTCTGCCTATAAGAATTGGAGCAACTTCACAGAGAACTCCAATTTGTCTTGTCCAAATAATGCCTTCATCCTTACTTTATGTTCAGACTGGTAACTTCATCTAATGCTGTTTGCTTGGGTTACTGCCTTATCAACGAGAGGGTTGAAATCACACTCAGAAGTTATACGTTCTTAATAATTATTTTATTTTGGGAGCAGGGGAGGAAGCCAAGTGACGGGGGTTTTCCCATAGTCAAGAGGCCGGGAAGTCAAAAGGATTAGTATTTCGGATTTGCAAGACAGAGAAAGAAGAGTTGAGAGAAAAGTAGTGGAGCAACATTATTCCTTTCCTTAGCAGTCCCTCAAGTGGGTTTTGTGTCATGAAATGTTGTTACAATATATCTACAAATCAAATGAGCACACGTTGCCTGCTCTTACACAGTGTTGCCCAGAAAATCCCCAGCTCAATCATTATTTGCTAATGTTTTATGGCAGGCAAAGCTTTTCTGTTAGAGAAGGAAGGATTTGAGAATTAGTGCTGTTCAGTAGATAGATGTGTAGCACGACTGAGTGCGGGGAGGAAGAAAGGAAGGAAACTAGAATTTCTTCTGCAGCTTCCCTGGTGCAGGCAGGATGCTGGGCTCTTTACCCACATGTCACATGGTACTCACAGTGGCTCTCTCAGATGGGAATTCTCATCTCCGTTTTATGGATGCAACATCTGAGGCTCAGAAGGGCAAGTGGTGGAATCAGGAACTGAGCCCAGGTTTGCCTAGTACCAAAAGGCCATGTTCTACTGTGAGTGGACTGATCTGTCACTCTGGTGGAAACTGTTAACCGACTTGGAGTGACGTGAAGAGGAAGAGGAGGAGAAGAAGAGAAAGAAGAAAAGGCAGCAGGTGCAGTGGAAGCATTTTCCCAGCCTGTCTGCTCTGTGGTTTCTTCCACATCTGCATCACCCCTCCGGGTCCTAGTCTCTGCCTCCAACTCCCTTTCAGGACCAACCCCACTTCGCACACTTTAAGGACATCTCTGGCCTGGTTGCCCATGGCAGCCTTTTGTTTCCAGACCCCTCCATTGTTTTACCTACAGGTGCTGCCCTTGGGTAACACTGGCCCCAGGACCTTGTTCCCTGCAGCTGGAACAGGATGACATGCTTGGTCTCCTGCCTAAAAACAAATTCTTATCTCTGCCTTCCATAGATCTGAGTGGGAAGTGCTGGCTCCTGGGTATCTGGAAAAGAGTTTTTGGCTTTTCTTCCACATTTGGTCTGCAGAGATCAGAACTGAATTGGTTGGTGCCAGATACCTCTTTCTGCAGCATTTCTGCAAAATGGCTGAGAGGAAGTGCACTGGGGGGGTCGGAGCTGTGCTCATGGGCTGCACACAGAAGCCACCTCATCTCACCCTCACATCGATGCTGTTTTGTAGGTGGGCAGTGGGCTCAGCGAGGTGAACCCAAAGCCACATAGGTCTACTTTGGGCAGGGTTAAGTTTATTAGACTTTTTAACAATTGATAGCATGGGCATAGAGTACATATAACCATGCAAGGTGCTAAGTGCTTTAAATGTGTGATTTTATTTACTTCTTATGAAATCTTTGTGAATAAGTATGATTATTTGTCCTCATTTTGTGGCTGAGGAAATAAGGCATAGAAAGGTTAGCTGTCCTGACTGTAGCCACACAGCCAGCAGGAGGCAGGAGATCAGAGAGTAAACAGACGACATCAGCCTGATATGAAAGCCCACCACCCCACATGGGCCCCCACAAACTGGTGTGGGTGGCCCTCACTCTGCACAGCACCTGGCAGGGCCCTCGTGGGGCAGTGGCTAAGGTTGGAGGTCACCAGGGAGCTCCGGAACAGGGCCACAGTGGAAAGAGTCTGGGGAGACTGTGACAATCAGCCCCTGTAGTGACTCCCATGTGAATAAAAATTGGCACCTCTAGGTCTGAGTCATCAGCTGAGATCAAATTTTAAGTCATTTGAAAGTGACAGGAAGACTAAGCCCAAGCTATATTTCCTTGTTTCCAAGTGAGGTCATTTTTCTTAACCATTCAGTTTGGGAATGGTATTAACTTCTTCCTGGATGTGAAGCACCAAGCAGATGGGGCTAGACTTCAGGAAGCACTTATGAATCTATGAGTGGGCACAGAATGGCAGATGACTTTTAATATGGACAAGGGCCAGGTATATTATATTCAGGGATAAAAAACATATCTGAAAGTGTTCAAAGGAAGGGCTCTGAAGGCTGAGTCATGACCCAATAAGAGATATGGACGTTGATGTGGGCCAGCCCTACAGGCATAAGTTTAAAGCATTTTATATCCTAAAATGCCAATAAATTGCTGGGCATCCTCAGGGTTGAATACTGGAAAGAATGCAGGAAGTTTTATCCTGCCCTTACAGGAACTCTTAGAATTTCTGCCAGGAGGCTGGGCTCGAGGGTGGCAGAGTGATTAGCTGGGCAAGGCTGGAGGAGGAAATGGAGGGTCACAAAAAAGGATGGATCTCCCCACCTGAAAAGATGAAGACCAGGAAAGACACAGCTCACATGCAGGAAGTCATCTGCCAAAATCGAAAGCACTGGGACAGAAGTGAGCGCTAGTCAAAGTTCATAGAAGATGCATCAATTTAGATTATAAAGAAGAAAGCACTTTTGCATTTAACAAGTGCAAGGGCAAGAGGCTGTCTGTTCCCTTCACGCGCCTTGCCCCTGCCCATCTGCGGGGAGGGGTTTTCTAGCAGAAAGAGAAAGCATGACATCAGAGGCAGTCCACTGAAGCAAGAGAAGCCACGTCTTTTTGCTGCTCCACTCTGAAACTGTGAGGATCCAGAGTGGATTCACGGGTGAAGGTGTGGACTAAGACCGACTGGCTCAAATAGAGTGAATCTTGGACCCTGGGGGCTGAAGAGTGGAAGGGAACGGGGGATGGGGGTAAGTAGGAGCAGGAGCAGACCAGTGATGGGCAGAGGAGGAAAAGGGGAAGAAATGTGCCTGGACCGAGGGCATTACTGATTGGCTACCCAAAAGATCATTTTGTTTTGTTTTCCTGGTTATTTCCTGAGCCCTTTCTAGGCACTGCAGGGTATCAAGGCAGAGTGAACCCCCCAAGTTCCTGATACTCTTCTGTTTTCACCGAGTATCAGCCCCTGCTGTCAATAATTCCCTTGCATACAATCTCAACTCCTTCTCCTCTTCCCCTCTTCACGATTGTCCTGAGGCAGCTGAATGTGGTTGGGAGAAGAGGGGAGGAGGCGTACACAGCAATGTGGACATGTATCACTTGAAATTCACGACCAGAAACCTCCAGGCCCTCGGACTGCCCAGGAATCCCACTGCATTCCCTGACCGACTCGATTTACCCTCCCTCTTACCAGCACAACTATTTCAAACTTTCTCTGAACTCCTCAAACCTCCAGTTCCCCTCATTCCTCCACAATCTCAATGGATGAGTTTGTTTCTTATTTCACAGGGAAAAGAGAAGCAATCTGCCCACTACAGGTATCAGTGCCTTCTCTAGTGTCATAAAGGATAAGCTGTCTAAGCAGCGCCAGCCTCTCCACTCGTGTGCTAATCTCGTCCCTTCTCGGAGGATCTGCTGTTAACAATTGTCCCTCCTTCCACCTGCATCAGCAATTTGCTTTCTCTGCCAAGTCAATTGCACAAACATGCACCATCTTGAAACAGAAAAAAGAGACGGCTCCCTCGCCCTCCACACTCTTCTTTGGCCGCTGCCCCTTTCCTCTGCTGTCCTTCACAGCTAAGTCTCTTAGAGGATCTGTCCCTGCTCCTGTCTCCACTTTCTGCTTCCCATTTTCTCTTAAATCTAATAACATCAAGATTGTCTGCACTATTCCAGGTCAAGGTCACCGGTGACCCCAGGCTACAGATACAATAGACAAGGCTCAGCTTTTGTCTTACTGGCCCTCTTAGCAGCATTTGTCCCTGTGATCACTCCCTGCTTCTTGGATTCCTCATGTCTTGGTCACCATATCGTCCTTGTTCGCCTCCCACTTCAGCGGGAGGTGCTCTTTACTTTCCTTTGCCAGATTGTCCCCATTTTCCAAATTGTGCAGGAGGAACATTCCCCACTTTCCAGCAGCACTTGAGTAGGAAATGTCCTGGATGATGTATTTCATCACAGTGGTTCTAACCAGCTGACGATGATCAATGACCACCAATTTTCAGTGACCCAGGACACCAGACACTTACTGCACCTAACTGGAGACTCTTTGCTGACCATCGAGAAGGGAACTTGTTTTAACCAGGCTCACACAGACCTATGCACTCGAATCAGCACCCAAAGTGCTGATTTTCAATTCTTCATAAGCAAGACCATGATATAACCCTCTTCCTATGACTTTAAAAACTCTGACTTTTCTTCCTTGGAGAAATTCACTGAGAAATCACTCCTTGCCTGCCATGGAAATAAGCTCAGCTTAAAAAAAAAATTCCATGGGATCTTTATTTTTTGACAATTATTAAAAGTTGGAGAACTTGGGCCTTTTCTCTTCTCCATCTAAACTCACTCCCAAAGTGATCTCATCCAGTTTCACAACTTTAAATACCATCGATACGCTAATGCTACCAAATTTATACCTCCAGCCCAGTCTCTCCCCTGAATAACAGAATGTATATCCAACTGGCTGTGCCAAGTCTCCATGGTATTGTCAGATAAGCATGTCAGACTTCACAAGGGCAAGACAAACTCATGATACCCCTAAGCCCTGGGTTCCCCATTTCAGAAAATGATACTAACATTCATCCAGCTGCTTGGGCCAAAAACCAAGGAGGAATCCTTGATTTCTTTCTTTTTCTCACAACCCTTATCAATTCATCAATAAATATTGATGCTGTGCCTGAATTTTCCCCTCTCATCTTTTCCCTCCTCACCTCACATCTTGACTACAGCTCCCAGCGGGTCTCCCTTCAGTCTGTTCTCACAGCAGTTAGATGGACGCTTCAGCTCTGACATCGCTTTCCAATGTCTTGCCATGGCCCAGCCCTCAAAGGCCCCCCATGATCTGGCCACTGGTTCTCCCTTTAACCTCATTCCCAGTCATGTTTCCCTTGTTCATGGAGCTTGGTCCCACAGGCATCCTCGCTGGTCCCCAAACTTGCCACACAAGCTCCCACCTCAGGGCCTTTGCACTGCCAGTTCTCTCAGCCTAGAACGCTCCTCCCCCTCAGAGGCAAGTGGTCACTCCCTCTTTCTAGCCAGATCTCTGCCCAAATGTCACCTCCTCAGAAAGAGCTTCCCCATCATCCTGTCAAAATAGCACTCATCGTAAACCACTCCCCATCCCCTGCCCTGTGTTATTTCTTACGTTATCTCTGTGTGTTATGTAGGTTCATTTGTTTATTGTGAACCTCCTGCGCTAGGCACTGCTACGTCCCCATGCCTGGAACATAGTAGGCACTCAATAAATATTTGCCAAATGAACAAAACCAGAGCCCTGGAGAAAGTTATTAGCTCTGGCTCTTACTATCTGTTAACTTCAGGCAAATCAAACTCTGTGAAACCTCAATTCTCTAAAAATGATGATAAGAATAAGAATAGTACACACTCTAAAAATCTAAGGGTTTTATAAGGACCAGAGGAGACAAGGCATGCATGATATGCTCTTTAAATATCACTTATATTATTCTTAAAGTTTTATGCTTCTATCTCTGTTTTAGAATCCAAAATGAATGGGAGTCTTGGTCCCTTTCCTGTATTCGAGCCATCTTGTGTCAATAAATACAATGTCTGGAAATCAAAAGTGCTCCCAAAGAGATGCTTCTCTATTACTCACTAGTTAATTATTGACACGGCCAACTGTACACAATCTCAAATTTTAGCCACTTGGCAATGTCTCTATTTCTAACCTTTACTTTCACATGTTTCATTGCATGTCTATTTATTCCTAAGCCAATATGTATAATATAGTGAATATATAATACTTGTGTCAGTATAAATAATAAAGAGCTATGCATGCATGATGGTTATTTACTTGAATGCCCTGGGCCCACTAGCAAGCATGTTTTTACAAACCTCCATCAATAATATGTAACAAATGCTTCCATTCTAAACACTCCTTGGAACAGCTCCTACCTTGCCTGTACACGTTTTACTTATTTATTTTCCTTCCAAGAATAAAACAATCAGTGACAGCCTGCTAGTTTTTTTCCTGCTTATTTGAAAACACACTTAATAATGCATTCTTTTGCAATGATTTTGTGCCACACAAAACAAAGCTTAACTTGGCCAAATAAATAGAGGTCCGGATGTCAAGCAGGGGTTAGTGAGCACAGCTGGGCAGCGAGCACAGGACAGGCCTCCTTTTGGGATTGGCAGCCCAAGGGAAATGGTCTGGGTATTCACCAGCCTGAGCCTGCACCTGTTTAGCCAAAGAAACATCCTCAGTGAATTTGCATGACTACTAGAGTTAATGGTGATGGTGATGTTGGAGTGGTAACAGGCTGTTAGTTTATTATGAAAACAGGGATGCAATTTCAGAGAAAAGAAAAAGGAGAGTTTGCAGATGCACCGTTTGTCCTAAACACAGAGATTCTGCACACCTTTGCTGGGCATGGAAAATGAGGGGGTTGAGCTAGCTGTTCACGAAGGTTCCCTCCGGTTCATACATATTTCGAGCTTCATAGTCTGCTTTCACATTTTCCTCCAGCTGCTCATTCAGAGAGGAGCCGTTAGTGTCAGGGGCGGAATTTGAATGGAATTAAACAGCCCTCACTCCACCTCACCTTTCTCTAAGCCCCATCCCTTCCTGCCAGGAATGTTTGTGCTCTTTCTTGGCAACCCAAGTTCAGAAGAAAAAATTATTCTCCCATAATATTCTTTTGTACTGTTGAAAGTCATAGTTTCAATACCTGCTTCTTGCCTCTCCCCAACCCCAAAAGGACCCATGAATAACTACTGAGTTTATTCAATGGTGAAGCACATCTGTCAGCAATGAAAGCAGGCAGCCCTCCCCAAGGCACTGCACTGAGGTGTGCTGATGACAGTACAAAGGAAATTGTTAGCATGGTCTTCACCCTTGCCCTTGGGGAGCTGGTTACCTGCGAGGTATCCTGGAGACACACCAAAAACGGAGTCACAAACAGGTTGTCCCAGAAATGGCTGAAGTATGTCAATTTGGCCACTGTTTGCTTTTTCAGCCTTATTTCCCATTCAGAATCCTTTCTTTCATGTTCCCTGGTCCCCATTACACCTTAGTCTCCAAACTTTTGCCCAATCTGATCTCTGCCTAGAACTCCCTCCCCACCCCTTGCTTTCCTAAATCCTACCCTTTCCTAAAAGGCCAACCCAAATCCTTCCTCCCCAAGGTCCCCATCTTCCCTGTGCTGGAGCCCCCTCAAAGCAGTTGAGCTGGGATTAAGATTGTGCCAAAAAAACTTGCACTGGGCTGCCCACCTCCTTAACCACGTCTGGCTTGTGGCCACCTCGGACGGTGCACTGTGACCATTCACCAAACATGTTGCTCATGTTGATGGGTTATAATAGTAGATTAATTTCACTCACAAATCTCAAGCTTCAGGCCTATTGCTTATGTAGAAATATTGTTTTGCTCACATATTCAGAAAAAACTTAGTAAAAACATTTCATGGAGGCTGTTGTTTGATCTCATGAAGGACATGCTTCTTGGGGGCAGGGGCAGGTGCTGGGTGGATCAGGGGCACAGACCTATTTTATTAGTCAAGATACCACACCTATGCAGCCACTAGTGACTCATAATTTGTGGCCAAAGTCAGATAATGAAAGCAATGTGACATTTGATGCTGCCCCTTCAGAATTTGTCTCTCTTGGATAGTCCCAAGTCATGACATTTTGACTTCTGTAGAGACGACCTCAGTGTCCCAGGTAAGCCACTCCTGACCAGCCTGTGAGCCCTGCAAGTCTCCTCTTGCCCTGAATCCCTGCTCCAGGTGCTCAGTCACTGGTCCTACCTACCCAGCCAGGGTGGACTCGCTGGCTTTCTGTAGCCATGGAAGACTAATTGGCATTTTTACTAATCTTAGGGAGCAATGGACAGGGTATCACTCTCCAGGTGGCCTGGTTCTTAATATCCCACCCCACCCTGCAAGGCTCGAATGCTGCCATTAGCAGGGCAACGTGACTATCTGCTCTGGGCCCATTTCCGTGCCTTGCTCATACTCTACTCTTTATGAAATTTACTCCGCTGTGATCTCAAGCCCATTTTCTCCCCCCAAAATATGTTGACTAGCATAATAATCAAAAGAAAGGCTTTGAACTGCCACTAGGCCTTTTATCTTATGATCTCAGAGAGCTTTACCAGGCACTCAATAATTAATGTACTGAAAGCGACACAAAGACACAAAGACAGGGCAGCCTGAAAAACCAAGTCCATCAAAAAAAAGACCTTTTTCTTTGGAAGCCAGGGGGGCCTTGGAGGGATACTCATCCACCAGCGGGCCCAGCAGTCCCTGGGCATGTAGGATGAGGATAGGCTGCCAACTATCCAAGAACTGGCTCTTCTCTTGATCTGATATGTCAAGTGGAGAAGCGACAGTTACCAGGGTGACCCCTGAGATCATGCAGTGAGTGCCCCGGGAGGGTGTGGGCCACTTTCACAAGAGGAGCTGGGGCCTGCAGTGTGGAAGAGCAGTACTGACAACTTACACATTCATCATGACTTAGGGCTCTCTTCAGAGCCATCCACCCATGTGATCCTCACAACGACCCTGATAGTCAACCTCTTTTACAGATGGAAAGACTGAGGCTCAGAAAGCATCACTGCCCTACCCAAGGTTGCATAGCCAGTGAGTGTTGGGACAGGACAGACAACTGCACAGCTTGGCATGTGGAGCAGCTGGGAATGCCACTGTACAACACAGGCCTGTTGGAGGTGATGTTGATTCCTCTGGAGAACAGGGACATTGAATTAAACACAGAGGAGAGACACTGACCAGATCACAGATGCCTGCAGCTTTCTCCTAACTGAGGACAACAGATCCCATCAGGTCAACAAGGAAGGTGACCTAGAAACATGTACTTTCAGTCAAGGTGACTGGCTCTCCAGGGCCTCAGGCTCAGCAAACATTGTTTCCATAGCAACCACCACCAGGCCTGATGCCCAAGCCCTCGAGATGGGGCCTTAGATGGTCAAGGGCAAGGATGCTTAGTGTGAGGGGAGGATGAGGGACAGACACTTTCTACTAACTTCCAGACCTTCAGGAGAAAGAGTCTGTCCACCAAGAAGCCACAACTCTAAATGTCACAGGGCTCAGCACAAAGACCTCTCCCCCCTGGCCGGACTCGTTTCCAGAGACAGGCTGGTGTGCTAGAGAGAGACCAGGGTTCCTGGGAACAGTCATGTTACTGCCTGACCTTGGGTAAGCTGCTTAACCTTTCCGAAGCTTTGTTTCTCTGCATATAAAACAGAACTCATCACGCTTTCCCAGCCAACTTTGGGGATGCTCAGAGAATTAATGAGACAGTATATACAAAGCCCTCAGGCTCTTTTGAAGAAAGGTGCACTGGAAATCCTTGCGCTCTTACTAAGGGGCATTGTCATGATGATACATTCTGAGACATTCTTCACCTGTATTACTAAAATAAACTCAGCGGGCATTAAAATAGACAGGCCAACAGCCTAATTTGCTATGCCCGACTCTGAAGCTGCATCTCCCTTTAGCTTCTGCTCATCTTGCACTGTGAACAACGGTGGTCACTGCCACCCTGGCCCCTAAGCAGAGGCTCCTAGTGAGAGAGTTGGAAGGGGCTGTGAAGACTTATAATCTATAATATGTCTTCTTGTCACACAGATGAGGAAGCTGAGACGCAGGAAGGGACAATGCTTTATCCAAGGTCATCTCAGTCATGAGAAATCATGAGATCCAGTCTTCTGTCTCCACTTCTGTGTCTCACCCCACCATGGAGGAAGGGAGGAAGGAAGGGAGGGAGGAAGGGGAAGAAATTGGGAGACGTGTTTTTGCTCTTTAGACCTTCAAATTGCTGCTCTGTGCAATACTGTGGGATGAAATAAACAAAACTAAGGAAGAAACCAATACTTCATGTGTGATATGCACACTGGGTGCCGTACAACCCTTGTCTTACATAAGTCCTACAATTTTCTGAGTGGTAGATTATTATCACCATTGTCCAATGAGGCAACTGAGGCTCAGAGAGGTTGAGTGACTTGTCCAGGGTCCTGGAGCCAACAAGGATGGTGCTAAGATGAACTCATTCATTAAGTAGGCATTTATTGAGTATTTCCTGTGTGCTGAGCTCTGCCCTTGGCAGGAGGGGTGCGTTAGTGAGAAGAATCAAACACTGCCTCCTGGGGCTTCCAGGCTGAGGGGCTTAGAGTGTGATGGGCAGCAGAGAACCTTCCACACAGCCTCTCAACTCCTTGCAACACCTCGGTGCTGGTATGCGTTGTGACAGAGAGATGCATGGCCCTGTGGGACTGTGGAACGGAGAGCCTGGATTCATCCGGAAGGCCGGGGAGGATTGCCTGTGAAGCCGAGGCCTGAGCTGAGGCCCTGCAGCAGGTGAGTAGAGCTAACTGGTTAAACAGAGTGGGGTGGGATGGGAGGCCAGAGAGGGCAGGAGTCTATTCAAACTCAAGTCTCTCTTAGTCCAGAGCACCTGCTCCTCACCACCAAGAAGGGTGAGGTATCGCTGAGGAACTCTGAAGGATGGACCAACCACAGTGACACTGTCCAGCAGAGGACCCTTGGAGATGACATTGACTGCACTGGAGAACAGGGACATTGAATTAAACATAGCAGAAAGAGATTGACCAGATCACAGATGCCTGCAGTCTTCTCCTAACTGAGAACAACAGATTCCTCCAGGTCATCCAGGAAGGCCACATGGGAACTGCCACCCAGCATGTTTCTACCCCGTGGCAGGACTGACCTGACTTGCCAGTCATCCTCCTGCCTTTCCTCTGACGCTCAGCCTGTTGGCCCAGCCTCCTGCAGAGAAGGGGCCTGGAATCCAGCCAGCAGGCCTCAGCCTTCCCTTTGCTCTGAAACCCGAATTCCCTTCTGGAAAAGTGAAGGGTCGACACTGCCCCAGGAACTGCTCTTGCAGCCACCTGGCTCCCATGATGAGCCTGGGCTTGCACTCTGCTCCCCAGGGCCCCAGGCCAGCACAGTCAGTCCTTTCACCAGCTCTTATTCTACTTTAAGGATTAGGTGAGGAGAGGCAAAAGGGAGGAGGCAGCCGGGAGAGAGAGAAAAGAGGGAGGGAGGAGAAGGAAGTGACGGCGAGGAAGTTCCCATTAAGGAATGGAGCCAAAATGAAGAGAAGAACAGTGGAGGGGGAAAAAAGAAATCATCTGATATTTTTCACTATCTGGAAGTTACCAAGAGAAAGTTATTCAAAGCACCACTGTAAAAAAGCCATAAAACACCTTGGAGAAAACATGAAAGTCACACTGCCACCATACAGATGAGCACCTTGGAATTAGCTGCCAAAGCAATGTCTAAAAAGAGGAAATTCAATGGCCCACGTTGCTGCCTCCTCTCCTCCCTCACGGCTCCCACCCGCTCCAAATCGCCTGGCTCTGAAGGCAGAGGCAGTAATTTGGAGCCAGCAAGTGTGAAGGAATGTTGAAGCTGTTATTTGCCTTCATGCAGCACATCCTGAGTGCATCTTTTAGAATATAATTTAAAATACACTTTCAGTTTTACTGTAGAAAATCTGAAAAAATCAAGAAGGCCTAAAGAAGAAAATAAATATCACCCGTACCTCTAGCATCCCAAGAACCCAGTGTTAACATTTTACAGTATATTGGTTTGTGACTTGGTTTTCACTCACTTAACAAGCTTGGCTGGGAAGCATGTTAAGAAGGGCAGGAGAGAGTTCCTCTGCACCGTGAGATCTGTCCCCAGGGCAGGGAGGAGATGTCATCCTTTGGCACCACCCAGGGGAGGGGCCCACACCAGGCAGCTCACAGGCTGGTGCAGGGATGCTGCAACCGTGGAAACTCAGGATGTTCTTGGGCTGGGTAAGGACCTGCTGTTAAATGCAGCATAGTCTCAGAGAGAGCAGAGGCTGGTCTTCAGTAGGAAGGGCAAGCCCGTGGGGATTGGGAGACAGCTGGGATATGAACGCACGGTAGCGCAGGAGGAGGCAGATATGCTGTAATGTGTATCCTCAGCATGAGTGGGGGTGGGGGGTGAGCAACTTATTCTCTGGTAGGTGCCTTGGAGGAGTCATAAGAAGGAAAGACCATAGAAATGTGCTATGTCAGTGCTTGAACATAGATGGTAGGTAGAGTACCTTGATTTTATGACCTGGAAGGGATACACAAGTAGAACTCCATCTCACTCTCCAAGGGACAGCCAATGAAAGCAAACTAGAGACAGAGTCCTATCTCTGTGGCCAGTGATGGCCCACAAATGCATGGCCACTCTTAAAGCCCCTTCATCTAAGGCTTTGATCGTCATAAAGGCTTAATAACATAAGAAAAAAAAATCCCAACTTACAGAAAAGGAAAATGAAAATCAGAGAAGTTGTCAGTGCTTCCCAACCTTTTTTTGTATCGTGATATACACAGAAAATGGTAATATTTGTGTGGCCCACTGGAGTACACCGAAGAGGCTACTTGCAGAGACAACTGGCCCAAGGGCTTCAGCCACTCCTGGTCCGGCCCAGCCTCCCAGAGCGCTGATGGGCTGGATGGGTCAGTGACTCTGCACACCTGTGGGCCATCTGCAGCACATGCAGAACCATGGCACACTGCTGGGGAAAAAGCTCTGGACCAAGAGATGTGGCCACAGTCACACCATGGGAAGTGACAGACACACTGTACCATCACCCTGCATCTTGCCCTGGGGACATTTGCAAACAGCAATAGAGATGTTAGCCACAGAAGGCTCCTGGGGCTTACTCTGTGGACAGTCGAGTCAAAAAAGGAGCAGGTGTGCCTAACACTATGTCATCACCCACACGAAGCAGGGGACATGGGTGAATAAGGGTCTTGAAGTTGGATCTGAGGAGACCTTGGGAAGTTCTCTAAAGCATTTGTAACTGCTAAGAGGCTTCACCAAAGAAAAGGGCTAAAACCTGGCTCCTTTCTCTACTTTAGAAAATTCAGAAAATAATTTCACAGGATGGTTATTGAATGGCCAAAAAGTAATGATTTCAAATGAGCGAGTTAACTGCTGTATGTAGCCTCATCTGTCATCATGTGAGCATCTTCTCAGAAGTCCCATCAGGATTAGGGGCTCAGCATGACTGATGACACTGGCCAACCACGATGGCTTGGCTCCCTCCCTCTGCCCTTCAATCATGGTGGCAGGAGGAGCCTTCTAAGGTTTAAGCATAAACTCTGAGAAATTGCTTTTGGCAACGACTCCAGGAGTAGCTTTCAAGATAATGGACTCTTTTTCTGTAAGTGGCTCTCTATCTCCCCAAAACTTCCTGGGTCTTTCTGTCATTGGCGATTCTGGGCAGCACCAGGACACGGTGGCTGCCGGCAACAGGTATAAGAGAAACTAAACCTCTGGCCTGCTGAATAGAAGGGTATATTAGATATGGGTGGGTCACACTCAGGCAGCATCTACACAACATTAAACCTCCAGATGAAAAATGAGAATTATTTCTTCAAACCCCCTATATCTCCAAATACAAATGAAAGATTTCCATTTTCATTAGGACAATATCAATCCAGCCCAAGAGAAGCAGTCAGGACTAAGAATTAAAGGTATCTGGAGCAGGCAAATATAACACAGGCTAACCCGATAATACTAGTTCTGCCTTCTATAACTGCGTATCAAGGACACTCCTGACTCCTAGGGATGTTCTGTCAGTGACTTTGATGGTGTCATAGGAAGCTGAAGGTAATTTCCTGCTAATTGCTCACACTTAGCAGTGGGCAAGGAGGAAAGGCCTCACTTTGCCCTGGGCCTTGCATACCAAGTAAACCCTTGACATTTGTGCAGGGTGCATCCAGAGACTCCTGGAATCCCCACATTCATGAACACTGCGGTAGCATGTCATTACCTCCATAAAATGCATTGCCATGATAGGCAGAAAACAGCAAATCACTAACCATCTAAGTGACTGGCAACCATGCCCAGTCTAATAGGGTATGTTTTTCAAATTCTTATCTCAGCAAAATGACAATTTATTACATATCATGCAATTTAGAGTTACTTGCAAATAGCAGAAACTGTGACTATTAAATCCACAATTGCTAAGAAGTTGCTGTAATCAGACTATGAAAGAGGAACAAAAATCAGATACAAAAGCTACTTTTTTCTACCTGCACTGGGGTCTCAGACTCTGAAATGGGCAGGGGAGGCAGGAACTGTGAACACACCCTCCAGAAGTTCCAGCCAGAGCTTCCCCACTGTCCACACTTGCAGAACAGTGCACTTTTCCTGCCCAAGGTCAGTACCAATTACATCTGTACTAGGTGAAAAGACCTGAGGAAGGCACATCCATGGGTTGCCAAATGTTGAAGAATGATGTAGATCGAATGCTTGTGTCCCCTGAAATTCACATGTTGAAACCTAATCCCCAGTGTGATGGTATGAGAAGGTGGGGCCTTTGGGAGGTGAGGCTTCTAGCAGAGGTCTCATGAATGGGATTAGAGCCCTTATAAGAGGCCTAAGAGAGACCCCTCACCCCCTCCACCATGTGAGGATGCAACAAGAAGGCACCACCTATGAACCAGCAAACAGGCCCTCCCCAGACACCAAATCCGCTGGCGCCTTGAGCTTGGACTTCCCAGCCTCCAGAACTGTAAGCGATAAATTTCTGTTGTTTATAAGCCACCCACTCTATAGTGTTTTTTTATAGCTGCCTGAACAGACTATGGAGGGGAGACCCCAAAGATAAAGACATTGAGTTCCTGACCTTTAAGGATGGATGGAAGGGGAGTGGCTATGAGACCCGCAGAGAGAAGCACCAGAACATGCAGCAGCTGCCAGGGGCTGGGGGCAGGAAGGAGCCCAGGAAGAGAGTAGGAGGAAGTCCACTTGCAGAGCAAACGGGAGAACATGACACCAAAGAGAAAGACACCTGACTGGCTGCTGGGCCTCTTGCCCTGCAAGGTGGCCCTGCAGAGTAACCCAGCCACACTCCCTGGAAGTCACACAGGAGCATGGGTGTGCTCGACCAGATCAGGGAACAGAAAACCTAGTCTCATCCAGCAGAATGAAATGGCAGCCAGGGCCTCTTCCAGCTTTGAAATGTCGTGGTGTGTAAAGGTATGTGGCAACAGATGTGGGACTTACAAAAGGGGCTGCAAACTATATTAAGGGGAAAGGAGGCCAGATGAGGAACCCTAGGTGGTAACATATCGTCTTGGAATTGAGATCAGCTGACACATCAGGCTGGCCCGAGCTCAAAGCACAGCTCCGCCACTTACTAGCACCCGAGTGACTTCAGGCAAGCTATTTATTTTAACTTCTCTAAGGTTTGCTTCCCTCATCTGCGACATGGGAACAATAACAGAACCAACCTTCCCTACTTGCCTTGACAGTGCTGTGAGAGAGTGCTATGAACCATGCAGCACAAGGCCTAGTATACAGTAACAGTGCAGTAAATGTTATTTGTATTATCATAAATAATTTATTATTATTATTATTATTATTATAGTAAATAAAAAAATGCTGGAAAAAATTTGAGCCCAGCCATTAGAGTTCTAAAACTTTAGGGAAGAGTCGTGTGGTCACCATAAGAGAGAACATTTGCTCTGTAGGCAACGGGTAAAGACGTGTGCTCCAGACACACTCACAGGGATGGAGCAGGTTTTCAGGGTGGTGTAGGCAATGACGGAAGGGGTTGCAGGGGCTGTCTTGGAAAAGGTGACAATGGGAGCTTCGGCGTGCTGAGCCTACGGCCTGCAGATCCTGGCAGACCGCTGGCCAGTATCAGGGGGTCCTGAACTTGAAGGTGCTGTAATGCTGGAGAGTGCCAGCTAGACCATCAGGCTGGGAGCCAGCAAAAGCACCAATCAGGTCATCAAGGTGAGAACTCTGGCATGGAAAAACAAGTTAGGGAGCCAACGAGGGGAATAAGCAGGGGGACGGGACATAAAAGCAACGCTGGGTCCAGGACTCACCCTCCTTCTAACTGTGTGTTCAAGATTCATCGACTTGGTAATCGAATAATTGATTACCAAGGCCCCCCAACCACATCTGAGCCCCTGCAAAAGGCACTGCACATAGTCTCCATCCCCATCTGCTCTGAAGAGTCATGGAGATTTCAGGTTTCAAATTGTACCAGAAAAAGGAGATTGGCTAATGTTTTTCAGACTTTTTTTTTTAACAGGAAAAGAGGATGGAGTTCAGGGACCACAGACCTGTAAGTTTAACAGTGCTCTTTGGCAAACTTCTGAAATGGATAATTAACCAGATGGCATAAAAACCTTTAGAAACAGAAATTGACCATAGGGAGACAAAACCAGTTCAGCGGGAATGAGATGTGGTCAGATGCAGGATAATATCTTCACTATCCAAAGAGCAACCTTTTCCTGCCCCCTGCCCCCCAAAAAGAAAAATAAGTTCAAAACAAAGACCCTTGTAAAATCTCTCTCTCTCTGAAATACACACACACAAACACACAGAAATACAAATAGCTAATAAATACTTGACAAAAGTTCAACTCCAGCAGTAGTCAAAGAAAAGCAGATTAAAACACTGATATACTAATTTTCACTTATTGAATTAGAAAATATTTAAAATATTTAAAATAATTTTTAATAGTTTAAATAATTTAAATTAAATTTAAAAACATTTTAAAATTAATTGGGTTCGGCACTGGTGAGAACAATGAGATAGCTAATCCTACACATTCCTGGCAGGGATATAAATTATAAATTTAATGTTATTTTTAATAATAATGTAATAATGGTTAACAATGAGTGATTATTATTTGTAAATTTCTATGCACATGTATCATGTTATTTATTTATCACAACTCTATGAAACTCTATGAAGAAATTAAAAGGTAAGAGTTTCAAATGCCCCAGAGATTCTAATTCTCACTTGTCATCTCTTGGGGGGAAGAATGGAAAATTGTAAGCGAGGGGATGAGATAGGAGAAAACTGGACATCCTATTTCCCTATTTAAAGTAACAATGCTGCACTACCCTGTAGATAAGGATTGATTAGCAATTTTGGCAACATATAGAATCTAAGAATGTTCATACCTTTGTCTTTGATTCTCTCCAAGAAAATATTCTAAATTTATAAAAGTGTTTGTGAATAATTACAGGTTTCAGTGATTTTATAATAGTAAATGCCATCTCAGTTGGAAACAACTTAAATAGCTAGCAATAGGTAGAATGATTTTAAAAATAATAATAATAGTAATATTAACTTTTATTGCTTGCTCATTATGTGCCAGGTGCTAGTTTAAGCTTTACTTGAATTATCTTATGTATTCCTTAAGAAGATCGTATAAGCTATACATTGTAATTATCCCTATTTTGCATATAAGGAAACTAGGCCACAGAAAAGTTAGTAATTTGCTCGAGATCACAAACCAACCTACGGCAGCACCAGGATTACAGCCTAGGCAGGCTCACTCCAGAGCTTTCACTGTTAACGATCAAACTCTCTATATTTAATTCCTTTTCATGATGGAATATTATGGAGCCATTAGAGATAATGTTTTCAAAGAGTTTTTGATAACATAGGGAAATATTTACATTATATCCTTGGAAAATAGCATCTATAGAATGATCTCAGCTATGTGAAAAATATACAAAGAAAATGCCTGGAAGGAAATACGCCAATTAACAGTAATTGCCTTTGAATGGTCTGGTTATGAGTCATTTATTTTCTTCTTTATACTTTTCTGAATTTTTCTAATGTACTAAAATAGTCATGTGTCATTTTTTTTTTAAATCCAGAGTGGAAAAAAGTAAGTCATGTTCATGCCAAATTACCCTTATTTCCATTTTGACAGTGTATTTTAAAATTTGACAAAGTAACTTATATTTTAGCACATTAACAAATGGAAACAAGGGAACAAATTTAACCAACAAAAATGCCTCAAATTATTTATTAATGGAACAGTGTTTCCTGTATTAAGTAAATAAAAGAGGACCAAGATTAAAGCTTATGCACTCTTGAATTTCTACTCTCCCTGCCCCAGTATCTAGCACAGTGCCTTATGCAGTAATAGCTTTAGGCAAATATTTATAGTATGAGTAACTTTATCTTGTCCAATATTTTTTTAAAATCATTGAAAAGACATAGAAGAAATGCTTATTGAATTTGTAGTGATAACTGATACCAATGAAAAAAGAATCAAGATTTTAAATTATCTAAGCCATACACAGGATGAAATTTAATACTCATGAAAGTTTCCAAAGCTATCAATTGTTCTTGTATCAGAAGTCCTAAACTGTTTTTATCAGTTGAATTGCTGATTTTGATTCTAGAAACATCCCAGGGAAATAACTGAGAATATGTACAAAGATCTAATCCTAGTGATGTTCCTCTCAGTACTTGAATTAGATTCGTAACAGTTGATGATAGGTTGAACATACTGTGGGCATCCCTAAAATAGAATATTATCCAGTAAAAAGATGTTGTAGAAATGTATTTATTAATGAAGAGATATTTTTATAATATGTTAAGTAAAAAAGGCAGATTATAAGACAATATAAACAGTGTGATCCTAATTTGGTTAAAATATATAGGCGATAACTAGAGAAAATGCGTGAAATCCAGAGCAGAAGGCTATACATTAAAACGCTGGGGGTAGATATTTTTGCATGGCGTAATTACAGGTAGCTTAGTATATTTGTATTTTTTCATTGTGCTCTGATGAATGTGAATGACTTTTGAAAACCAAATGTAAAAATATTCTCTATGCAACTATAGAATGTACTTGGGGGTATTGCAGTTGGTGCTTATTTTACAACATTTCATGTAAAAAACAAACAAAAAGAGTCTGGATGTATGATTTCCCCAAGCTCTGTATAGCCAGTAATGCAGCGTGGCAGCTACAAACGTGTTAATTTCAATCTTAAGCGACACCACTAGAAGCAAAACCTCTAGACTATGGGTACAGCAGTGACTCCTCTGGGCTCCGCAGTGGGCAAAGCACAGTGATAATATTGCATTCAGTTCTTGCGTTGTTTTAGGAAAAGAACTGACAAAGCAGGGAGTACAGAGCACAGCAAGCAGGTGGCAGAGACATCTGCCATGAACATGGTTTGCCCAGAAAAGGAGAGTCTACCGGGAGGCATCACCTCTACCCGCCTTCCCGACTTGTTGTCTGTTTTCTTTTATTAGTACATAATCCTCCCTGAGTATCTACCACTAGGCAGCATTCTGGGATGGTGCCCCAGCGTAACAGAGGACACCTTCATGGAGGGTGGAAAATGGTAGGAGTTGTAGTTGGAGTTAGACTCAGAACAAGAGAAAGGTTGTAATGAGGATAACCGAGCTAAGGTGAGAGGGAGAAAGACAGGCGCAAGAGGGGAAAAGGGGAAAAACACAAGCCTGGTGGGCCTAATGTGAGCCTTGACACCCAGATCTTGGCACAGGAGGAGTTGAGAAAGAGAAAGATCACCAGCAACTAGGTATTGCACCTAGTTACACAAACTGAGTGTCACACCGAAGTGGCCCTGGCCTTCATGGAGTTTGGGGTCTTATTCAATAGAAAGAGAATAACCAGATGGACTCTGTTGAAAAGTAGATGACATATTGCAAATTTGCATGCTCTTTTTTTGCGCAAGCATCATGCTCATATTGTATGTATCATTTGCTTTTTATCTTAAAAATCGCCTTCCACATTTATGTCTTGATAGCATAATTTAGCTTATGGGCCCATCGGGAAAATTCCATGACGTACACAGCCATCTACTGCTTTGTTGTCGCTCTGTAACTACAGAGTAGTGATGAATGCAGCTCATGAATCAATCCCTGCTCATACATAGAGGAGGTTGCCCAGGTTTTTAAGATCAAGAGACATCTGAAGCATGTTTTCAATATGTGGGTCTTAGGGCTTTTCAACGTGGGAAAAGGGTGTCGGATGAGGAATTGAAATTTCAAACAGGCATGATTGAAGGGAGACTCATTTACCCTCTATAGGGATTCAGTCCATTAAAGAGTGGCCTCGCCGGGCGCGGT
This sequence comes from Varecia variegata, assembly GCA_028533085.1. NCBI lineage: Eukaryota > Metazoa > Chordata > Mammalia > Primates > Lemuridae > Varecia > Varecia variegata. The sequence continues at coordinate 19,919,805 of CM052437.1, forward strand.
GGCTCACGCCTGTAATCCTAGCACTCTGGGAGGCCGAGGTGGGCGGATTGTTTGAGCTCAGGAGTTCGAGACCAGCCTGAGCAAGAGCGAGACCCCATCTCTACTAAAAAATAGAAAGAAATTATATGGACAGCTAAAAACATATAGAGAAAAAATTAGCCGGGCATGGTGGTGCATGCCTGTAGTCCCAGCTACTCGGGAGGCTGAGGCAGAAGGATCGCCTGAGCCCAGGAGTTTGAGGTTGCTGTGAGCTAGGCTGATGCCACGGCACTCACTCTAGCCCGGGCAACAGAGTGAGACTCTGTCTCAAAAAAAAAAAAAAAAAAAAGAGTGGCCTCAACTTAAAGCTAAAGCGTGGTAGGAACATCAGGAGCGATTCCCTCTACCCAGTGATTTCAGAACACATAAGGATATTTGCTATTGATAACCCAAATCCAAAAACAGCAAAACAACAATTTCTGTGACATATGCTTTCAAGAACATGCAGAAAAGGATGAAAAGAACATGGTTACATGGTTTGTAAAGTTTGATAAACCTGGATTTATATTTCCATCCTACCACTCAATAGATGTGTAATTGAGGCAAATTAATTAACATATTTGAGCCTCATTTTTCTCATCTTTTACAAAACTTAATGGGGATGAAAATTTTGCCTTATATCATTGTTAAAAAATTTTATGGGATGCATTTTGTAAATGCCAAGCACATATCAAGGACTGTTTTTTTTTTTGTTTTTGTTTTTATTTCAGCTTATTATGGGGGTACAAAAGTTCTGGTTAGATATATTGCCCATGTCCCTCCCATTCCCCCAAGTCTGAGCTTCAAGCGTGTCCATTCCCCAGACAGTGCACATCGCACTCTTCTTGTAGGTATACACCCATCCCCTCCTCCACCCCCATCCCCCCAAGTCAGAACTTCAAGCGTGCCCATTCCCCAGACAGTGCGCATTGCACTCATCATGTAGGTATACACCCATCCCCA
>CM052437.1:19921285-19966725 GCA_028533085.1 Varecia variegata
AAAAAAAAAAAAAGTCTAGCCCACCATAACTGGTTAAGCACACAGGACAGAGTGGGACTCACTTCGTCCTGTGAAACTAAAGAATAGAGGGAGGAGGAAATAGACTTCAAAAGAAGAGCCACCTCCCTTCAGCAAAGGAAGAGGATGAGAACAAGGATTCTCGGAACAGCCCAGATCACCTTCCCTTTGTCATTAGTGTGCCCCAAAGGACTAATTCCTGTTTGAATGGAGCCTGTAGTTTTGACAAAGTCCCTGAACATGACCCCTAAATTGATTTTAAATCCCTCTTCAGAAGACATGAAATGATAAAACACAGCGTCTTTTAGAGACCATCTGGCAAAAACCACCCAACAGATGGGGGCTTAAAATTCTGTTAGCCTGCGGCCTGCCAGTCTTTGTTTAAACTTAAGAGAACTGCAGGTGTTAAATGGGACCCCCGGATCTCAGGCCTCCTCAGGGTGCAGGTTCTAGTGAGGATTCTGTGAGAATTACCAGACAACTGGATCAGGACAGGCCTGCAGGCTCCAACCAAGCCCATTTTATGGTTCACATGGAGGTCCCAAGACACCTAAAATCTCCCTCTCAAATCCAAAGTGCTTAGACCATGTTTTCTTTAATTGAAAATTTACAAAGAAGGCTCTCAGAGAACACTGGATTTCTATATCACTGCATGCAAAATTTAGGCTTACAATCCAAAATACCTAAAGCTTGCAACTTTTCTATTTTCATATTAGTTTTGTACATGACTTTGGTACTAGCAGATGCCTAAGAGAGTGTCTCATCCAAACCACCATACACAGAAGGGATCTGGGGCTACAGAGGAGGAGCTACTTGCTGAAAGCTTTGCAGGATGTTGGTAGAAGAAATAAGATCCCATTTTGATGCAGTGTCCTTCCTGATATCTCTGCTACTCTTGGTCCACAGTGATGGGAGAGATGTTATGCTGGGGGTGGGTTGGACCAAGACAGGGAAGTGTCCCACTCCAGTTATCTATTGCTCTGTAGCAAACCACTCCAATACTTAGGGCTTAAAACAATGACACTATTTATTTTGCTCATAAATCTGCAGCTTGGGCAGGGCTTGGCAGGGGCAGCCCACCTCTGCTCCTCTCAGGGTCAACTGGGTCAGCTGGGTCAGCTGGGGCATTCAAAGGCTGGGAACTGGAATCATCTGAAGCTCATTCACTCACGTGTCTGGTGGTTGATGCTGGCTCTTGACTGAGACTCCAGCTGGGGCTAGAACACCTGGAAGTGGTCTTTCCGTGTGGTGCTCCTTCACACGTGGTGGCGGGGCTCCAGGAGGGCCATACCAAGAGAGAGAGCCACATGGAAGCTGTATGACCTTTCCCAACACCACCTCAGGGTATTCAGTGCCACTTCCTCTTCGTTCTGTTAGCAGACGTGTCACCCAGGCAAGCCCATGTTCAAGGAGAAGGGAATTAGACTCTACTTTTGGGTGGAAGGCATGTCAAAGAATTTGTGGCTATGTTTTAAAGCCACCACATAAGCCAAAGATGTCTTTTTCTACTACATGGGGGAGAATATGGGGGCTAGGTTTCCACTGTTTTAACAATCCCACAGGAGAGCTTGCTTTACTACATGTCTACCACTGACTGGGTGCCATGTTGCATGTTCTGTATGTATTATCTCATTCCTGTTTCGATCCTGACAACAACAGAGGCCATTCATCTTAGAGATCTTGTTTTTGCCTAAGTTTACTCAACTAGAAAGTAGCAGAGGCAGGTCCCATCCCAGGCCTGGACCAAGGGCCCATTCTCTTCTCATAAGTTATTCTTCCTCTGCAGTGGGCAGAAACTGTCTCCCTGGAGATACAACATCCCTGACAATGCTGAGCTCTCTAGAACTTTGATATGATTGAACCCTTTGCCATGTGTAATAGAATGAGCAAAATCTTCTCTTCCTGTTGCTGGTGAGGTCTACTTCCTGTGCAGATGGGCAGGAAGCTGAGACTCACAATTGGGTTGGAGTTCTCCTGGTGAAACCATGTCCACCTCTGTGCTATGGCGCGATCAGTGGTTCTTTGCCTGGTGGGATCTCTTTCAGGCCCAGCTTAAATGTCACCTCCTCAGAAAGTCCTTCCTGGATCACCCTATCAAAGTAGGTTCCCCCATGCCGGCACGTTCCATCACTGCCCGTGGTTTGCCTTCTTCATAGAGTGTGTCCCAATCTATAATTACATATCTCCCCAGTCACTTGCTTTTTGTCTAACTCCTGCCATAGTGTCTGGCAGAGAGTAGGTGCCAAATAAATATTTGTTGGATGAACAAATGACTGAAGGAAGGAATAATCCCAGACTGTGAAAATCTCGAGAGCTATAAATAGAGCTACTTTTGGCCTCAGGATGCCAGAACCGCAGGTCTACACCCCAAGCTCCACTGTGGAAGAATCAGGTATAATAACAGAGATCTTAATGAAATACATACTATAACTCAGATACTCTCCAGCACTTTATGATTATTATCTTACTTAATCCTCACAAAAACTCTGTGACATAGGTATTAGAGTTATTCCCACTTTATAGATGAAGAAACCGAGGTTCAGAGAAGATATGTAACGTGCCCGAAGCTAACACTGCCAGAAAGAAGCGAAGCTAAGATTCTCACTGGGTCCATTTGACTCCTCAGCCTGCTCTTAGCTATCAGGCAATACTTCCAACTATGGGTTTCATTAAAGGTTTGATTTTTAAAAATTAAAAAGCAGCTGGAGATCAATTTTAAACAATTAATTTTTGTGGAAAATGAGGATTGCTTACTTCTGTCTCCAACAACACATCACCAGCATAAAGTAGTGTTTGGACCAGGTCCATGCATGTTGGTGACAGGTCCCCAAATTATGGGAGCAGCATTTATGAGCCTCTCGAATCCTGAATCTTCAGATTATAATAGGGAGTAATGCAACAAGAGTTGGTTTTGTTTGAACTCTTTGAATAAGAGGATAATAATCATAATGTGCTGGGAGATTGTCTGAGTCATAGTATGTACTTCATTAAAATTGCTGTTATTATACCCAATTCTTCCATAATGGAGTTTAGGGGTATAGACCTGTGGTCCTAGCATCCTGAGGCCAAAAGCAGAAGCTCTCTTGCTTTTGAGATTTTCACAGTCTAGGATCATTCTTTCCTTCAGTCATTTGTTCATCCAACAAATTATTTAGCACCTACTCTCTGCCAGGATCTAAACTATTGTCAGCTCTCAGTTTTCTACTAGGCATTGTGTTTAATGCAACCCGTAGCACCCACGTTGCCTGCAGCATCTCCTCTAGTTGTGTGTTGCGATGTGCATAGGTAACTTGGAGACAGGTTGGTGAAAAGCCTGATGCTTTCTGGGCTCCTCCACAACTCTAGGTCTTTAGGTCAGTTTAGGAGGGAAAGTTCCTAACAATTTTTCCCAGTTGCTAGCTTTAAAATATCTATCATACTCTAAGACTTTTATGTTTTCTATCAGTTCATTGGTTTGAACCATATTCCCAGTGTCTTCTCACCAGGGAGAGAAAACTAGAATCTAGGCTGCATTTGCAAGCCCTTCTATTCGTAATGTTTATGCAGAAACATAACAGAGTAATGGAGTAAGCCATGTAGATGTTATGCTAAACCACAGTCCCTGAGATAAATCTCATGCAGTCCTATATTTCTTATAGAATCTCAGAGGTGGAAGGTACTTTAGGAAGCCACCAAGTCCAGGTCCCTTCTCAAAGCCTTGGCAATGACAGCGGGTTGTCCCTTCGGTCTTTCCTCCACCAGTTCCAAGTATGTTGGGAGGGTGTCCCTCTATTTCATGTGTGGCAGTGCTGACTGACAGCAAGGTCCTCCTCATTTAGATCTTCAACTTGACCTCTCTCAAACTGTCCTTTGGGAAGCTAGAAGGAAAACAGTCCATTTCTTCTCCTCTAATCAATGTTTTATTCACAAAAATATGTTCCAACCAATCTGAAATTTTAAAAACTTATTGTTGGAAACAGCTGCTCTTAAGAAAGATTGCTTTCATAATGAAACCTAAAAACAAATCCCAGAAACAGTTATGCACAGGGAGTAGACATTAAACAATAACGGTTGAATAAGGAAAATGAATGATGAATGAGTTTACTCACACCAATAAAAATGGAGGTTTCCATTATATTCTTTATAGATACTATTGGGTCATGATCAGGGTACATCGATTTTGTAGTGACAGGAGGAGCATCTCTCTTGGACCTCAGGGAGGGCTGATGTCTCTGTCCCCCACCCTGTCCTGGGAGACCAGAAGAAGCATCGGCTTATGTTTCTCATCTCCTCAGTGTCCAGCATAGGGCCTAGTACAGAGTGAATGCTCGATAAATACTCCAAAGAATTTCCAGCAATGGAAAGAGCACAGAGACCAGTCAGTCCAGTCATTTTCCTCCCAGAAATATAAAACGGAAACAAACTAGTAGTAGTATCCAGAGGTTATCTGAGTCTCTAACCTTAGAGGTTCCTATAATAGAAGGCTCCATATTTGAATGTCCCCCCAAACACCTGTTCATTTACTGTTGCTGTTCATTTACTGTTACCACAGTTTCCTTGATAGAAGACTATAGCCTGTCTAGCACACATTGTTAAGCTTTTCCTTCTAAAGTGGCAAGACCTAAAGAAAATTACCTTCAACTCAGACTAAGGTATAAAGGACAGTTGGCAAATCTTTCTGGAAAGCTACATGAAACTACAAACAAAAGAATGAGTCATGTGCATCTTAAATCTGCTTCTCTGGGCTAGATGGTGGTATAAACAGATGAGATTGTCTACCTGTCTCTTCTGGGAAAACAAAAAACTGTTTAGAAGGGCATTCCAGTGGATTTCCCTTCTTAAAGGGGGTGTAAGACCCACAAGAAGAGATCCACATGGTGCCTTTGATCTGACACTTATTAGGTATGGACCGGCTTTCCAGTGCTGTGCAAAGACATCCATCACCCTGTTAATTATCACACATTCTGAGCAAGCTCCAGGAAGTCTGAGTCAGGACCCACGAGACACTGGTGCTTTTGTAGGAGTCCTTGGTCTACCCTAGAATGACACTTTTCTACTCAAAGATGTGTTGACTAAACTATGAATCAGCAGCCCACACATAGCAGGTGCTCCAAGCATATGGTCCAAGGCAACACTTCTCAAATGCTAACGTGCATATGAATCACCTGAGGATTGCGTTGGGAACGCAGATTCTGATTAATTATATGGGGTGGAGCCTGAGGCTGTATTTCTAACAAGCTCCCAACTGATAAATGCACTGCTGGTTCAAGGGCCATACTTTGAAGCAGAGCAGGTCATTCCTAAAATTTAGGGTGTAAGAGGCCCCCGGGAAGCATGTTGGACAGGTACAATCCCAGGTCACCAAGCTCAAACGTTTGGATTCAGCAAATCTGAAATGGGGCCATAGTGTTTGCATGCTCAATGAGTAACCCCCAGTGATTTAGCAGAAGGCATTTAGGGGACAGCACTTTAAGAGATATTAACACAGAAAATTTTGTTGAAGGTGTGTCCCCTGGCCTACTACAGGAGAGAAACATTCACCTGGCATTCACTCCTCCTGACCATTTAGGAGTGGTGAGCACACTCTCAGGCACATCAAAATCACCTGGAGGTCTTGTTTTTTTTTTTTTTTATTTTTTTTTTTTTATTTCAGCTTATTATGGGGGTACAAAAGTTCTGCATAGATTTATTGCCCATGTCCCTCCCAATCCCCCGAGTCTGAGCCTCAAGCATGACCATTCCCCAGACAGTGCACATCGCACTCCTCCTGTCTTGTTAAAGCTCAAAGTCCTGGGCCCCACCCCGCAGAGATTCTGATTCAGTGGGTCTGGGATGGGGTCCAAGGATTTGCATTGCAAACCAGTTTCCAGGTGATGCTGACCTTGCTGACTTGGAGGCCACACTTTGAGAACCACTGGCCTCGATGAAAGGTAATCTTTTTGCAATCTGCAGAGGAGCTTTTCAACCACCCCTCATTATGATACGTTGGGGGTACCAGCTGTGTCTTTTAATACAGCTCCTCAGGTGCTAAGCACCCCCTCAGAGAACAAATACTGCAAAGAAAAGGCCCCTTAGTCCAGAACAGATTATAGAGTTAAATAAATATTCTCAGGGCCCCAGAAAGATATGTGGGACCATAGATCAACCAGGCCCAGGGGTCTTGGACCTCGAAGTCCTCAGGCCAAAATGCAAGGAAAGACCTAAGGTAGCTGAGAGGGAGGGAAGCTGCTACACAGGGTGGTGGGACCCCATTCTCCTTCTCAGTCCCTGGAGAAAAGGAGATCATGGCTTCCTCCTTGGCCCACAGCACCTCCAACCTGGTGAGCCCAGTCATTTGTTAGCTCACATAAGGGAAGCCTCAGTTTAGCAGAACAGCTCATTTAATGGAAACTAGGGTGGTCACGACCTGTGTTACTTCGTTGAGATCTTGCCCAGATTCTGCAAGTCAGGGAGAGAGAAATGAGTCCCCTTGTAGCAACCCGTTCTACTTGGATCTGCCATAGTCAGAAGTGGGCCCCCTTCCCCTAAAACAGTTCCAGACCCTTGAAAATAGGTTCATGTCAGTATCTCAAGGGCAGCGTTAGCCAGAAGGCATGAGGGTTCCTTGCCAGAAAGGAACCATCTAGAGAAGTATTTCAGGGAAGAGGTAGCAGCCAGAGAACAGCGTGCCCAGGTAGTCAGCACGTCAGCTGAGAGTGTGTGTCGCAGGGCAGACTCGAGAATTACAGTCATGTGTAGCTTAACAATGGGGATCGTTCTGAGAAATGTGTCCTTGTGCAAACATCACAGAATGAACTGACACAAACTTAGATGGTGTAGCCTACTACACACCTAGGCTATATGGTACAGCCTACTGCTCCTAACAGCAGGTTACTACACCAAATACTGTAGGCAGCTGTAACACAGTGGTATTTGTGTATTTAAACATAGAAAAGGTGTATTCAAAACACAGTGTAAAAGATAAAACATGATACACCTGTATAGGGCACTTACCATGAACGGAGCTTGCAGGACTGGAGATGCTCTGGGTGGGTCAGTGAGTGAGTGGTAAGCCAACGTGATGGCCTAGGACACTACTGTACACTACTGTAGACTTTAAAAACACGGTACACTCAGGCTATACTAAATTTATAAAAACAAAGTAATTGTGCTATAATACTATGACAGCTATCATGTCACAGGACAATAGGAATTTTGCAGCTCCTTTATAATGTTATGGGACTACTGACGTATATGTGTTCCGTCATTGACTGAAATGTTATGTGGTGCATGACTGCAGTTTTATTTGGGTTTGGCCTGCCCTCATGGTCCTGGTGGTGGGGAAGGTGTTGAATCGAAGGCTTATTGAGTGTGAGCATCTCAGCTTCTTTTATTCCTAAGTAATGGTTGCATTTTCTGCTCCTCTTGCCTTCTGCCGTGCTGAGTTAATGACTAACACCAGGCAATTGGTTTCTGAGGCAGCCTAGGATCCCAATTCTCAGGCCCTATCTCTATGAGGCCCCAGTTTGCCAAACCTTGGAGACAATTCTGAGGCAGTGACCACCATCCAGGAGGTGACATGTTGCCAGGAAAGCAAGAAGCAGAGCAAGTGTCCACTGTATCCTCGTGTTTGGGATTTTTGGGGACAGTTTCCGGCTCCAATATTCTGCCCTCTTATTCAACCACAAGTACTGATCTTTGGCAATGAAAATATATATAAACCATAGAAATACTCTTAATGATAATGGTAAAATAACAATGATGATAATTATAGCTAACATTTTTGGAACTCAAGTGGCATAGGTATTGTTATCTCATTTTAGAAATAAAGAGATGGAGGCTCAGAAAGCTGAGGTAGTAGCATAAAGCTGTTGTCATCTAAATAGTGTCTATCTGTCATCAAAGACCCTACCTGTTGTCTATAAAGACAGTCTGCAACTCACAATGGTTTGACTTAATGATTTTTTACTTTACATGCATTCAGTAGAAACCATACTTTGAATCTTGAAATTTTATCTTTTATTTTTATTAGTATAAATTATATTTATTATTATAAAATTGACTTTGTGTTAGATGGTTTTGCCCAACTGTAGGCTAGTGTAAGTGTTCTGAGCACATTTAAGGCAGGTTAGCTATATTCAGTGCATTTTTGACTTGACGCTATTTTCAACTTATGATGGGTTTATCAGGATGCGACCCTATCGTAAGTTGAGGATCTTCTGTGCCCTGTTGCTTCTCCCCTCCTGTACTGCACTGACATTGTAGAATAGCCCTGAAGGTAGAAGGAAGGAAAAACCATCTTGCCCTCTGAGCCAGCTCTGCCAACACTGCTTTTCCAGGGAGGCAAGGGGCTCACCCAAGGCTGAGACATCCGAGACTTAGGACGGGTACAAGGGATGGGGGCTTTGCTGGAGGGATGCCTGCACTTGAGCAGCAGCAAGCTGGGTGTCTGCCAGGGCCTGCAGACAGGCCTCCTGCCAAAGGGACTATGCGCTGCATACATGTCCAGCTGCCACGGGACCTTAAGGCCAGAGGGAATGGGGCTGCATGTGACATACTCAGACCCAGCCCAGGATCAAGTGCCGGTCTCCTTTGATGGGCCCATTCAGGCTCATGCCTCCCTCTCTATCCTACTGATTGTCAGCAAATGCAGAAAGGCCTTTGAAGCTAGCACTTTTCTGCCTATGGCAGAAACACACAGAGAGAGGAGAAAACAGGTCAGGAACTTCAGAAAGTGCAGTAAGATAGAAATCCTGCCAATGTTCCCGGTGCTGAAGCATTAAAATAAAATCGTTTGACAATTATTTGCCTGGATCGAGAAAGCGAAGTCATTTTAGGAGCTGCCACTAATCTTAAAAAATAACAAGTGTGATTTGATCCGAGCAAGGAACCAGAGTACTTGAAGATTTCTCCGCCGGAGGCTCCGCACTTTCATGAGGTATCGACAAAGACCCGAGGGTAAGTTATGGGGGAGCCACCACTGTGAGCTTTTGCAGAAGTGGCAGGAGCCGGCTAAGTTAAGATCAATGATTTCCTTGATTGCCTGGCTTCCCCCTCTCGTAAGCCCGGTCTCCGTCTCAATTTCTATTCCTATCGGCCAGAAAAATAAAGATTGTTTACAGAGCTGAAATAACACCTGCTTGGTTTATCTTATTTTAGAAACAATAAAAGCTAGGGAGTTGGAGGGATTAAGGAGGAAAAAAATCAATTGTGTTCTTTCATGTTGGAAACATTAAAAAATAAGTCACCCTGCTACCTGTTCTAAGGCCCAATTTGGCTCTCCATTACCCAGGGCGATTTCCAATTTCATCCTGCAACCTCCCAAGGTTCACACTCAACTGAACCATAACTAGGTGCCCTTGAAAGACTCCAAGAAACTTTTTCTGGTCAGTTTTTGACAATTCCAAGCCACGAATCTGATGCTAAACATGCTGAAAGAAATGGAAATGTTTGCTTTGGCATTAACACCCACAACAGTCAGCAGCCTGCGTCTGGCTGAACCACTTTAAATGTTTTCAATGTGTTTTATATCTTGTTATTTCATAGCATCTTTGTAAGAAAGCTAAGCAGATTTTTCTCCCATTATACAGATTGTGGGTGTTGAAACCAAAAAACAAAGCAACCAACAAACAAAAACAAAACCCAAAACAACAAAACTAGATGAATGGACTGGCCCAAAGCCACAAGGATAATAAATGGCTGAGATGGATTGGAATCCAGGTTTTCTAGTTTTCTGGCTCTTAATGCAGTGCTTGCTCTGCTCTGCCATGGAGCTTTGCAGGATGCTGCCAGCTCAAATACAGGAATGGTTGGACTTATCAGATAAGACAGCCAGGTCCTCAAACGCAGGCCATCCCAGAGTGACCATAAGCAAGCTCTGCAGGATGCAAAATACAGCATTCTTTCCTCCCTGGCTGCATCTCCCTATAGACAGAGATTTGGAGGAGGACAGGGCAATTTGAATGGTGACCCCATCACACACTCCATGAACTAACAACACACTCCCCTGCCCACCCTCACTGACTCAGGCATGATACCAATCACTCCCTGACTCAGTCTGTTCATCAGTGTTCCAAACCTATTTGAGAATGAAGATCTCCTTTTAAGCTAAAAATTTTTGCCAAGCCATGCACATGGGTAGTATACCTTACCAGTCACTGATACTATTATTTATCAGTAAGACAAAAAATTCTGAATGAGTTTTTAATTTCTCTAACCACAATAGCTTCTAAATCTATCTGATGAAAAGTACTATAGAAGTGTGCAGGATGAAATAGTCTCTCAGTCTCAGGAGGTGCTGGGCGCCGGCGGGGATCTGCAGGAGGGAAGTCCCCTTCTGGAAGACTCCAGCCGCAGGGCTGGCAGGAAGCATATGTGATCAGGTGATTTTGAGCTTTGTTGCCTACCAAGGAATGCTTGTGAAATTTTTCCTCTAGCAGCTTCTCTAGAGCACTAATTTGGGAAGGGAGAGACTAGAGGGCCAGTGGGGGCAGAGGGATGGGGAGGTCAGTGAAGAGCTTTCTGGCACTTTTCAACAATGAGGTGACTTCATTGCAGGAGCTGGTGGTCAACACTGCAGCCTGTGAACTGTTTGTCTCCCAGCCCAGCTCCCACCAGAAGACCAGGTCTCTTTATGCTGAAACATCTCAACCCTGCATGCCTGGGCTTGGAATCCCTGAAGGTGAGTGGCCCTGTATGAGGACCTATGCTGCATCACAAAATGGCTTTGCCAGGATGCTCCAGTGTGTCAAACACCCACACATCCTTGGCTCCATGCTGGGAAAAATCCCCTGGTTGGTGCTTCAAGAAGGAACCTTGCAGTTTTAGGGTAAGAATTCTCCACGGACCTATTTTACCACAGCACCTATTTCTGCAGACTGTCTTAGGAAATTGGGATTTCAAAGGGTACATGATAGAAAATGCTAACTTCAAGCCTTCCTTCTCCCCATCATGGACACTAACAGGTAGAAGAGGCTGGGTTTGAGAAGGGAAGAAATGGGAGACAGGGACTCACCATTCCTGGGTTCCCTGCAAGTACCAGGCAACAAACTAAGCGCATCATGTCCCTTCTCATTTAATTCTCTTATTAACTTTATAAGGCGCATATTAGTACCTACCTCCTCATTTTGTACATGGGAATATTAGGGCTCAGAGAGGGTATAGGACTTGCCCAAGCTCACGGAGCTTGTCAGTGGAAGAGCACCCAGGGCTGACTGGAAGGTTGTGCTGTTGTGTGTGCTCCTCCTGGGCTGTCACCACCAAGAAGGGAATGACACTGAAGGGAGATGCGCCTCATCGCATCCCTGCTGCACCACCAGTCCATTGATCCATCTTCAGACCCGCCAGGGCATCCCTTTCTGCCAGTGCTAAAATGACTTAAAAATAATAATAGACACAAGTTTTGAAAAGTACATGCAAGAAGCCTGCTATTGGCCCAGGCCCACCGCAGTAGTGCCAACATACACATGAAGCCACAACAACAACAACAACAACAATGAAATCTGAACACCATGACCAGGACTGATAGGTTCTACATACAGCGACACCAAGCCCCACATTCTTAGGCTTTCTGGACTCCTCTCTGCTCCCCTTCCAGGCCTTGGCACATGCAGTGCCCTTGGACTTTACCTTCTTCTTCCCCCTTGCACTTGGCTAAATTTTGGTCTTCCGTCATGGCTCAGCTCAGAGGCCCGTTCCTAAGAGAAGCCTTCCCAGGCCTCCCTGTTAAGTGCTCTTAAGGACCCCAGAACTTTTTGCTGATTCAGATCTTGTACCTGGTCACTCGTAAGTGTTTGTGTCATATCCGCCTTCCCAGCTAGGCTGTAGACTCAGAAGGGGACAAGGACCCTATCTGTTTATTCCCTACTCAATCCCCAGCACGCAAGCAATCCTCTGGAAACATATGTTGATATCTTTATAACTGCCTCCCTCACTCTGAAGCAAGCCCCTTAGCAAAGTATAACAGAACATTTATCCATTCGTTTATTCTTCAAGTTTGCACCAGTCACCGTGCTAGGGATTAGGAGCCTAACAGTGAGCAAGACCAGCAAGACCCTGCCCCCAGGAAGCTGGCATTGCAGTGGGACAGCAGGCCATGAGCAAAGGAGAGCAGAGAAGGGGCTAGAGGGAGCAGAGCCAGGGTGGCCAGGGAAGGCTTCGCGAGGAGATGGCGGGTGAGCAGAATCCTGCAGGCACTGAGGGAGTGAACTCCATAGGACAGTAGGAAGAAGGGAGTTTTAGGCAGAGGATGCCATGAGTGCAAAGGCTTTAAGGCAGGGTCTAGGAAAGGCCAGGAGACCACCGTGGCAGGAGTGATACATGGGAATGAGAGGGATAGGCTGGAGCAAGATGATGTAGCGACAGCCGGCCCTCCTGACCTCTTACTACATGTCATATGCTGTTCCATGCACCGCAGGAGACATCATCATCCCCATCGTGCAGTTGGCACAGCTGAGGCCTAATTGCATAAGTGGCAGAGCTGGGATTAGGACCCAGGCAGTCTGATCCAGAGCTCATACTCTTGCTGTGCCACCCTTTATGTCCTGGCAGTAAAGTTTCCAGATAAAATACAGGATGTCTAGTCTTATTTGAATTTCAGATGAATAGCAAGTAGTTTCTTAGTGTAAATGTATCCACAGTGTTGTGCAGGCTTCCTGTTTTTGTTGTTTCTGTTACTGTTGGGATTGTGTGTGTGTGTGTGTGTGTGTGCATGCGTGTGCAAAATCTGTCAATGCCACCTGTAAGCTGTAATAAACTTTGGGTTTTTTTCTGAATGTGGTGGGAATTCTCTACAGTGGAGGTCAGCAAACTTATTTTTCTATAAAGGGCCAGATAGTGAATATTTTAGACTTTGCAAGCTGCATACAGTCTCTGTCACGGACTCCTTATTTGATTTTGGTTGCCGTTGTTTGTTTTTAAGCAACCTTTTGAAAATGTGGAAATCATTCTTAGCTCATAGGGCGCACTGGTCACAGTTTCTGGTCTCTGATCTAAAGGGTTCTGAGTACTGGACAGGCATGATCTCACTGAGCTCTTGATTCGTTGCACCCAGGAAAAGTTGTCACATATTCCTAATAGACAATATTGACACCCTACCCATGCACTCCCATTTGGGGAGCATGGAGGGGTTGGCTATGGTTTTAGGTTCAGCACCAGCTAGAGGAACAGCTGCCTGCAGGCCTGAGCTGGGACTCACTTTAGCATGAAGGTTCAGCCACGGCTCCTGATGGACAAGGCACTGGTTAAGTCTTTTCTGAGGACTAGGCTTAGCCTAGTTGTCTTTGGGATGCTGGTTTGACTCCAGGGCTCCCATGCTCATGGGATGTATCAGAGATGAACAGGATTTGCACCTTGTGGACCAAGTCCCCTTGGGCTCCGTCTTGCCTCCCGTCCCTCTTTGCATTGACTCCAGGACCCTGGCCCTCTCCTCGGCTCCCTCCTCCCTCCCTGGCTGTGCTCTGGCCTTATTTATCATCTGTCTTGCTGGGTGACCCCCTTCCTGGTCTTTTTTTGCTTCTTTCTCTCCTTCTTCCCCTTCTAATTAAAAAAAGCTTCAGCCAAAATGAATTCCCTCCTCTGTCATGCCTTCAAGTTCCCATTCTCTGGACATTTCAGGTTTGCCTTAAAGAGCACCTGAGACAAAGCCTGCTCTCCTTTTGTTCCCACATGCCCTACCAGGGCCCTTCACGGGCACGAATCTCTCACTGCCTCTTTATATGTTTGGTGTGCGCTGTCTTACAATTTGACTTTTCCAAGGATTACAAGCTAAGTCTTGCTATTTTTTTTTGCAATCTGCAACCCACATTTCACTTTGCACACAATGAGGGTACAAGTATATTTGTGAAGTGGAATTCCTTCCTTTCCCATCGCTTTTCTCTCTGTGTCTAAGCTGTCTCCCCCCTGCTTGCTAGTCACACCTCTTTTCTGAAGTTAACCAATTTGAATGCAAGTCTGCAAGATGCTTCCAGATTGTCACACAGGACCTTTTTCTTCATTATTGTACCTTCCTATTCCTGGAGAATATTCATCATCCATCACCTAACTTAGGTTTTCTGTCTGCCTTTCCATTTAGCCAATTTAGTGGGTGATTTAGCTAACTGTATGGTGCCTGCTGTACAGGAAATGGCAAGTAATAAAAAAACAGTCAAGCAATACTATTGATGGAGACCACCACTGGGTACTTAGGAAGTCCTAGAGAAATCAAAGGTACTTGGGCATGCATGTGCACATGTGTGCATATGTGTGCACACGTGTGGGATCGAGAGAGAGGACTGTTGCTTCGATTTAGCCTTCTAGGGACAGGCCACGCTGCAGGAATCTTCCCCTCGACGAGCTCTCCGAACATTTTCCAACGTCTGGCTTTGACCACTCTGGCTGTTTTAAATCAGAAACACTCTGGCTTTTGGACAGGTTTCAAAATCATCATAAGAGAGACGTCTATAATTTCTCTCTCTCTTTTTGTCTCTAATCCAGTCCTTTGGGTTGCATGCTCTTGTCGAATTTGTAGCTGGAGGAACCCAGTAGTGATAGGCACCGTGATGAACAGATCTGAGTGTTTATTTAACAACGCTGCAGATGAATAAGTCACCGCTTCCCAAGTCGAAAGCCATTGTCACATTAATTCATTTGTGTATACAAGATGTCCACTGCTCCTAAGGGTGCAAATAATAGCTTTGCCAATATGAAAGCAAAACATAATTACTCAACAATAAACACACTGTACACTGGTAACAGCTGTTATCAACAGCACTTTTGAAGCCAAAACAAAGGAAGTATTATAGGATTTTTTTAAACCCCCTGTCCATCATTCTCAGGAGGTAAAGTTATTTCATTTATTTGTTTCTCTCACAGCAAGTGTGACTAAGCTAAAAACATTTTACTCAGCTACCATCCTCCTCCTGCTTTGAGGTCAGGAAAGATGCCTGGTCTCATTTTGTCTAGCTGGAAAGTGGGAAAATGAATTCTAAAGGAGAAAAACTTAAAAGGTCTTCAGGACAGTTCTGTTCATTGAGCGTGTAGGGTTTTATTTTATTTTTTCCCTGGATATTGGAGAACTAGCATTTGATGATTGCTTTAGTCTGGTTGTGAATTTCATATTAGCCTTCTAGACAGGCAGAGGCCCACCTGGCAGTGGCTGATCACCATTTATCCTGAGAATCCTGTCTGATACCCCTAATTGAGGGGAGGAAAGTGGTGGTAAATATGGTCCATTTGGAGAATTTTCTGAACATATATTTATATAGCCACAAGAGCCAGCACAGCACAAGGAAAAACATGAGTAGCCAGGATCTCCTACCATCACACACCCCACCTTCCTCATGCTCAGCCTGTCTGTAGAGTCTGCTGGACTTACGGTGGGACTTCTGGCACTGACACTTATTATCTGGGTGACTTCAGACGAACAATTTAACTCTCTAAGCCTCAGTTTCTTCATTTGTAATATGGGGATAATAACAGTACTTACATCCTTACTGGGTGAGGATGAAATGAGAAAATGCACGCCAAAGCCCTGGATACTACACCAGGTACATAATAAGTGCTTGATAAGCGCAAATATTATTATTATTATTATTGGCTAAGCTCCTCCAATGCAGAACCTCACCAAGGCCTACCCTTCTCAGGGATGTCTCAAGTCCATTTCAACCTCAAAATGGACCCACCAGACTCCATAAAACCCCAATCTTTGCTAACTACTCCGATCAATGACCTGGTCTAGGTAAGTACCAGTGGATTCGTGGGTTACCCTGTTTGACTGACAGGTACCTCTCCTGTCACAGGCATTACAGACATCCCTGTTGGGATCACTGCTAATTTTTATTTGGGGTGGAAAGGTATTTGATACTCTGGAATCCAACCATGCAGAGAACTTTTCAGACAACTCACTAAGGTACAGCAAGACCAGGTGAGCTGTCCTCATCGTGCCTCAATGTGACCTGCCTCCCCCAGGTACTCTGAAGGAGCTTTTGGCTGTTTCCATACCTGCACCCATCCAGAGCCTCATGGTGTCTCCTCAAACCCCCGCCCCTTCTGCCCCAAGGAATGAAACAGCTGCCTATGGCCCAAGGCTTCCCAGGAAGCTCTGATGAATTGTCTCCGCAGTTCTGCTCGTGCCTGCCAGGGCACACAGGGCCCACCTGCCCAGAGAGAACACACCTCCCTCTTAGGAACCTTGTTGTAACATTGCAGAATCCGGCAGCTGCAGCGCTGATGTGGCCTTAGGGAACC
This sequence comes from Varecia variegata, assembly GCA_028533085.1. NCBI lineage: Eukaryota > Metazoa > Chordata > Mammalia > Primates > Lemuridae > Varecia > Varecia variegata. Next base: position 19,937,486 of record CM052437.1, read on the forward strand.
CCTACCCACTAACAGAGAATGACTTAGGGAGCAGACACAGCACTTCGTTGCTGTAGAACCAAGAGGCTCTCGTGACAATGAGGCCCAATTTGTAAATTTGGGACGTAGCATAGTATAGAGGAAGAAAAAAAACAGACTTTGAAGGTAGACAGTGGGCCAAAGTGCCAGTTTTTCCAGCCACTTCATGATGTGGGGCATGTTCCTTGACCTTTGGAAACTTGGCCCTCCTGTGTCAAATGGGTCCCCAATAAGACAATGAACATGGCTCTGACTAGAGAAGCAGGTTCTCCTGAGGATCAGCTCTCCTTCTTCTCAGCTGCACCTTGAGGGCAGCATTACCCCAGGGTGTGCAGAGTTATGCTCTTCCTGGAGATGGAAATCCTTTAAAAGCACAAAGGAAGAGCCAACACTGGCAAGCGAAGCAAAATAGATTGGAAATGATATTCAGTGGAATGTAAGCAAAGAAAGCAGAGCAGCTTTCCCCTTCTGCTGTCTGCTGGGAACTCACTGGGGAGCCCCTCAATGGCCACCCATTAAAGAGGCTGCCGGGCTTGTCCTCTGGCTCCACACACCTACAGGTAGACGGTCCCACCTGTGAAACAGCTTGCCCTCTGTGGGCGAGAGTCACCCTCCTAGACAAAGGCAGCCTTCTAGATGGGGTGAGACATCTCTCCCCTTGGGTTCCAGTAATGAGTCCAGAATTTTAGAAGGACTTTAAGCAGGAGGCAAGGAGAATACAATGTATATTTAGTATCTAATTTAGATGGTTCATTTAAAAATCAGAAAGCATTCACCTCTACTCAAAAATGGCCCATTCTAGGTTAAATTCTTAATTATTCTGGAAAATGCAAATGAGAAGCTATAAATATAGAGTAGGGGAATAATCACGGTCTGCACAGTGTAAATTCAAGTCAATCGGTAAAGAGGGAAGGAAAATCATTTGCCTTTGACATTAAATCCAGCTGTTCTATAAAGTCGGTTTTCCCTAGCCGGGGATTTTGCATTCGCTATGACCAAACCGTCTCCAAAACCTTCTGAGTTTAGACAATCCTTAATCTGAACATCTAATAGTTCATTCTTCTCTAACACCATTGAACACTTCCATTAAACCAAAGTTATTATTATCAACATTATGAGGCCTGTCAGAGAAAGCCCATTGTTCAAACGAATTGACCTCACTACAATTGACCTTCACATTGCTCAACTGTTTGACAGTCAATTATCTCATGATCTCCCTTCAAATGGGCCTCATTGCTGAAATAACTAATCCATTACGGAGGGAAGGTTATTTTAATAGCTGAGCAGAGGGTTGCTTTTTGCAGTCGCCCCGTGAGTATATATTGTGGAACAACTTGTAGCCCTTGGTCCAAATGACAAGAGAAAAGCATTATGCCAGATCCATGTTTCAGGGAAGGAAAAAAAATGATAATAAAAAATTGGTAGGACTCAGTTATGGCTGAGATGATGTTAGCTCTTAAAATGTAGCAGACCTTGGAGACATAGACATATGTGCCTCTGAACTGTGAAACAAAAGAGGAAGTGAGGATAAGGGAGGTTTAAGCAACTAACTGAGGATGTCCCAGACGCACAAGAAGGCTGGCGGAGACCCCAAGTCCCTTTCTAGGTCCAAGAATCTCTGGCGCTTTCTAGCTGTGTGACATTAGACATATTGTATACCTTTGCTAAACCTCAATTTCTTTATCTGAACAATGGAAATAATAATATCTGTCATATAGGGTTGCTTTGAGGATTAGATGACATATAAGTGCCAGTATAGGATCAAGCCCATAGCAGGTACCCACATAGTGCTATTACAGTATCATAAATGCCACTGTTCTCCTTCTAGTCACTTTGAGAGTTAGCTTTTCTACCAGATATGTGACCTCAGAGCATCTTTCTGCTTGGATGGAGATCCTGGCAGTGAGAACCACAAGAATAAGGATTTTCCCAGGCCATCAACGAGGCCTAATAAAACAGGACAGTTAATAAAAATAACGAGTGCTTCATAAATCAGGAAATTAAGTGTTTCCCCATTAAACCAGGCTCAGCCCCCACGTTTATGGGCCGCTGGAGACCCAGCTGCCTCTGGAGGAGCTCACAGCACCTCTGCTGCGGGGAAGCCAGTTGGCTCTCCCTGACACGTCGTCCCAGGCTGTAGCAGAAGGGTTAAGGGTACTGTCCTGCTGCCCTTTTCATATCAACTTTGAGGGCAGTGTTCCACAGTTATTTACAATTTGTCTCAGCCCCCTGAGATCCCTGAAGCCTTAACTCATGTCCCCTAACTCCAGGACTCCAAAAGAAAGTCTTGGCTCCTGTTCACACACAACATTCTTCAGGGTCAACACCCACTCTCAGGGATCCCTAAAGCTCCCTCTCATAGCCCCTGACTTATTCTGCCCTCACAGCCACCATGGGAGGTGGGGATCACTAATCTCTGAGAGACAGGTGAGAGGACAGAGCCCCAGAGATGTCCTGTGACCTCCTTGTGGCCACCCAGGACCAGAACACAGATTTCCCTCAACTTTAATCCAGTGTTGCTAGTGGTGTCCCTATTTGGGGTGACCTGGACTATGTTCAGGACCATGTTCATTGTGGGTGTCCACAGGTCAGGCTGAGGCTGCCTCAGGATCACTGTAGGCTGGGGGCAGAACAGGGTTCTCCAAGTGACTGGGGGGTCCAGCCAGGGAGGGGTCTGGGGGTGGCCAGGTGGGACACTGGTGTGCTGAGCCTGCACCCTGAGAGCCCACTGTGCTCATCTTGTCCTAGCCCCAAGTTCAGTGACCACATTTGTAGCCTGAAACTGGATATGGTGAGAATATTTGCACTACAAATACCAGTGAATGTCACAAATTGGGAAAATTTTTCTTCAACATGAACCAGCTCTCCACTGAAGGACCCCCATCTTTTTTATTCATTCATTCATCAAACATTCTTGCAGCACGCACTCTGGGACAGGCACGGTGCAAGTCGCTATGGATATGAAAATGCATGATGGATCTCACCTGCTTATGTCTTTTGTTCTGTCAGTGGTTTAATCTATCCCAGTAGGGTGGGCAGGGACCCCTAAAAACAAGATATTCAAGTCCTGCCATTTTGCTTTCTGTCATCAGCTTCAATAATCCTGAGGTTGCAAGAGGATTTGAAATTCCGGCCAGAATGAAGTTCAGCATATCATGTTCAAACCCATGGATGTTTCATGTTCATGAAATCTGTTTTGGGTTGCCCATGTGTTGATATATAAAAGTATTGACCAAGTATGTATTCTCTGTGGATTTCTCAACTGAAAATGACTCAAAGTTTCCAAAGTTTGAGTGACCTCTTTCAGAAATCTTACCCCGCCCCCACCTCCAGCAGTGCCCTTACCCCAAGCTCTGAGGAGCTCTCCCCAGGACTGTTGTATCAAGTGATCTCCCAATTGATCTCCCAGCTCTCCGCCCATGTATGATACTGCTGCCTGAGTGAGTTTTCTTTTCCTTTTATTGAATTAAAACAAAAATTACCTTAGCAATGCATGTCAATTTTAAAAACTTGGAAAATACAGATAAGCAAAGAAATCACCTCTCATCTCACCACCCAGTAGAGCCCAGGTTTTTCCCTCAATATTTATATATCTACAGTGGTGTGTTGGGCCATGTTTAACAAATCAGTCTTAGTTAAAAAAAAAAAAAAAAAAAAAAGGGAAGCCCTGATTTTAAACACTTCCACTGGGCCAATTTCAATACCAACATGATGTTACTGAATTGGACTTGGAAAGAGATGCTAACAAATTGGCTCTTGGGAGCTCATATGAACTGGCTGCAGCACACCACTGTAAAATACACATATAATTTGAAATGAAATGTGGAAATGCTACATCTTGCTTTATCATCCACTCTGTAAAATCTTTTCATGCCAATGAATATATTAATAGCTGTATAGTATTTCATTGTATTGGTGCATAACTGAATCAACAGGATCCATACAAACTCTTTCTGATTTTTGCTAGTACAGAAAATGCTATGATGAGCATATTTACAGATAAGTCTGTGCAGATAAAGCAATGGTTCCAATTGAGAAATCTGCTTCTGTTTTCTTCTTAAACACCTGGGATGTATTCCCTTGGACCACCCACAAATCTCAGCTTCTTTGCAAGGTATCCAGTGTCCTTTGGGCTGCTCAGGGTCTCTTAGTCCCATAAACCTTGCAGTGAAACTTTTACAGCATGACTCCATTCTCTCCCCCAGCCACCGTGAATCACTCTATATTCTCCATGCAGATTGTGCCTCACATATCTGAACATTGCCTCCCGACCTCTGAAACCTCCTTCTCTTTCCCACCACCTCCTGCTCATTCTTCACGACACACCTGGGCAGCGAGTGCTTTCCCTGGGCCTCCCAGCATTGCACGCACTGGTTATGGCACCTAAGAAAATGTCTGTGATCAAATCTACACAGATCTGTCTACTCAACAGGACCATGAGCCCTTGAGGATATGATAGGAACTGAGTCTTTCTCATCTTCATATTGAGAGCAACTAGTATCAGGCCTGGAGTAGAGCAGAAGCTTAATAAACGACTGTTGAATAAGATCCTTTACGTACTTTTCCACCTGGCATCCCCTGCATCATTTACTTTCTAATAAGAAGCATGGAGCTGTCCCTGATGGAGCTGGAACCCATGTCCAGGGAAAAGGAGGAGATCTGCACTGCCAGCTTCTGAGTGTGGCTCCTCACTTCCCCAGAGCCACCTTCCAGAAGGCTCTTCCAGAAGCTATCGAATACCCTGGCCTCTGAGCCTCCACCAGCCCTCTCTCTGAAAAGGGCAATGCACCCCAAAAAGGGCAGGATTGACTTTCCTAACGCTAAGACTCTCCCTGTAATAATGGCATCAGTGTACTCTAGTTTAGGCAATGTTCTACATGCAAGAATAACAATGACATTTAATAGGGCCTACTACATGCCAGGCACTGCAATCAGGAGTTTACATTTAACTATCACTTTTTATTTGATTTTCATGGTAATATGAAGTGTTCACTAGTACTACTACTACTGTGGAAACCAGGAAGTAAGATCAGGCATAAAGAGGTTAAGTAAGTTGATCAAGGCCACACAACTTATAAATTGTTCCACCTCCCAAAACCTTGGTGATACTTACTTCTACTCTTTAAAGACAGAGCAGGGATAGAGATCAGGAGATTGGGGCTCAGCAGGGTAAATGACATGATCAAAACCACATAGCTAGAAAAGGAGACCAACCCTCCCAGTTTGCCCAGGACTGTTGAGATTTGACAATGGATTGTCCAATGTCCCAGGAAACCCATCAGTCCCAGGCAAACCAGAATGGCTGGTCACCCTAGGAGGGAGTAGAACCTAGGCCCTCTGACTGCTGGCATAGTGCTCTAGCCACCGCTCTTCATAGAGGACCTAATGGAAGATGAAGTCATTAGGATGCGTGTATTCATTTTCTTGGGCCCTTAGTGAAACAGGCATTTTGGAATCTGCTTAGAACATCAATCACTTAGGCTCTCACGAAGAGACAGACCCCAGCTGGACCTGTTCTTTCTAGTACACTCCAGTGATGAAATGCCCAGGCTGTCCCCTTCCTCCTCCTCCTGCTCGGCACACCTGGACTACTGCCACTCATCTGTATAATGTGCCCAGTGCCATCTGGCCCTGCATCTCATGTCCTGTCAACAGGGATGTCAAACAGGCAAGATGAAAGGACATAACTCCAAGGAACACTGTTTGTCTTCTAGCCCCAGTCTGGGGAAGTCGTGATGATTACTCATTAGGTAACTACAAGGAGAGAAAAATGACTGTTACTGTCCGGCTGTCAGTTGGTGCCTAGAGCAGTCTTTGCTCTTTCTTGTTCTAGTAAGTCTCCTGGGGAACATCCTAGGACTTTCAAATTAAGACAGATATATGCTGCAGTATCCTAAGAGGCTCCCAGGGAGTTTTCATGGCTCAGAGATCTGTTGACAGCTGCGCCATGTCTGTGGTTCTGCCAGCAGCTGGCATGTCCATCCTCTTTGCACAATGGCAAAGAGAAGAATGCACAGATTCAGCCAACAGGGCCAGAGCTCCAAAGAGCCTAATCTTCACATCCAGTGCTGGAGCCAGTTTTCAGATTCCAAGTAAATGGGGGCCTAATAAACGGTAATTGAACAACTTTAGGAAGTGCTGACCACTTTTTGAGAAGTAAACCTCCCCATGTCCTGTTCAGGAAATCTACCTAGTGCACTTTCTTACTATAAAGCAAGAAGATATTGCAAAGAAAGATGGATAGCTTTGATTACATAAAAAAAAATCTACTAATTTCTGTATGTCAGAAGATGCCAAAACACAAGTAAAGAAGGAAAACAGTAAACTGACGGAAAGACACAACAAAAGGTCAATTACACTGATATATAGAGTTCTCAATAATCAATTAAAAGTGATAAACCTCCTCAAAATATTAAAATAGGCAAAATTTAATAAAACAATAATAAAAATTAATAATTACTTGATATCTAAAGAGGGGGGATAGTTTAACCAAATTCTAATGTTATTAAATGATATGTATATATGTGCATATATATAAAATATTTATAACAGAATGTTAAAGGTGGTCAGATTATCAGCAACTTTAAGCTTTTTCTTTATACTTTATTTCTGAAATTTCTCACATTGAGCTGGTATTATTTTTATTATCAGAAAATAGTCTTTCATATAAAAGAGGGCAAAGGAGAGTATGGAAAGGCATTGACTTTTGTCCTCCCCCAGCTCTTGCTCCTTCCTTTTCCTACCAGTCAGTAGAACGGGATGTCTCTTTTTTTCTAGGCTTTCACTTCCTTTCTTGTCTTATCTTATGATAAAGGAGCAACTCCTGATTGGAGCCATCACTTCTTTCTTAGGCCATTGAGATGCCAACAGGCAGAAGTAGGTTCCCTGTGGGTAGAGGAAGGAAAACAGCACCCAATTGGAATTCCCTTGAGGGCACACTGGGGCCCACAGTGTCTGAGCCTGGGCACCCAGCCCCGTGCCTGGCTGGCCACTGAGCTGACCTCAGGGTAGCCACACTCCAGCACACGGCAATCTTCCCTGCCTAGTGCCGCAGACTATTAAATCTGCAGGATGCATCTCTTCCTTCAGAGGAGCTCCCTCTTCAGAGGAGAGATCAGATAGATTTACAATGAACTATAACGCAAAAAGAGGTGCCATGAAATAAATGTGCGTTGTGATACCACGGGAGGAAAGGGGGTGGGTATTAACGTGCAACGACAAAGAAAATAAGAAATCAGACAACGGCAACGGTGGTTTGGAACCTGGGCAGCATATGGATGACTAGACCGATAGCTAATCTGCCAGGTATCGGAAAGCTGCATCTTCACTGGCAGTGTGGAGGCCCAGCAGCAGCCGTTTTCTCAGCAGAACCCCTGAAAAGGATCAGGAATTGATGGGCTGCCTCTGGGAGCGTGTGTGCGGGAAGCAGAACTCGATCAAAGTTCGTTCAAGAAGCTGTAGGATCCACGCGTCCCCTCCTCATCCCCAGCAGGAGTCTAGAGGTTTGTTTACTCTCTGGAATGGGAGAAAGGGAGACACCGGTCTGGTCTGGGGGACACCAGGCACAGTTAGAGGAAGGAGATAGAGCACTGAACACAGGGAGAAAAAGTGAATATTTATATCCTAAATACTGAGATCCCCAAACTCCTTCCCTACTGGGCTCCCAGAAATGTGGCCACCAGGACTGTACCTCAAGCAAGAGACTGGGAGAGCTTTTCCAGGGGCATTTGAATAGCTCAAGAGGGAAAACCTAAAGATACTGATGTCGAGTTTCTCTAACAAAACATCTCAGCCACACCCTAGAGTGAAGCCCACAGAGGACAGGCCCTGACAGCAAACTCAGGGTGTCCTAGCAGCATTTTAGTGCCCTTCTCTCACTAAGAGCAGAACCCAGAGCTCACAGACATCTGAGAACAGCTCTGACATGAAAGATGGCAATCAAACCAAACCAATGGGATAAAAGCTACCTAACAGGAACCATGCAAAGAAAACATTTTATATTCAGTACATGTCTAATATCCTGAGAGATATAAAATAAGATAGATTGCATTTATGTAAACAAGAACTGGATAATATAAAAAAAAATTAAGATAGCAAAACAAGACTGGTGAAATTAAAAATGTTATAGTAGAAATGAGAAAAGTCAACTCATAAGATAGTTATATGGGTTATAAGATAGAAAATAGGACAGGAAAGATAAGAAAAGCAAATGACCAGTCCAAGATGCCCAATGTGCAAATAATAAGAGTTCCAGAAAGAGAATAACACACGCACAAACACACACACTGGCACAAACACACACACACAGAGGAGGGAGGAAAACTAACCACAAAATAATTTAAGGAAATGCTCTAAACTGAAAGACTTGAATCTTCAGATTAAAAGAGTCCACACTGCAACACAAACCACGGCATAGTGTCATGAAATTTTAGAACACAGGACAGAGGCACAATCAAACAAGGTTCCAGACAGAGAAAAGTTATTTTCACAGATTGTGAGTCTGAATGGCTTTGAACTTCTTAATAGCAATGCCAGAACCCAGAAAACAATGGAGTGATGCCTTCAAAAATCTGAAGGGATGTGCCTTTCAACCTAGAATTTTCTACCCAGAGAAACTACCAATCAAATATGAAGGTAAAATAAAGGTTTTGTCAGATAAGCAAGGCCTCAAATATTTCATCTCCCATAGACTCCTTCTCAGGAAGCGCCGAAGAGAGGCCCCTCCAGTGTCTGTGGAACACTGCAAGAGAGAGGTCTGCAAGGCAGCCAGGCAGAGGGAATTCCTGAGATGAGGCAGAAGGCAGGGCCAGGCTGCCAGAGGGTGACCCATCCAGACCGGAGCAGGCAGAGGGCTCTGGACGAGATTTCCTAAAGTAGATGAGATCACTGGGACGGTGGAGGAGTCTCATACTTGGAGGGGAAATTTAGACAACTGGCAGAGTTTGAGGTTGAAACAATGATAAATTCAGAGGAAATCAAGCTAATATAAAAGGATATAATGTAATCTAAATGTAAATATAAACCAAAACAAAACAAAAACAAAGTGAAACCTCTAGGGAAAATAAACGATTGTGCATGAAAGGAAAAACAAAGGCTTAGCCATGAATATCATTTGCATTGCCATATAATATAAACACTGAATATTGATTTGAACAAAATTAAAATATAACTGAACTTGAAGAGTGGAGGGAAAAGAGAGGCATGTCCTGGCAAGTATTAGGGTGCCGGGAGGTATGGGGTGGGGGTAAGGCGAAGTATGAAAGAGCCAGTTCCTCACCTGCCATACCATTCACCACATGGGAGGTCAATAGCTAGTGTTTCATTCTCCAGATCAAGAAATAGCAATAAAGGCATATTATTTAGAAAGATGGAGCTGTATCCCCCCCCCCAAAATCAGCTACAAGAATTGAAGGTGGCTTCTCTAAGGAGAAGAAATGGAGGGTAAGGGCAAAGGACTGTTGCTCTTCATGATGAGTCTTATATATTACACTATTTGCCTTTTTAAATGATGGGCATGTATAAATTTGATAAAATACTAGAACTTAAAAAAGAGTAAACTTCAATTCTTGGAATGTCCCTACTTCCTACAGGTTATGATATTATATTTTTATCTGTTCTCGTGCTCAAAGCAGGGGACAGGCTTCACCTGCAACATGAGGACTTATGGTTAGACACAGGGAGAAAAAGTTCTTTCTCCTCAGAGATCTAGGAAAATGGGACTCACATAATGGTGTGCTGGAGTAATACATGTAGTTCCCATGTGTATTACTGTTGTTTTACTTTTGCTTGTTAATATAAACAGAAATGTCAACCAGCATTGAGTTTGGAACTCTACATATTTGTTAATTACAACCATATGTTGCCTATGAATAAATATGTTGGCAAAATCAACAAAAGCATTCTGTGAGAATCAGTTGGAGTTTGCAAAAAAAATGAATATTATTAATATTATTTGTAAATAATAATAAAATAAATAGTAAATGTTCTCTCTCTCTCTCTCTCTCTCTCTCTCATGTTTTTCTTTCCAGTGAGCCAGTTGTTCAGCATTTACCAGCACACCACTGTACCCACAGCAATTGCTCAGGTGTGAGGAATGAGGAATCCTGTGTAGAAAGAGAGAACTGGCCAAAATAACCCTTCAGGGACCTGATGTTCTTGGACATGACCTCTACATTCCCTCTTTATTCTCTGCCAGGTAGGGAGAGGAAGCCGCTACTCTTAAGGAGGGTCTGAGCTTTTACTCTACCGATGAGCAACTTTTGTGAGATTCTCCAAAGGGCACTGGCATTAATGACCAATCGAGGGACTAGATAATAATGACCTTCTTTAGTATAAAGTTAAGAATTATTGTTAATTGAAAGACATTATTTTTCAGAGAAATACAAGTAAAAGCTTCATCCATTGGGATGGATTAGGGAGATGATAACTGAAATATTTATCGCATTTAGTACGATATGCATTTTTTGGCTGAATTTTTTTTTTGTAAATTTCTGCACGAAATTCTATTCTTTTCAAAAGTATAATAAAAAAAAAAGACTTGGTCAGGTGCAGTTGGCTCACAGCTATAATCCTAGCACTTTGGGAGGCCAAAGTCAGAGGATTTCTTGAGGCCAGGAGGTCAAGGCCAGCCCAAGCAACATAGGGAGATCCTGTCTCTACAAAAGAAAAATAGTAAAATTAGCCAGGCGTGGTGGTCTGCACTTGTAGTCCCAGCTACTCGGGAGGCTGAGGCAAGAGGATCTCTTGCCAGGAGTTTGAGGTTGCAGTGAGCTATGATGATGCCACTGCACTCTAGCCCAGGCAACAGAGTAAGACCCTGCCTCAAAAAAATACTACTACTACTAAAAAAATAAGACTTCAAAGGAAGAAGAGATTAATTTAGAACTTGAGGGAAACAAAAAAAGGAAGAGGCTCTCTGAAGACTTCTTTAATGTGAAGACTTCTTTCAAGAGAAAACCTCAGAACTGACATGGCACCCAATTTATAAAAATCTTGAGGAAAACATACTTTGGTACAATTGTATTCCACCAAGAGTTAATCCTGTCAGGAAAAATGTCTAAAAGATATAAATAAGGCAATTGCTGACACTCAGGGCTATTGGAGGCCGAGGCAACACACCTCTGGTTAATGCCACTTCCTGAAATGGCCCAGGTAGCATTTATATCATACTATCTTTGGAGCTATTTACAAACAGGATGCTTAATTAGTGTTCAGTAAATTTGTTCAAATGACTGTCAGCTCATGCTCTCCCCCTGTTGCTTTGAAACTCCCTGACTGACACATTTCTGACTGACAGGAGTGCTCAGCTCTGAGCGAACTTAATCTCAGTCCCACCCAGACATCTGCAGACACACGCTCTAAAGAGGCAAGACTGGCCGTGTGGCGGGAGGGTTCTCATTTACCCACATCATCCCCATTCTGGGGACCCAGAACTTGGACTTGATGTTGCCGCACTATGTTGCAGTTTACTAAATGGTCTTACTTACATTCCCTATTTTGAGCCTCTCAACAACCTTCTGGCAAGGGCAGAGCTGGCAGAATGCCCATTTTCTCGAGGAGAAACCAGGATTCCCAAAGGTTAATACCTTGACCGAGGTCCCAGGGCAGAATCCAGCCCAGGACTCACTCGGTTGTCCTGGCTTCTTGCCCAGTGCTCTTTCCATAAAGTGCTGACATTTGGACTCTGAGGTGGGCCTGAGAGGTAAAAATAGAACATCCTGCATCTGAGGAATCCTTCCAGTAGAATGCGGGAGGCACCACTCCATAGACCAGACAAGGATGAAAACCGAAGACCATAATTAAGCAGTTTCTGTTGTGTAAATACGGCTGCTCTTGCAGATGGATGACATAATTGTACTCCCAAGCAAAACTAGCAGCTGAAACAAACGTCACCAAAGAGTTGCCAAAAGGCATGATTTCAAAACTGTGACTTGAGGAAGGGTTAATTTAAATTTACATAGTTGAGCATTCTGTAATTGAAAGAAGGGATTTTTTTCCTGGATATAATTAACCTGGTTGCTCATGTCAAGCAGACAGATAGGTTCTAAGGGGAGTAAAGATGGAGACAAGAAAGCCAGGCTGAAGATTCAGAATAAGGCAAAAAATAAATAAATAAAATAACCCAAACCCAGTGATTTGTTATTTTAATCATTGGAAGTGTCAACAAGCACAAGGCCACCTTTGACTGATTAAAAGATAAACCAAAATACAACATGATGCTTGGTGGAAGGTTATTAAAGGACCCATGAGTTAGATGGGAATTTGGACAAAAGGGCCTTTAAAATTCTTTCCAATGTTCAGGCCTTGCTTAACTCTCACAAACCATTCTACAACTTGGGAGTCAGGGTAAAGTTTCACTGAAGCCCATGATTTCTGTTACAAAAACACTTGACCTAGAGGACAGGGACAGAGTCTTGTTATCTTGCTAACCAAAGGAGTCGGAGATAGTCATGCCACTAGGAGAGAAGAAAACCCTTCCTAAATACCACATGATGGAGACCTGGCGTGTTTACCCCAAACCTCTTTCTCATAGTCAGAAACCTGTTCTGCAATGTAGGATGCATAATCTCCCTCCTCCTGCAAAAAAGCCCAGGCAGAGATAAAAGGCAGAAAGAACATCTTTCTTTATACTGTTAACACAGTGGTCAGTTAATAGCTTGAACTCTGCTAGACAGACTTCTTTGGGTTCAAATCCTTGCTTGCCCACTTATTAGCTGTGTGAACTTGGAGAAGTTATTTACTCTGTAAAATGGGGATAATGAGTATACCTGTCCACAGCCTATTGTGAGGATCAAATGAATTAGTATAAGTGCTTAGCACAGTGGCTGGCAGTGGCTATTAGAGTGAGCAGTTGCTGTAGTTCAAAGTTTCAAGGAGAAAGTGTTGCACTGAATGAGAACCATAGAGGTTATGTCAAGAAAAGTCTTGGTATCATGGAGCGTTTTACAAATTCTTGATCGTTTTGAAGAAGTCACACGACATAACCCAGGAAACTCCAAGGTCTTCTAGGGTAACATGTGTAAGGCAGTGATGGAGAGAGACATTTTCTAATTGTGCTTTTGAAGCAGTGATCCATGTTATTGATGGGACTACAGATCTTTCTCTGACTCAGACACGTGCTGATCACCTTCTCCTTGCCAGGCATAGCACAAAGCTTAGTTATACTCAGACCCTCCTTGAAGAACCCTGACATACATAACCCTAATACACCACTGTAACTAGGCTTAAAAAATGTCATGGAAATTTGGAAAAGAGAGCTTACTGCCCACAAGACTTTGTGACGATTAAGCTGGCCCTTTAAGCATGGCTGAGAAGAATGTTCATCAAAAATTGATTGAAAAGTCAAAGGCAGCAATGATTCTTAACCCCCTCCTCACTCCTTCCAATCCCAACCTTAACTGAGCATGGAGCAGGAAACAGCCTTTGGGAAACAAGCTTCTCCCTTTCTCTACCATCCACTCTGACCTCCTGTGCCACCTTGGTTAGAAGCCCAGCTTGTCCTTTGGCCCCCTGGCAAATGAGGAGTGACATGCTGGTGGCTGAATGAATCGTTGGGGTATTTGAAATTCGAATTGGGTCTGTTCTTCAGCTCCCAGAGACTAAAATGTGGGTCAGCTGAAAACAGGTCCTAGTTTGTGTCAAGTCCTGGAAGCCAACACTATTTTCAGGATTCCTTCAGGGCACTGGCTATGCAGAGGTGGACCCAGGACTACTTGTGACCTGAGTAGAAGCACCACTCCAGGCAGAGCCTCAGAAACAAGGCAACTGGTCTGCAACTGGGAGGGGACCACAGAGCAGGACTGTCCTCCGCTGATCTCAGAAACGTGTCTCCTCAAACTGTGGTGAGGGCAGGCTCGGACACCGCAGCAGGAGGGTGAGCAGGTGCTCAGGGCACTAGCAGAGCAGGGGCTCCCACACGGCACTTGCATTTGCTATTTTAAAGCAAGGATCAAAGTATTCAGCAAGGAGAAAATTAGAATTTCATTAGGTTTCTTTGTACCTATTTTACAGTTTACTGTTGTTTTATTTTTAATTCTACAGCAGGAGTAGGGAAATGTGCACATGGTGAGCTCTGTAGAGACCAGGGTCTCTTGAAATCACCACCCAGCATAGAGGTAGGCACCTGACAAGAGGTCAGGGGCAGCTGGTTTGTGGGGAAGGTAAGAAGAAGAAGTGGATGTCAACGTGAAGCTTGGGTATACTCAGACCTTCTCTCTGTACCCTCTCTTGCCACCTGTCTATTCTTTCGCTTATTGCTAGGCACCCAGGTCCTTCTGCTACCCAGAAACTCCAGAGTCACAAATTCCTATGGCAAATTCCTGCTGGCTGGGTTCCCTTTCCTTCCCCACATGGGCATTTTCTCAGTGCAACGTATCTTGGAGGGACAGTTAGTAGAAGAAGAGCCCATAGGATGAGGGACGGGCTAACTGCCGTTTACTCTAGCATACAGGATCACTGGAGGAACCTGTGAAAAGGCAGATTCCAATCTGGCTTATCTATGTTAGGGTGTGAGATGCTGGATCCTGCCAAGATGGGAGATGCCAATGTCTCTGGTCCTCAGGCCACACCTTGAGTAGGGAGCAACTAGAGACCCTTCTAGCTCTGACTGTTCCTGGGCTGACAGCTCACCCCAGAACCATCTCAGCCAGAGGTCCCTGGAACAACAGTTGCAGGGATCATTCCTGCAGTCCTTGATGTCAGGAGGCAGAGCTACTCACCTCGAGGTGAATCGGATCCAGTTGGTGGCAGTGATTTAACCTCCTTTAAGCATCACTCTGGACTCCTATGTGAGCATCAAAAACTGAAAAAACACTCTAAGACAAATAAGAACACCCTGTGTGATTGGACCAGGCTCCCAGGAAGGGCCACTGTCACGGAGTAACCTTCGGCTCAAATGCCTGACTTGGCGAAGATGACTTCTCACAGAGAGAGACCTGGCCAGCAGAAGGCGGTAGCACTGTGAGCATTACCAGACAGCTCAGATCGGATGCCTTCATGTGTGCGTGTGTGTGTGCACCTGTGTGCATGTGTGCATATGTGTGTGTGCACATGTGTGTGAAGCAGGAGCAAAGCGGGGAGGAGGAGACAAGCCCACTGATGTGTTCCCTGTGAAATGGATGCCATCTGCTTAGCATCGCCCACCTAGGGCAGCTGAAAGGTAATTCAACCACCTCTTCTCTGTTTTCCTGGAAAAGGCAACACTAAAGCTCCATCAAAACTCGAACAAACCTGAATGGGAAATAGAATCCACTCTTACGAGCTAAGGGGAGGGGTTGTATTATGATGTTGGCACCCCCTCTAAACCCCCCACCACCTGTCCTGCCACCAGTTTTCCTATCTGAGAGAACATGGAATGAAGAAAAGTTTGTAGTGGTTTGACTGGGCTCCCAGGAAGGACTAAGTCAAGAAAATTTGCTCCTGGTGCATATTAGTAAGCCCCGTTTGGAAGCCCTGTGCCCCGAGATCCTCCAGCACCCCACCCGGGGCTGGCTGGGCTAACCTGCTGTTATGGTCTAGACAGGCCACCTTCTCTAGTGACACTCTGCATGCTTCTTTGGTTATAACCAACAGACAGAGATAAAAAGGGGAGTGCCTTCCAAGACCTTGAGAGGGCTCTAAAAATATGGCTTCACTGGGGAATAAGTGAGGTCCCCTGAGTCCCAATTCGAGGCAAGGCTCCCCCTCCATCAGCAACGTATCCACATTATTCCATCTGCAGATTCCTTGGAGCATGTTTACAGCAGTCACTGGACGTCAAATTCTGCAAAAGCAGCTCCCCAAGGAAGCCAGTCTTTGATTCTGCAGATAATATATCATGTGCTAAATCACTCAGGGAAGTGCCACACAGTTGTTAGAATAAAGAAGGTTTAATTGCCAAATATTGGGCTTTAAAAACCAATCAAGTGTAGAAGGTAACTTTAATTAGAGAGAAGAATCAGATAAACAGAGTGTGAAAAGCTTAGTGCTTGAACAGCCTGTATCTCATTGTGCCTTCGTTCTCCACGGACATCGAGGAAAAGCAGAGATCAGACCTCTGCTATTCACTTTGGGACAATTATAAGCAAGGGGAACAAGTGTATTATTAATACTTCACTTACAGCCAGAAACCGTCTTGCATTTATGGAGCTTTGGGACAAGACTCCTCGATTTCAGGAATGCTGAGAACCAAAGAACCAGCATCACTGCGCGCCAAGCATCCCAGCCCTGAAGACAATGAGTATCGGCACCTGATCGCCACGTGCACACTCAGAACACAGACTGAAGATTATCAATCGACCCGCAGTCAATACTGTCCACACACTTCATTCATCTTGAAAAGAAAAACAAATTTGAAACATGTCACGGCCACTTTCAACTCAGGCACCACAGCAACCCTCAGGGTCTTGCTGCCTCCTCCTCTGAGCACAGAGCTCTCCTGTCTGTGCAGCTGAGACCTTTCCGACTGTGTCTGTAAGGTAGTCCATTTCCTGAAGGCGTGAAGGTGATGGGCTCACCCCAAAGAGCTCACTCTCAAGGCCAGGAGACCCTCACCTACCGGAACAGCTTTGAACTATGTGGCTTGGGCCTCCCACTCGCTGGAGTATTTTTAGAGCTGAGCATGGAACAAAACTGAACTTTTCAAACAGGAAAGAAACACAAAGTGCTTAGGGCTGGATTTCAAAGGGCAAAGCTTATTTAAGAAGACTATTGATCAGACCTAACTGCAACATGACAGGGTCCAGTGGAGGCAGGAACACGCAGGAGGAATCGGGTGGGGAAGCTAATCCCTGAGCCCCTCCGCTGACGTCGACCGGCTGCGCTAGCACCGTCCACGGTGTGTCATAGCAACGGTGCCACAAGAAAGAGCCTGTGTTGGTCAAGGAAGATGATGCTGGTGAAGGGGTCTCCAAACAGACCCAGTATCTTTTCTGTTGGTGCAGCTCTGGCCTTATCATCATATGGAAGCCCAAGTTCTAATGTTTAAGATCAGTTCCTCACCTCTTCAGCAAAATGTCCTTTGAAGACTTTCTGGATGCTTAAGTAGAGTTTGAAGGACAGGCCAGGTAAGAACTGATTGAAAACATGTCAAGGCAGTCAAGGGTCATCTTCAGAAAGGACCCTGAGCTTCATTCTCACTTTTAACTCATTCTTACAACAAGCATTTTCTGTGCACCTACTGTGCGTCTGGAAGCTGCTAGGAATAAACCTACCAGAGATGACTCAGACACTGCCCCCAGGGAGTTCAAGGGGTGGTGAGAAAGAAAATTATACATAAATATTTAAAACATGCCCAGTTACTGTACAGACTGAGCATGAATGCTGCTTGGCATCTGTCAGGGTGGCAGAGGCAGCTGCAGCCTGTTCAGGAGAAACCATCTTTGTTTTCCATCCCACCCTCTGCCTTGGCAGGGCAATCCCTCGAAGAACTGTACCCCAGCACTTAAGCCTTTGCACAAATGCCTGTGTTCCAGAGACAAATGGAACTACTCTCGGGGCTCCTCCCAGGCTGGTTGGTACCTCGAGCACACCAGTTCCCCCACCCTTCTGTGGGCCCTGCATGTCAGAAGGCAGGCTCCCCACTCCCAGGAAGGAGAGAGAACACTCCTGTGATTACACAGTTGATGTGCCAGGCATACTTTTTTTAGAAACAGATCATCTGCAAAGTGACATCAAATCATTACAATGTGTAAAGCAAACAAATAATTTATGTCACCCATATAAAAATGACACTGTGTACCCTCGATGATAGATGATGAGCTGTATGGAGGTTTTCCCCTCTCTCATCTCCCAAACCTGTGACCAAAAGGCTGTAAGCCCTAAAATAGTAGTTCATCATTGAGTCCAACACCCCCAACCCCACTGTTTTACAAAGGAAAAAGTTGGGGGGACCAGGGGAGAAGAATTTCTCTAGCCATGTTTTCCACGGGCTCATTCTTCTGTCTCCTCCCGTCCTCTGCCAACCTGTTATATGACACAAAACAGGCCTTCCCAGGGCTTTTGGATTTTTGAATTGCCTACAGTGAGCTACTTCTTGACAAGAAGCATTGGGGCCACAGGTTGGCCCACCAGATGGCCTGGGTGCACACTTCAAAAGCCCAGGAGTAGAGTAGGTGTCAAAAGAAAAACAAGTAATGAAGTGTAGCAGGATTAACAGTTGGAGATACTAACTGATGTGCTTTTTATTCCATCAATTTCCTCTTACCTATTAACCCTACCTCTTCTTCATTTCATTGCCTCTGGGAAGGGGAAAAACAGAAGAAAAACAAAGAAAGTTGTTGTATTCTAAGAGCCAAAGCTTTTGCTTTGCAAGAGTCTGGGCTTTGCAATAGCCTAAGACCTGAATAGCTAAAGGAAGGTAGCTCACCAGTCATCTTCTCCTGTCCTGAGACTAGACAAGGACTCTTCTGAGTCAGGGAGCCAGGGCTGGATCCGAGAGGCCTGTAGGCTCCTGGGGAGGACTGTGCCCTGCAGAGCCAGGCATGAGTTTCTTCATGGACTCAGTCCAACATTCTGCTGTGGTCCCCAACCTGGTCTGCCTCCTGGCTGCCCTGGATCTCTGCAGCCCTCATGCTTCCAGAGGCTGGAGGAGTAAAGCATGTTTTTCTCTGCCGCTCCCCAGCCCCTACCACCACCGGCACCCCTCGCTGCCTTTCCTCTCTGCGCCTGCCCACCCAGCACAATCCCCGCTGGCGCCAGAGCACTTCTGCACCTGTAGCCCTTCCCAGCCTTTGTCAGTCTTCCAGGAAGGAGACCCATCCCAGTGAGAACTTTTAGGAAGCCAATCAAAAACCAGGGCCCAATTTCCCATCAGCCATTAAGCAGGAACAGTTTCCAGCAGTTAGGGTTTGAACTGCACCAGTGACCTACGCAGAAGTGAAAGGCTCCAAATGCCATTATCACTCCCCAGAGCAGCCTTCTGTGTGCCTGTGCCTCTCACCTCACCTCTCAGGAGCACAGACAGATGAGCCTTCTCGACACGTTCACGCCAGTTCCTCTCCCCCGGCCCCCGTTCTCAGGCCCTTTCACTGGATGCCCTCTGACCACATTCTAGAAGGATGTCCTGTTGTGTGAGCCATTCTGCTGTTCATTAACATTACTCAAAACAGCTTTCTCTAACATAAATCTCACCTGGGATGGTGGAGGCAAAGGAACTCCATTTCTAGGCGGATTCAAAGAAATCTGAGCCAGTGCAAAGCATTTGTCATTACTCAAGGACAGTGACTCAAAGACAGCCAGGTACATTAGAAGCTCTCCATTTTCTCCTACCTTTTTCTCTGGGATGTGTTTTTCTTTTATCAGAATCATAATCAATAGTTCTTCTCTCCTTTGTGATGGATATCAGTCACAACTATGCTAAATTGTCACCTGACATTTAGTTTGGTTGCTATTCTCCTGGATGGAACACAATTTTCTCTCTCTCCAATGCCTGGAATATTGAAAGGGCCAAAGCAACAATAGTCAATTATGTGTCAAGTCACAGTTTTGCTATAGGACTAAGAAAAGGAAACACATCTGCAGCTGGCTCCCAACTCACCGCAGACCGATAAAAAGCAAACTCAGTAAGTGTCAACCTGTCTTGTAACAAAAGCCCATTTATTATTGAGAAATCAGACACACAGAAAAATTAGATCAAAGGCTCACTACTGTCCATTCATGATGTACTACCCATGCTGAGCAACTGTAATGTTTTTTGACTGCCAAAAAAAAAAAAAAAAAAATTAAAGAGCCTTAATCCAATTCGACAATAAGAGAATTTCATGAGAAATCTCAACTGAGTTTTGCTGCCCCAGGAGATGAGCCGGTTTAGCTATTTTATCAAAGAGCTTTGAGATATAAAATTCTCCTGTGGGGTTAGAAAGGAAAGAAGAAAACACGGTCCTTTAGGGAGACCGATAACTATAACATCCCCATCCTCACCAGGCTCCCTGGGGAGAGATGTCCCTCACATGGTGACCCCCAGGGACAGAGTGTCACCAGGGAGCAGGTAGCATCTATCCCACACCCCCAGGATGCCACTAACTGGCAGCCTCGTGTAAAATGTCAATTTCCTTTGGCATCAATTGTCTCCTCTCACACACAGGAGCTGGATCTGAGAGTCTCCAAAGACTATTCTAGCTTTGAAATTTGGTGATTTTTACATGGAACAGAGAATGGGAATTCCATAATATGAGATGTGAGAGAACTCAATTGAGAACGATGGGGGCATGGAGGGAGGGAGGGAGGGAGGGAGGAAAAAGGGAAGAAATTATGGAGTAAGGAGAAGGAGAACGGAAAACGTCTTTAGGAAAAAACAAGAGAAGTATAATAGAAAATAGGAGGGCAGATGAAGGAGGGAAGATACAAATAAGACAAAGATCAGGTGAAAGCAACTTTAGGGCTAAAAGACACTAATGACAATGATAGTTTCTATTTATTCAGCACCTACCATGCTGTACATACATTTTCTCTAATATTCACAGGTTTCTGAGGCTTGGGTTAATACATCCATTTTACAGGTGAGGAAACTGAGGCTCAGTGAAGTTAAAGAACTGATTCAAGTTCACACTGCTAATAATTGATTGCAACTGTGGTTGACCCAAAGCGCCCAAGCCAGCCTGTGTCATTCGTGATACGGCCTCCTAAACCATTCTGCCAGCTGTTCAGCAAGAGCTCCAGTGCTCTTCCCTGCTTTAGCGTACAAAGCATAGTTCAACGAGAGGAGCTGTGAGAACTCCACAGAGGCAGCATCCTCATCCATCAGCAGTTTTGAATGTGCCTCTGACACTGGAAGGGAAGATCAAGGTGAACTCCCCTAAGTTATTGACGTGAATTGTCACGTTGTAGGAAGAATCCTGCTATGGGGAGATGGTATAGCAAAGAGAGGGACAAACACCCCCTTAGACATCAGGAGAGCTGGGCTAGCCTGTGGCCACAGCTTCCTCACATGGCTCTGTCCTGCACTGCCCAGCTCCAAGCACTGCTGAAACCCTGGGTGCATAAAACCCTGGGTGCATATATGCTAAGGGCATAAGGAGTTGGATGCAGGCCAGGGACAGTTCTGTCCCAGGCACTTCCTGGTATACGTTGAGAGGAATAGGGAGGTAGGAGCCATTCCAGCATAACCTACTGATGTCCTGAAACCTGCCATTCCCAACACCCGGACCTCAGCCCAGTACCAATCTGTGGACTGTTAGAAACCTGGCTGCGCATCACCACCTGAGCTCCAAATCCCCCAATCAGTGGACAAATTTTCAATTTGGGGGCCACACAGCAGGAGGTAAGCAGTGGGCGAGGGCAAGCAAAGCTTCATCTGTATTGACAACCGCTCCCGCATCACAGCCTGAGCTCCTGCATCACCGTGTGAGCTCCTGGGTACCACTGCTGCCAACCACTACACCTGGTTCTTGCTTCAGGAAAGTCAGGAAGTCAGTCTCAGCTTTAAGACAATTGGTGATTTAAAAAAAAAAAAAATACCACTCAGTGGAGACAAACGGGAATGTGAGATTGCTAAAGTCTTTTTCATTTTGCTTAAGACTCAAGCCTGGCTTCTGTTAAATAGAAAGCTCCTGAGTACATTTGGAGGACGATTAGATTTACAAAAGTTCCATTTGTCCACAACCTTTCACACAACCTTGCATTAACAGAGGAGCGTTACATGGGCTTGAGTCCATGTGACTTGGGAAGATGTGTAAAACAAGAAGCGAAGCATTCACATTTGTGCAGGCTGCAAGGCCAAGACCCAGAAAGAAAGCAGATGGGGCTGAAAATGAATCCTGTGGTGGGAAAATGAATTTAGGACGAGCCAAAGCCAAGAACCACCGCTGGCCCCACCCTGGCTCCCCTGAGCACCCTGCCTGTGAGTTCTGACGACTCCTCTCCTCCACCCCCTTGATCCCAGGAAGCACAGGAAAGAGTCAGAGGAATATCACCCACCTGGGGGAAAATGTTTTAGAGCTGATAGATTTTTTTTTTTACTCTGCCTGCAAAATTGAAATTAAATCTTTCTTATTCACCGTTCCTGGATAAAGTGGCTTTTAAAAGTTATTCGCCATTGTCATTTTCACTTGTGCCTTCACTCACACACACAATGAAAATAAAATGAGACTGAGAATGACTGATGTTCCTCTTTTTAATGATGAGTTCCACTGATTTTCATGTCCCTTGGAGGAGTTTTAGCATATTCATTTTCTTTGCCTAGGTTAGTTTTTCTCCCTTTTTCCCATCCAATCTTATCTTTCTTTCCCTTACATTTTCTGAAATGTCTATCAAGCCCTAGGAGGGCGAGTTCTCCTCCCCCAGCTCTGACCACTACTCATGAACCAACACAAGTGGCAGTTTCCAACAATATAAAGATGGAAACTACCTTATTCCATTTAACTAAGGCATCAGCACAATCATCACGGATTCTTTGTAGAGGACAATCCAAAAGCAAGCAAGTTGCACCTGAACTAATAACTTTGCCTGGAAAGGAAATGGCATCCACAATGATCAGTGTTAAACCAAAATATGTGTTAAGAGAGACGATGCTAGAGGACTGGTATAGAGATGGCCACGTGGCCATTCTTCAGTAAAACACTTACAAAGCACTGAGTGTGTACTGCACTGGGGTAGGCAATTAGAGTGCAAGGTGAAAGACACCCAGACTGGAAGAGGTCAGAGTCTCCATGGTGGGAGCCCAAAGTCCAGGTCAAAAATAAATGCAAGTTAGAAGTTTCCTTCTATTGCCTCTGCTTACTGAGTTTGCACAGACAAATGCTCTGAGAATTTCCCTGGGAGCTTTTAAAAGTGGATGGAAGTCCACTCAACAGAAAGAAAGGTCTCCTGAAGTCCAATTTCCTACCTGCTCTGTATCGGGTTCAATCTGACCCAAGCAAATATCATTTTCAGGTAAAGCACATCGGCACCACAATAATCCATCTAGTGATGGTTCACTAATCTAGAATACATGTACTATACTACGTACCTACTATGTCCTAGACACAGTTTAGGTGCTGGGTGAGGGATACCAAGAAGAACTGATCAGGGATTCATTCCTCAAGCCACTGAACATTTTCCCATGATTGAGCCAGCAGTAACAGAGGGCAATGCAAGGCCTGTGTTTATTACTTTGCACCTAAGTTTATAGACTTATGCTAAAATGCTCATTGGGCCCACACTCTGCACACCATGGATATGGAAATGGATGATGCACGGGTGTCTGCTCAAGACTCCAAGCCATATGACAAGTGGTCCACAGGATGTGTGCACACAAAAGGGACTCAGGCACAGAGAGAGGATAGCTCAGGAAGGCTTTACAAGGGGAACAGATATGTGAGTTGAGTTTTGAAAGGTGAGTTTGCCAGGAAGAGAATGAGAAAAGGACACTCCCCAGAGAGGAGGAGTAAGTGTGCAAATATCTGTGAGAGAGTAGGATGGGCTCAGTAAGGGAGAATGTATAAGTGGCCCACTGAGAAAAAAGCAGAAGTGATGCTGAAAATGTGCGTGGGACCCAGTGACCAGCCATGCCCTCACCAAAAAATGGAATCAAGCCCATCAGTGACCCTCCGTGGTACTCTTCTGTAAACAAGAATCCCAGTAAAGTGAGATTAGAGTCTATGCCTTTATTGAAAGTGTCGGCATACGAAAATATTGGTGAGGCGTGGCACGCGAGCATGGCTGTGGAAATGGAAACACATCATCATGTGCTGCAGACACTAAGGGTTTCTATGAAGGCAAGAAAGTTTCTTGAAAGCAAGCAGTGGTTAGAATAGATAAGAGACCTGCCTCGTGGCCTCTGTCTGGTATTTAGCTTGTGACTTGTCTTTAAGGACAAAAAACAGACTTGTCTTAGTTCATCCGGCTGTCCTCCGGCCGTGAAGCATCTGGTTAGATTAAGGAGCCTATGATAACTTGCTGAGTGTCTCGCGACTTGGGTCATGGCCTGGCCACTCAGCCACAGCACCTGTCATGGCAAGTGTCTTGACAAGAAGAGCTAGGATGTCATGAGAGGCAGGCAGGCAGTGAGAGGATGTTGCAGTGGACGAATTAACACAGATTCCTTGTCAGGGAAGGAAGGAGTCTGTCTAACTGCAAAAACCAGAGAGGTCAAGACAGACCCCCAACAGCCTGCCATGGGAGAAGGATTAGTCACTTTCTTGATGACTTGTGTGATGCAGAAGCAGGACTTCTGGGCCTGGGGAACTTAGAAGTTGTCCAGGGACTCAGGAACTCATGAGAAAGTGAAAGGGAAGCAACTGGACAGGGCCCCAGCTGCTGAATAAAAGATAAGGGAAGGTTCACAGGCAACCAAACCAGAATGAGTTACTGGGAACATAGCAAAGAGCCTCAGAGGACCTCAGTAAGGCTGACTTACTGTCAAGAATAATAGAACTGAAAGAGACAGGCAGAGCTCCTGAGATAGGGGACAGGAGTGATCCCAGATTCCAGGGTCATCAGGCTTCAGCTTGGCGGGCAAAGGAGTAAGAGCCAAGAGATCCATTATAGCTGCACCTCCTACCAAGCCTAAAAAGTAACCACATTTTCTTATTCAGACAGAACTTTATGTTCTTTGTGTTTCCATTTCCCCAACCAATGCCACTTTCTACATTGCCACATTTTCCCCTTCCGGAAGGTAAAAGAGTTAGTAGGCTGGTTGTTTCTTCCTCCCACCCTCAACTTTAGCCAAGTTTTGCAAAGGGCTGAGTCTAAAAACATGCTGCTTACTGTGCTTGTGTGCACATGCATGCCTGCCTGGGTCTGAGTCCAGGTCATTGCAATGTCCCAAGGCAATGTGAGCATCATAATTGTGACCATTTATCTGGTGCCTCCAATGGGCACTGTGATGAACTCTTGAATCTCTTACCCTTATAATGCCAGAGGATATGATTTCTTGCATTATTTTACAGTGTTAAAGCTGAGAATCTCGAGTGCTCCCTAGCACTGAGTTTATGATAGAAAATAAGTATCATCACACCTCCCTGCAGAAGGCAAGGTCTAGAAGAGTAATGAGCGCATTTAGCCAACCAGGCAGGCTATTCTATCTAGAATGGCTGAGTCAGCCAACCAACTGATTTGACTGATTCTGTCCAGTGAGCTGACTACTTGATTGACTGGCTTGCCAGAATCACACAGTTACTTCAGCGCCATGTTGTCACAGCTTTACAACGTGCCTCTGCTAGTGAAATGAAGTGAAAAGCTAAGAAATTGCTTCGATTATTTCCTATACGAAAGATGCCAGCCTGGATTAAGACTTCAAGAACTTCTGCCATAAACCAAACTGTATGGTGGAGAATGACACAGTGAAGCCATGGGCAGATCCCTGAACTGGACTTCTCCTCCTGGGTCTGCCTTTGTCCAGCTAAACCTCAACCACAACTCTTCATTAGAATTACCTAAGGAGCTTTTTAAACCATGGATGTGAGGAGGTTCCAGATACTGGTTAAATTGATCTGGGGTGGAACATGGACAATGGTATTTTTTTTTTTTTTAAGTTTTGCAAGTGATAATAACATAGCTATGGAGAACCTTGAAGTTTAGTGGCATGGCCTGTCTAGGCCTCAGTTTCCTGTTTATTTAATGAAGATGTCAGACCAGGTGATATCTAGGGCTCTGTTTAGCTCTAAGATTTCATGTTAATCCTGATCCCATCCCCAGCTGGCGGGCAGCTCTGAAAAGACCACTTTCTCTTTGCATAATTTAATTCCTGAATGCCGCCAAGACAGCTGACCTATCACAGAAGGTTGCCATGTGGGTTAATGAGATCATATTTGCAAAGTGTTTGGGGCTTTGGGGAAGGAATCTCTAATGTATGCAGCTAAAGAATGATTACAGCAATGTTAATGTCATTTTTTTTAGGAAGAGTAAACCACAGTTCACAACCCTGCATCTGCCATAATTAGACTATCTTGTCAGGATGGAGAGTGGCAGAGTGGAGGGTAGATTAAAGCAGGGCTACTTGTGTTAAGATGAGATGCCGGGTTAGGTCTCCAAGAGCCATGTCCATACAATCACAACTGACATAGACTGGGCCTAAAAAATGTTAATCTGTACAAAGTCCTCTTGTCCTCAAGCACACAAGACTCTGTGTGGCCCATGTCTTTGCGGATCCACTTCCATATAACAGGGAAAAGAGATGCATCTTGTGGGTCTTTTCCAAGGGTAAGTAATCATCAGTGGGACTATATTTCTAAAATGTAACCACTTGTGCTATTTCTAACACATTGACATTGGAACTGAAAAAATAATCTTTCCTTAAGATCCTGTACATTAGACCTGCCCAGGCATAGCCTACAGGGACTAGAGTGATGGCAGAGGCTCTGGAGCCCAAGAGATGTGACTTTATATCTGTGTCCAACCTCTGTGACCTCTGGGAAAGCCTCTCCCTTCCTTTTACCTATTTTTCTTCTATTAGATAACATGTGAGAATCACCTAGCAAAATGCCTAGCATAACTCAATAAACATTTCGTTTCCTAGCTCTGTACCATGCAGAGCTGATGTTATCAGACCTGATATAAGAGATTTCCAGGCAACAGTCACCACTGCCTAGATGGTACTGAGGCCTCCAGCAGTCCAGATCTCTCATTTTTCATGGCCCATCTGCAATCTCATCCACCCACCCATCCATCCATCCATTAATCTATTCATTCATTCATTGACTTACATTCAACTGGTTTGTACGTTTTGTTTAATGTAGGCCCAGATATAGTCTTTGTCATCAACAATCAATAATTAAAATTCTAGAGAATTTGAAACATTCCATTTCAGGGTTCTCTCCAAACTCTCAGGGCAATTCAGATGCACTAAGTTATCTGAAGATGAGTATTTAATGTTTTCCATGAATGTTTAGGAATCAGCAATTCTGGTCATAACATGAACTTATAAAATATAAATTGCAAACTTGAAGAAGGCTGGGTTTATGTGTGGGTTTAAACAATTCCAGCCAAAATATGAATAAGATTCTTCAGAACTTGAAAAATGATTCTAAAATCCCTCTATTATAACAAATAGTTAAAAATAATTTTAGCCTTTTTTTGATAAAGAAAATGAATGGAGGAATCGGAAAATGGGGAATTCTCTTGGCATACATTTGGGTATTTTATAAAGCTTTAATTCTTAAAATGTGTGGTGCTGGCACCAAAACAGATCAGTGGGACTGAATGGAGACTCCGGAAACAGACCCAGTTCTACATACAAATTTAACATATGATAAATGGAGCATCTTAGTTTCATAGGGAGGGTAGGACTAGTCATTAGTTACTGCTGGGGCCACTGATTGACTATCTGGAACCTCAATTCAAATCATCTGCCACAATAAAAAACAGATAAAATAAAATAGGTGTAAAAAAATTAATCCATAACAAAACTCAATAGAAATACAAAATAGTATTTCACACATTTCTAATTAAGAGAGGCTATTCCAAGATTAAAATTAATAGAAATGATTAAAGGAAAAAGGAAGAAAATTTGACTGCTTGAAATACCTTGAAGATATTGTGGTTTGTTTCCAGACCACTGTAATAAAGCAAATAAGTGAGTTACATGAATTTTTTAGTTCCCAGTGCATATAAAAGTTATGCTTACTCTATACTATAATCTACGAAGTGTGCAATAGCATTGTCTAAAAATGTACATATCTTAATTAAAAAATACCTTATGGCTAAAAACATGCTAACAATCATCTGAGCCACAATCTCTTTGCTGGTGGAGGGTCTTGCTTCTGACTGATCAGGGTGGTTGTTGCTGAAGGTTGAGGTAGCTGTGACACTTTCTAAAATACAGCAACAATAAAGTTTGTTACATCAATAAACTCTTCCTTTTTCTGTAGAATGTAATGCTGTTTGATAGCATTTTACCCACAGAAGAACTTCTTTCAAAATTTGAGTCCATCGTCCCAAACCCTGCTGCTGCTTATCAACTAAGGTTATGTAATATTTTAAATCCTTTGTTGTCATTCCAGATATATTCCCAGCATCTTCACCAGGAGTAGATTCCATCTCAAAAAACAAAAAAAACAAAACAAAAAAATGAAAAAAACACTTTCTTTGATCATCCACAAGAAACAACTCCTTATCCATTCAAGTTTTATTATGAGATTGCAGCAATTTAATCACATCTTTACGCTCCAGTTTTCTTGCTATTTCTAGCACATCTGCAGTTACTTCCTCCACTGAAGTCTTAAACCCCTCAAAGTCATCCACGAGGGTTGTAATCAACTTCTTTCAAACTTATATTAATGTCAATATTTTGACCTCTTCCCATGCATCATGAATGTTCTTAGTGGTATCTAGAACGGTGAATCCTTTCTAGAAGGATTTACTTTTCCCAGATCCATTAGAGGAATCACTGTCTATAGCAGCCATTGTCTTATTTCTTAAATATTAAGACTTAAAAGTTGAAATTACTCCTTGATCCATGAGCTGCACATAGAATGTTGTGTTAGCAAGGACGAAAACAACATTGATCTCCTTGTACATACATCTCCATCAGAGCTCTTGGTGAGCAGTAATATTTTGAAAGTAATATTTTTTTTCTGTGTAGTAGGTCTCAACAGTGGGCTTAAAATATTCAGTAAACCATGCTGCAAACAGAAGTGCAGTCATCCAGCACTTCTGGATGTTGCATTTAGAAAGAACAGGCTGAGTAGATTTAGCATAATTTTAAGATTTTCAGAATGGTAAATGAGCATTGGCTTCCACTTAAAAGCATTATCTGCATTAGCCACCTACCAAGAGAGTCAGCCTTTCCTTTGAAGCTTTAAAGCTAGGCATCAACTTCTCTCTAGCAAGAGTCCTAAATAGCATCTGCTTCCAATGGAAGCCTGTTTCATCTACGTGGAAAATCTGTTGTATAGTGCAGCCACCTTAATCAGTGATCTTAGCTAGATCTTCTGAATAACTTGCTGCAGCTTCTACATCAACACTTGCTGCTTCAACACTTTTATGTTTGGAGATGGCTTTTTTCCTTAAACCTCGGGAACCAATTTCATACTTTTCTTTTTTTTTTTATTTCAGCTTTTTATGAGGGTACAAAAGATCTGGTTAGATATATTGCCCATGCCCCTCCCATCCCCCCGAGTCTGAGCTTCAAGCATGTCCATTCCCCAGACAGTGCACATCACACTCATCATGTAG
This sequence comes from Varecia variegata, assembly GCA_028533085.1. NCBI lineage: Eukaryota > Metazoa > Chordata > Mammalia > Primates > Lemuridae > Varecia > Varecia variegata. Next base: position 19,966,571 of record CM052437.1, read on the forward strand.
GTATACACCCATCTCCTCCCCACCCCCATCCCCCCGAGTCAGAACTTCAAGCGTGACCATTCCCCAGACAGTGCGCATGGCACTCATCATGTAGGTATACACCCATCCCCTCCCCCCACCCCCCACCTCTGTCCGATACCCAATTGGTGTTATTC
>CM052437.1:19967225-20006250 GCA_028533085.1 Varecia variegata
CAGCAAAGAGTGAGAGTTTGATCTCTTCTTTCCCTATTTGGACGCCCTTGATTCTGCTCTCTTGCCTGATAGCTCTCGCAAGGACTTCCAGTACTATGTTGAAAAGTAATGGAGACATTGGGCAGCCTTGCCTGGTTCCAGTTCGAAGTGGGAATGCTTTCATTTTTCCCCATTCAGTATGATGTTGGCTGTGGGTTTGTCGTATATGGCTTGTATCATTTTTAGACAGACCCCGTCTATGCCTATTTTGTTAAGTGTTCTTATCATAAAAGGGTGTTGTATTATGTCAAATGCTTTTTCTGCATCTATTGAGAGGATCATATGGTCTTTGTTTTTGCTTCTATTTATGTGGTGAATTACATTTATAGATTTGTGTACGTTAAACCATCCCTGCATCTCTGGGATGAAGCCCACTTGGTCGTGATGGATTATTTTTTTGATAAGCACTTGGATTCGATTTGCTAGGATTTTATTGAGGATTTTTGCATCTATATTCATAAGGGATAGAATTTTTAGAAACACACAGCCTTCCCAGACTTAACCAGGAAGAAATAGAATTCCTGAATTTCATACTTCTCTTCTGCAGTTTCCTCACCTCTCTCAGGCTTCATAGAATTGAAGAGTATTAGGGCCTTGCTATGGATTAGGCTTTGGCTTAAGGGAATGTTGTGGCTGGTTTGATCTTCTATCCAGACCACTAAAACTCTCTCCATTTCAGTAATAAGGCTATTTCATTTTCTTATCATTTCAGTATTCACTTGAGTAGCATTTTAAATTTCCTTCAAGAACTTTTCCTTTGCATTCACACTTGGTTAACTGGTACACGAGGTCTAACTTTCAGCCTAGCTCAGCTTTTGACATGTTTTTCTCACTAAACTTAATCATTTCTAGTTTTTTTTACTTAAGAGATATATGACTCTTTCTCTCACTTAAACACTTAGAGGCCACTGATTGTTAATTGGTCTAAAGTCAATATTGTTGTGTCTCAGGAAGCAGGGAGGCCCGAGGAGAGGATGTGAGATGGGGGAACAGCCAGTCGGTGGAGCAGTCAGAACACACACACAACGTTTATAGATTAAATTCAATCATATGGGCGTGGTTTGTGGTGTCTCAAAACAATTACAATGTGACATCAACAATCACTGATCACCATAACAGATATAATAATAATAAAGAAGTTTAAAAGATTGTGATTATTACCAAAACGTGACCCAGAGACATGAAGTAAGTGCATGCTGTTGGAAAAATGGTTCTGATAGACTTGCTCAACCTAGTGTTGCCACAAACTTTCGATTTGTAAAAAACACCATATCTGTGAAGTGAAACAAAGCAAAGCATAATAAATTGAGGTATGCTTTATTAAACTGCATAAAAACATTGTAAAGAATTTTCAAATTGGGAAAAATTTACAACAAACATAATAGACAGTGGGTTACTCTTGACATCATCCAAACAATTTTGAAAAACACTAAGACTGGTAGGTAAAAAAGTCTGTGGGCATTAACAGAAAATTTATACACACACACGGACACACAAACACAACTAACAAACGTGAAAACTTGTTCAACCTTGCTAGTAAGTAAAGCATTGCAATTTTAAAATAAAATGGTATTTTTCCCTACCTATCAAATTAAAATATATTTTTAAAGTAATATTCAGTTCTGGCAAGTGTTCAGTGAGATAAGCATTCCTATACACTGCTAGTAGGAATATAAATTGTTCTGGAAGAGCATTTTTAAAGACTCTGAAGGCAAATATAGATATCCTTTAAAATGTGCCTACCTTTTGACCCAGTAATTTAACTCATTGAAATCCATCCTAAGAAAATTATCTGGTATACACATAAAGGCTTTTTTGCATAAGAATATTCACTGCTGCAATCTTTACAGGAAAGACAAAACAGAACAAAACTAGGAAGCAAACTAACAGCCCAACATAAGAAATAATAAAGTAAATTATGGCACACCCAAAAGATAAGTTATCATGTATTCTCTAACAAGGGTGCTTATTAAGAGCTTATGCAATGTTAAGTGAAAATATCATCTTAAAAATTTGGAATGGGATATTCTCAGCTCTATATTTTAAACCCATAAAGTAAAGGCTGATAAAAAAAAACCCATTAGATTATTAATAGCAGTTATGAACAATTATTTTCTTCTTTGTTATTCAATTATTTTAAAAATAATTAATTTTTATAATTAAAATAGCAAATTTTTATAAAAGGAGCATTGATGCGTATTCCATTTATTACTTTGCCATAGGAGAAAGATGGGGTGAGGTTGACACAATTGTCTTCAATCTCGGCCCCCTTTCCTTCTGCCCTGCTCTTCCTTCTTAATCTCTCTCCATGAGGCACACACATGGCCTTGAAGGAGAAATAAAAGAATCATTTGTGGGCCTGAGTTTTCTCTTTTATCCTGACAGCCAAATGGGAAGACTTCTTCTAAACAGGAGATCTAAGGTATTATAGGAGAAAAATAGATAAATAGATAAATGCTTAACAAAGGCCCTCTCTGCCGAGGAAATGCTCCTGGAACCACCAGTGGTTTTGTAATAAAGCGTCCGGTCTCCGTGGCTGTCTTCTTAATAAGGCAGAGGCACATTTACTGTAGCCTGGTGGGCGACGATCAGCAAAACTTAGGACAAAATACAGCACGGATTTCCTCCAAATGTTAGCGGCCAATTTCACCCTGGGAGGTAAAATTACTGGACCTGATAAGCCAATATTAAAAGACCAAAAAAAAAAAAAAGCTCCTTAAATATTTCAAAGACCAATTTGAGCCATCAGACCTGCATCTGAACAAACGGGAAGACGGCAATCTGGAAATTATAATAAGAATGAATTGATTTTGTATCTGTTCTCTAGCTCCATTGTGATCGCTGACAGCAGAATGGGTTCATTTTATGTCATTTTCTCCTAAGCTTCGTGGAATATTTTCTTTCAGGTCCTGAGATATGAGCAGAAAGCACAGATGGCCCCGTCTGCTTCAACCCAGCAGAGATTACAAATGACTCTGGAGTTGTTTAAACTTGTTTCTTTTCTCAGAGCAACCTGGCTATTCAGCAGCTGTTCATTTCAAGGCTCAGAAAGACGCAGGTGGAGACTGGACTACCTTAAAAGAAGCTCCGGTGGGGTGGGGCACAGCGCAGGGGAATGGATGTGGTGGTGGTGGGGATTGAGCTCTTATTAATTTTTTTTTTATTTTTAATGTAGAAGAATAAGTGTAAATAAAATCCTATTTGTTTGATTTTAGCAGATACACACAAGGTCATGATGTCCACAACTTACTCATTTACTATCGAATGGCTCAATGACAACAATAACAACAAAATATATATATATATATATACACACACACGTATATACATACATACATTAATATTTTATTACATATATAGAGAAAGAATGTGGCAAAATATTAAGAATTAGAAAAATGTAACTAAAGTGTATATGGTGGTTGATGATTCTAACACCATTTCTTTATATTTCAATCATTTTTAAAAAGATTTCTAAAATAAATTTAGCAACTATTAACAGCTGTTCATGACTTCTTTTAACTGTCCTATCTCCAGGTATATTCCAACCAGTCCAGATAACTCCATTTCTTGAGCACACTCTCTGCTTTCCCACTTCCTTGCCTTTGCTCATGCTATTTCCTCCACCAAAAATGGTCTCCTCCTACTCCTATTCATGGGCCTTTCAAAGGTTTTTTTTTTTTTTCTTTTTTTCAAATGCTTTTCCTTGAAGCATCCTCAAGTCTGTCCCCCTCCATCCCCAGTTATATATGATTTCTGGCCTTGAATCTCTCTTAAGACCCAGCTTAAGATCTCAGAGCACCCTGTCCTTCCCCGTCAAACCCCTTATTCCTCCTTGCTGTCATCGCTTGCTCACTGTCTCTCTCCCTTTCTGAATTGTAGGCTCCCCGGAGGCAGAGACCACGTCTGTCTCATTCACCAGTACAGCCCAAATTCCAGGGATGGTGCTTAGCATACAAGTGCTCACCAAATATTTGTTGATGTTCAGACTAATGATTTGTCTACTACCTGATTTTAAATCTCCTTAAATCAGGGACTCTTTCTAATCCTTCTCTATATCCATGCACAACATATGTGCTCAATAAATATTTGATTAAATATTTTTTTAAAGCACAGATATGTGAGGAATTTTCCACCTTCACCAAAGCACTAGACTTGTTTATTCATGCAGTTACTGAACCAAGCATTTGGATCAACTAAAGCTTTAGACCTGGTCATCCAAGGGGTACAAAAATGAGTTAAGAAGGATCATGTGCAGAAGGCAGTGGGGGAGCGAGTTTCAGATCTTCCTGTCAAAAAACAAGTCTCAGAGCTGCCTGAGGGTTAGTGACCAGGTATCTTAGGGGGGAGCTCTGCGCTGGTGGTGTCATCAGTCACCGATCCCAGAAGGTGAGGCCTGCCAGACAGATTCCCTACACCTGCCGGTATCCTTTGTTGTAGCTAATTGGGAAACAAGTTCAGATGTCTAAATCCAAGAGGGAAATAACTGCCACCATTTGGTGACTATGTGGCCAAAGACTCCCTTTTTGTGTGCATGTGTGACACTTGGGGTGCTTTATTATTAAATCAGTATCTTCACCGGCTCCTGTCCATTTGGGGATGGCCATGTATACTCAGCCCTAGGGTCACTCACAGGGACAAAATTATCCACAGAAATCCCATTAAAGGGAAATCTAAGGATTTATAATTTTTTTCTATAACCTTTGGAAATTGGGGGTTTCGAATATTGCTGGAACATGAGTTATTGTTCAGGATTTAGAAACCATACATGACTTGGACAGATTTTTGTGCCACATAGAAAACATGCAGAATTCGGTCTTCTTACCACAAACTACAGAAATCCCTGCACCTAGCGTCCAGCTCTTTCTGGCAAATGTACTTTCCTATGCAGATAAAGAATGGTGACACTCTAGAGAAGTATGACAGTCTCTGGCCATGTTCTGGAACACGGCCACCATACCAAGAGCCTGCTTAGCCTCCATGGACGGCCAAAGGTGAGATGATGATAACTCAAAGAACTCCTTTCATGCTGTGGAAGCCTCTACCTCACCCCTGGGGACAATAACACTTGGGAGTGTGCACAGAAAGCTTGGTTCTAGACAGGGAAGGCCTCTGGCCTTTCTGCAGAATTTTCCTGGAGAGAAAAAAAAAAAAAAAAACTAGGAGGGAGAGAACGGGGAGGCATCCAGAGCAGCGGCTAGAGCACTGCGTTAAGTCAGGGCCTTGGCTCCACTGCTACTTTTGTGCTCACTGCTCGTGAGAACTTGGATAAGCTGTTGAGCTTTTCTGAGTTTCCATTCTTCAATCTTTAAAAGAGAAATTTAAAAAAAATGTGCCGCACCTACTTCACAGAGCTATTGTGAGGAATCAGCCAGATGAGGGGATTTGAAATGTCTGGCATCAGAACCCGTGGCGGCCCCAGCTGGCTAGTTTCGATGTGGCCTTTCTCCCCAGGCAGAGCACAACAGAACCAGTGAACTTTCCGCAGCCTCTTCTCTGCCATTATTTCCTACTTCTCTTTTGACTGAAGAAGAAACGTTTTCAGAAACTTCTAGTCTAACTTAAAAGAATAAAACAAAACTCTGAAGGTTGAGATCCAGCCAGGGCACCAAGTTGGACATTTAAGTGGTTGAGAACAGGGTCATAGAGAAGAGGGGGGGTTGGACACTTTAAGAAACTTAGTGGTTTTTTTTTTTTTTTTTTTTTTTTTTGAGAAAGAGAATAATTGACAAAAAAGCAAAAGTAATAGAGAAATGCATTAAAAAATCATTTCTTGAAATGAGAAAGAGACATGCTATTGTACTATCATCAACATACCCCATTTGGCTGATCAAGGAATGCAAAAGTGGAACCCAAAAGACACAATGCCAACAACGATGGCCAGGGCCAGTGTCACCTACCTCCATCTATTCATTCAGTGCACTGGTGTTCAGAATTTTCCTCTGTACCAGGCACTGTGTGGCATTAGGGTGCAGAACAGCACAAAGCTCCTGACTTCAAGTAGGGGAGGTGAGTCTGTAATTCACTGTGGTGCGTCAAGCACTCTAAGAATGGTGACAGCCCGGAATGAGGCCACCCACACTGCTTGGAGGTGGGAGTGAGGGATGGGGAGGGACCGCAAAGGCAGGGAGGAGCCGTAGAGGAGGCAATGCCAGAACTGAGTTTCAAGGGTGACAGGTGGGGCCGGCACTCAGGGCTAAGAGACGGCAGGATAAACCTCTCAGGGAAGGACCTAAGGTAGGTCCAGCCACCAACATGCTGGACCATGGAAAGGCCCCAGGTTTAGTCAGTCCTTAGCCTGTGTCTGGACACAAAAATAAACCTTTGCATGCATCTTCAACATTCCCAGCATTTCCTGAAGCTCAGGCAAGGAACTTGAACTATTCACTGGTTTTATTTATTTCAAAGACAATCTAAGGTGATTACATAAAAGTGACTTGGAAGAAGTTTAGGATATGCAGAGAATTGGTTGCTCTGGGGACAGGGACAGACAAATGTATGAACCCCTACAACCCACCCCCAAAATATTATTAGGATTAGGGCCCCCAGGAACTTCCAGTAGGAAGTGCTGGCAACAGGGAGATCACTGAGCAGGGCCATGGCCTGCAGGCATTCAGGTTTCCTACACATCAGACCTAACAGCAGCCTCTTCGCTTGGGGGCCCAGGGAGAGCCCTTTTGGCTCAAGTCTACCTCCACCCACTTGGTCACCAAGGAATATAGGCAGAAAGGAAAAAGCACAACTTCCCCAAGGCCCGTGGCCTCCAGGTCCTAAGCAAGATGATGTGGGGAGCTGGAATGGTCTGCAGAGTAGTCATTTGGCATCTCCGGTGTGTGGTGACAGAGCAGAACCTCACAGTGGCGCGGACCCAGGCTCCTGCCTCCCTCCCATGGGCTCCTGTGTGCACCAGCCCCTCTCGCCATCCAGACCAGGTGGGCCCAGCTCACAGGCAGGGGCAGAGAGGCCCTAAAGGCACACACAGCCTTCTCTTTCCCCAGGGAGAAACAGGATGTAAGGCAGCCCCCCCCAAACCCCTATGAACCCACAGATGGCAAGAAAGAAACAACCTTCAACCCAGGGAGACCACAAAGCCCAGGGACGCCCCTTCCCCCACCTGGCTGATGGGAGAAAAATATATAATATATAATAACTAGCAGACGCTGTGAGAAATGCCTTCCACCAAGAGTGAATGAAGAAAACAAGAAACATGGGAAACAATAACCTATTTGCTTTCCCAATTTGCAGTTCCCCTTCATTGCACCTAATTTGAAAAACGCATAGAATTTTTTAAGCTCAATGACTAGTCATCTATCGCTCAATCCCAGGGACTGTTTTCTTTAAAAAAAAAAAAAGAGAGAGAGAGAGCATTCTAGTTGCTACCTATACTGAGCAATGCTTCACTTTTCTCATTTACTTTTAATGATTGTAAGTTCGGCCCTGAGACATACGGGTTTTGCCCGCACCACGCACTGTGTCCGCGGTTGCTGCACCCTCTCCAGCCTTCATGGATCAGAGGACCCACACCACCGCTGCAGGGAAAACGGGCCTCCACTCCTCATTTTTGCCCTCTTTTCTTCCCTTAACTTTTTTCATTTTCTGTTTTCCTTCCTGCCTCCCTGGCTGACATCTTTCTTTCTTTCTCCAGGAGGAAAGAAAGATATCTTTCCATTTTCTAGGAGTATACAGACCATTAAAGTTAAAAGCGTCCCTAAAAATCATCTAGGAGCCCATCATCTTCTATTGAGGAAATCGAGGCTGAGAAATCACGGCCTGGAACCACAGTTATTTATTGAAGAGTCAGCTTTAGGCTCCTAAAGTTTGCTGGACTGCTAGGTCAGTATTCTTTCTACTGCAGTACTGCAGTGCAAGTGCAGGGCAAATCAGTCTGGGAAATGACAGTTACCAACTTCTTAACTTCTAGGTTTGGAGGGGCATAAATAATAATAATGATAGACTCCAAATCAAAACCTACCTCTAGTTCTGTAAGGTAAACTATACAATCAAAGAAAATAGTTCTGTTTAAACGTTGACTCGGTTTAAATGTCAAAACAAAACAAAACAAAATCTCCCAAACCTAATTAAGATTAAATATATTTGGCACAGTCACATAAGGAACCCACGCATGTCTCCCGAAATAGTCACCCACTTAAGCTCAGTGAAGTATGGAGAGTGAATGAGAGGAGAAGAAAGTTTAGCCCTTGAATGCACTGGGCAACTTCCATGGTCTTGCCTGTGGGGGGAGAGACAGACAGAGAGAGAGAGAGAGAGGAAAACCTTCCATAGCCAAATTGCATTCTGGGGCTAATTATCAAGTCGGTAGATTATTCAGGATTCCTGCTTTTCCCATCTCCCTCTGCCAATGATTTTTAGATCATTGTTCTATTCTCTTGTACCTACACTGTAAAGGGGAAAACACTGGAACTAATTTGTTTGGTTACCAGTTGTGGTTTCTAACAACAATGAGGAGGAGGAGGAGGTTGAAAGCTAACAACAAAGTCCAAGACCTACTTTAGACACTTAACAGCCATCCCCTCTGCACCGACTCCCAAACCATTTATTCTGGCTTAAGAACAATTTCTCTGTTTTCTGTAAATGTGCCAATAACCTAAATGGGGTTTTAAAAATATAAGAGAACTTTCAAAAAATAGTTACAATGTATTCAAAGGAATTCTTTCTTAATTATCTAAATGGCTTGAACTGTTAAGCAAGTAAGGAATTGCTTTTATTAAATGCCAGATCTTTTTTTTAAAGCAACCTCAGGGAGATATTCACTCTCAGTGAGCTGTGTCTATGCCAGCAAAACAAAGAGGCAATTTGGGCAATAGTCCACATAATTCAGACCAAAGAAATCCGCTATTGCCATGACTCCATGGACATGAGGTTCTGAACAAGGCAGCTCATTAGGCAGCAGATTTAAGCAAGGGATGGTCCAGAAGAGATGAAGCTGCCACAATTATTGAAAAACTGAATATTCAAGCAAACTTGTGTTTGCTTGAATTCAACTGGTTGTTTAATAATAAGTAAATGATCGGCAACTGGTTATTAACTTCGTAAAACAGTGATTGGTTGTTTGCCCGAGTCCACTATCATGTTTGGAGTATTCTTCATAGTTAAGGTGTGGAGAATTGAACAGACATTTAACTATGTCTGTCTCTGTTTAGAGACAAAAATAACATTGGGCTGTCAAGGTGCAAGTCTTTTCCTTCGTAACCATTAATACAGACTGCTGTATGTTTGGTCAGATCCATCAGGGGAAATTGTCTTTTTATCCTACTAAGACATATAAATTGACTGCACCGGGGCTGATTCATTCATGTAGAATAAACATTGTTTTGGGTTGTCTACACAGTGAAATGTAGGTTTAAGAAGAAATGCAGATATATAATGGGGTGACAAGCTTGGAGGTTGGAGGTGGGAGGAGGGGGCCCAGACTATTAGGCGGGTCTGTGCTTCAGGAAGTCACAGGGTTCTCCATTTCCCCAGACGTGTATGGGCTCAGCCTCAGTGTCCCCTTCAGGAGGCATTTTCAGGGAACAAACAACGTAGACTGAGAAGAAATTAACCTTCCCCAAGCAACAGTGGCAAACAGATAAGTAAGCTGGGAGACATAATATATGTGTGCTTAGTATTAGAAGCCAAGTAAGAAAGACCAAGTCGATTGTTTTTCAAGACAATTAGGCAATACTCAGAGGCAAATCAGGAATACTAAATCTCTTTTTTCCCCTTCTCATTACGGCAGTGCAAAATGTAAAAGACTGCCTATCTGTGAAGCTGCAGTTAGAACATTTTCAGAACGGTAATCTCATCCTCTAAGAGCTAACTACTGAATCTACGGATGCATTTCCGAGTGAAAGTTAAAGGTGGCTGCCCACTGCTGCTGGGGCCACAGACTAGGAGGGTTCAAGGGATGCAAGGGCAGCCAGTGTCTGTCCCTTTGATGCCATTTCATTCCACTTGGGCCTAATGAGACCCCTGAGACCTGGAGGGGGCCTGGAGGTCAGGGATGGATTGGTCCCTAAAGCCTACCATGTTCCCAGTGTTGTTTAGATCACAAAGGACGGTCATACCCTCAGCTCACACACAGCTCATAACCAGAAGATGTGAAGTAAGTTAGGCCAGGAGGACTGCTGCATCCAGCAGATAGGACAATACAAGGTCAGAGAGGTCGTCGAGCTATGATAACTCACTTGCCTGGAGGCCTGTGGCTCCCGTTCTGCCCCTGCCACCTTCCACCGTCTGAATCCTAGCCTGAGGTGTAAGGTGCTGCCAGGGGTGGGCATACCAGCCCATTAGTGACCTTCCAGGCTGGAAAGTATGCCCACCTTCTCTGTCTCTTAGATCCATTACCTACTAAATGAGAACAATGGTAGCGCCCACCTCCCCAACCTCACAGAGTGATTGTGGGGGTCAGCTGACATGACAGATGAGGAGCCCCCCACACATGGAGGGCTACAGGGCAGCAGCCCTGCACAAGCAGGCACGAGCCCCTGGGAGCACTCTTTGTCATTATCACCCACTGTTTATGTGCATCAGGCTACTAGTTTCTTCCACCTCTCTGTTCCCATCCCTCCATCTCTGTTCCACTCCTGGGTGGGAGCACGACCTTCACCTTGCTGGGTTAGGTACACAGAGACACCAGCGGGGGGTTACAGAGCCCAGGCTGTAAGGCGTTTAGCATGTATGTATGAGCGAGGAGGTGAAACAGAGGGGTGTCTGTGTGCGCAAACTAAAGATGAGTCTGTACAACCCTAGGCTTCTGTAGATGAATAACTTCTAGGAGCTTTCAAATATCCAGATGTCTAAATAAAAATCCCAACACATGGTTCTACTTTTTCATAGACTTCTAGCTCTGATATACCATACATAAAGGCATGAATGCTTTAGGGGGGTTTTAAGGCTAAAGTAAAAGGTCAGGGAGAGTTGGAAAAAAAGGGCTTAAAGCACACAGTGGGCACGTGTGCATTGTGTCTGTTGAGGGGTGAGAAATGGTGAAGCTTCCAAACAGCATTCAAGAAACACTAACAGCATTTTACATCAGAAAGAAAGGGCTTGTAGGATAACAGAAGAGGAAAGAGATAGCTTAGAAAAGAGGAGATGAGCCAGGAAGCTAGGAACACCCCCCAAAACAGAATATAGCTGTGGAAGCTACTGTTGAACAATTAGAATTTGGGGAGAAGGAGCTGCGAGCTGATGTGGACACATACAAAGGAAACTGAAGATTGCACAGTGGCTGGCAAATTTGGGCTGGGCTGTCATCAATTGTGCTATACTGCCCATGTCCGCACCTGGCAAGTGTTCTACCTGAGCAATGAGGATATCCCCAGATACTGTCCAGAACACGGGGGCTGGTAGAAAGAGAGTGGACTTAAAGCCTCTCAAGGGAAAGTTGAGGAGGTGGTGACACCATGCGGAAGTCAGGTGGGGAAACAGCTGTTTCATTACAACTCTGCCCACTGCACACACAGGGAGTATCCAGGCATGGACAGGGGGCCATTTCTGGGCGGCTAAGACACAGGAAGAAAAACAAGGGAGTCGCAGAAGAAGGTCTCAAGTAAGAAGAACAAGCAGGATCTGTGGAGGAAAAGACCACTGGTCTGTGTCAGACAATTGTCAGGGAGAACACAGATGTGCGTGCACACGTACACACGTACACACATACACACACACACACACACACGCCACTTCATTAAAGAGATCTCAGGCAATCCAACCACCTAAAATACTTTCAGACTTCGCTAGGGAGCAATCCTTAGCAAGGATCGCAATCTGTGCAGACTGAAGATGACAATTAAAACTTTAATTTTCTTAAAGCCCACAAATAGTGCTTTGGGTCTTTATGGCAAGTTGTCAGTGCGACAAAGAGCTTGTCTTTTCTATCTCTCCCTTGACAACCTAGAAATACTCACCATTCTCATCCCTGTGGCTGCATCAGTGATATGATAAGAAACAAGGGGGGAGATGAATCTCTCCCCCGACTCTCATCTCGGGAAGCCAAGGGAGGTTGAATGGAAAAGAACAGGAGACGACCAGAGCGGTGTGAGTCTTGTGCTATCGATTTTGCGTTTGTCTCAAATCACTACTCATTGGAACGGTGGCGACTCTCAGGAAGAGAGTGAGGAGGTGTCCTGCTGTTGGGGTAGGCTCTGTGCTCCGGGATCCAACACATGCCCCGCCCGGGCGCTGGGCAGAGGGATTCTCAGGGCTCATTCCTTGGCCTCCCTCCAGCCTTCAGTAATTTGCTGAGTAAAAGCGTCAGTGGTTTTTAATTAGCACCTGGAAGTTTTTGAAGGTGTAAAATGTTGGGTGTGTGGTTCAAATAAATACCAGCTTAATACAGGCCAGTAAGCAAGTAGTAGAATTGAAAATGGAAATACAAATGGCTAATTAGCTGATCATTAGGGATAATAGATGGAAGTAATAAAAATTTGGAGTTAAAGGGGAACCAAAGGTTCCCAGTACAGTTTTCCCCAAAGCATAGAATTCATACCACTGTTGGTATGAGGTCTAATTTTAGATGGCCCAGGCAATGCGTTACATGCTGCAAGGACGGATTATTAAATAACATTAAATCACATTGTGAGAAAGTTATTCCTGTTGAAACTCTATTTTAACTCCTCTGAGTATCTCAAAGAGAAAGTCTCAGTTGGGGGCTGCTATGTCTTTAACAATTCTCTGACGCTTGCCAAGCTCCCTTTTTAACAAAGAGCAAGCTTCAGGCTTAAGGAGTTTGATTTGGCCAAAGCATCCAGTAAGAATTTAATCTCATTGTTTGGTTTTCATTTTATCTCTTCATTCAAGTATTTCCTATACTCACTTACTGTAATGATATAAGATTTCTTCTTTTAAAATAAATTTATTGAAATGAAAAATTACTCCATTTGAAAAAATATTAAGTACATGTTACAAAAATAGGATATGGATAATGAAGGTGGCACCAGTGTGACTGGAGTTTGGAGAGCAAGGATGTTGGACCCAGAGCAGGAGATGACTTGCCCACAGTGGCACATGTGGCCGGTGTCTCTGATGAAGGAGGAGAGAAGATGAAAGGCAGCCTCATCCGAAATGCATCGGGCACTCAGAGAGGCCACATGACTTCTCTGAAGCTCTGGATGCCAAGAGCCTCAGTGGGAGTCAGTCCCTGCTTCTCAGGCCAAGAACTCTAGAACCAAGAGTCTCCTGACTCCCGCTGGGGTGCGTCACGTGGCAGTGACAGAATTAGTCACTTTGCTTCATTTTCTTCTTTTTTCCCATCAATTACCCCGGGGAGATAAGGAGTGAGCTGAGACCCAGGACACCTATCAGATGGAAAAACAGGCCATTCCCCTCCACTCTCGGGTCCATTCTGCAAACCCCCGCTGCCCTGAATGCTCCCCCATACGAGGCAGTGGCTACGAAGAGTGGTGTAAGTGCAGGATTCTGGGACTCCACGGGGCTGATCACTGCCTCTCCACGTGGCAGCCCAGCACGACTGGAATACAAAGTGGAAAGCAGAAGTCCACCCTTGTGCCTCCTGCCATGCATCACATCCATACACAATTGCATCTTGATGGATGCAGCAAACACAACTTTATATGTCTGCCACGGCCCCAGTGACCTTTCAGATCCCTGAGTTAAAGGGACTATTATTCATCTTTATGTACAGCTTCCTGTGACAGGCCCGCATGATAAAGCCAGAGACACTTTGATGAAGTAAATAATTTAGCCCCATCCATAATCACCTGCCATTCCCAAATCCTAATGCCTTTCCAGGGATTGCCTCACCAAACCGGTGAAATAATGAGTCCTTTATTGATGATACCAGGTCAGTATAAACTTTGTGCAGAAGCTAAACTGCATCCAAGAGCATATGAATTTTAAAGAATAATAATATGGATGAGGAACATTTTCTTAGGCAAGGATCTGTAAATATAAGCCTGTCACACAAATACATTTCCATTTTAAAATAACGAATATACTATTTATTGGGCACCTACTATGTGCCACATGCTGTGCTTGGACTTTTCATGCGTTGTTTCATTTAATCCTCCAAATAGCCTTGCAAGGTGGCTGTTAGTATCTCCATTATGCTGAGAGTTGGAACTCAGTTAGGTGGCTTTCTGAATGTCACCCTAATAGCAAGTAGCAAGACAGAAAGCCATTTTAAAATTTTACCAGAACAAGGGAGGATGTGAGAGAATAAATGACTACATGGCAGAGTTGCATGTGAACGATAGTTGGTGTGACTCCACCCATACTCATTCCGCTCAACCTCACTACCTCTCCCTCAGAGGGGAGGCCTGGGTTAGGAACAGGAAGGGACTGCTTCTTCTTGATGTGTTTGCCTGGCACCTTGCTTCCTAACAGCCCCTTCTCCACCAGGAGCAGGACATCTGGAGCAGGACATTTGGAAGAGTGTGTGAGATCCCAATGACACCCACTCCCCGGGGGTGAAGTCCAGACTAAAGCACTTCAGCTTCCATCAGAGTATAGGCTCTGTGGGGATCTCGAACTGTCTTCTGATGCTCTGTCCTGAACTCAAATGATTACTTTCCAGAGATGTACATAAGGCCAGGAAATTCCAAAGACCAGCTAGTATTGGCCGGCTAGTTTATGAAGAGAGCCACAAAGTAGCTGCTGGGTGGCCTAGCCTCACGAACAAAGGACTTATCTATCTGCAACCACTTTATACTCTATGCTCTTGTGTTTGCCCATGGCTTTGCAATCCTCCCAAGTCATAGATTTGAAGAGCTTGACAAGTCCACGGACTTCCTACTTCTCATGACAATTGAGTCTAATGAATATATATGGATAAAATACGTGACACAGACAAAGAAGAAGAGTGATGGTGTCAGAATGGTGGTGTTGGGGGTAAAATTTTCTCCTTTACAATTTAATTTATTTGAGATATCATCATTAAAAAAATAATGGGCATGTAGTCATACTGTCAAATGTCAAGGAGATAAGGACCGAGAAAAGACTATTGTAATTTTACTTGGGTGTGACTTGTGCTGGGGAACCTGGGGAAACAATGGGAAGAGGTCAGGGGAAGGGTCAGAAAGCTCAGGTTCTCCTCCCATCTTCAACATTGACTGGCCTGACAACCTTGTGCAATGTACTTGAGCTTCTGAGCTGTGCTCTCCTACACTACTGAAATGGCAACCACAGTGCCAGCCCTGACTATCCCTTGGGCTTCATATTTAGGATCTGTTTGGACTGAATTGTGTCTCCCCCAGAATTCATAGGCTGAAGCTCTAACCCCCAACTTGACTGTATTAAAGAAAGAGCCTTTTAAGGAGGTAATTAAGGTTAAACAAATTTCTAAGGGTAGGGCCCTAATCCCATAGGACTGTTGTTTTTATAAAATGAGGAAGAGACACCAGAGAGCTCTCTGTGCACTCACAGGGGAAAAGTCATGTGAGGACACAGCGAGAAGGTAGCCATCTGCACACCAGGAAAAGAGGCCTCACCAGAAACCAACCCTGATAGCACCTTGATCTTGGACTTCTAGTCTCCAGAACCATGAGTTAATAAATTTCAGTTCAGTCATCCAGTCTGTGGTATTTTGTTATGGCAAGCAGACTACTACAGGGTCCAAAGAGATGAGGTCTGAGCATTCATATGGTGCTGGAGTCTGAGGCCAGGCTGTACGGGGGCGAGGGGGAGGTGAGGAGGGAAACCGGCACATGCTGACCCTTCTTTGGAAGCAAAGTGCAGGAGTCCCACAGCAGCTTGGGGAGGTGGCTCAGCAGAGAGAAGTCGGTAGGATAGGGAGGGGGGACAAGGTCCCTCCCACAAGTACTTATAAGAGATGTGGAGATTATCACATCATGGGATATTTAAAAATAGTATTTACATTGGGCCAACATGAGGTTGAGCCATTTCTCAAGAGAAGAGGATGATACCAAATTTAACACATTGTCTGCCACAATAGGAGAAAATTTTTTTCCTTGGGGTCACAGTGTTTTATTATGAAAACAGAAAAAAACTTTAAAAACAAAATGATCCTTTCTAATTTAATGAAAAATTTGTTATTTTTTATTGTTTTCTGTGCATGAGTTATATGCAACTTGAAAAATAGTCCTTGTAGCTCCCAAGGTGAAGAGATGTGTGAGTTAAATATGGTTCACAAAGCCCTGGGCTCAAAACTAGCATGAGTTAAATACAACTCACAAAGCAGTTAAGGTGTTAATAGTCCTTCCAAACTGGGTGTTCCTGGATTCTAAAAGCTGTGCACGGACCAGGCTTTCAAGTCTTCTGGAATGTGACTGTCTAGCATGGTGTGAGATGGGACCGTTTGCTTTATGCAGTAAATATCCTGTTCTCTTAACACAAACTGATTTCACACCAAGGGCATTGCTCTAAAGCACAAAAACAATAAGACTTGTGACTAAACCGACCAAACAGAGGATGGCAGATTGAGTTGCAGAATCTGTAATCTTCCTGCTTCTCCATTCCTGGTTCCAGTCTATATTTAAAGTTCATGTTATTGGTGACTTTCTCCTCTTCCCCCCAAGTTGCATATATCATTGCAAAAATGAAGTCCAGACTAAGGCACTGGGGAAAGATTGGGTTTGAATTCCAGCTTGGCCACTAACAAGCTGTGTGACTCTTGGCAGGTCATTCACCCTTCTGATTTTCAGTTTTCTTGCCTACTCCATGAAATGGATTGAATCCAGGGTCTGCAAATACATGGCATGTGTAAAACCATCCCTGCTTCCACCCTCCACATGCTTGGCAGACGTGAATCGCCAATCCTGGCTCTCTTTGCCACTGACCTCCGATACAGACTCACAACACAGGATAGCCTCTATCAGCGGATTGAATTTGGCACAAGGAATAAAATCTATTGGCAGTGGCAATAGATTCCACTCCAGTTCACCCTTCCAGTTCACATGCCCCCAGATGCTGTGATGCTGATGTGGCAAAGCTATGGCACAAATAGAGTAAAGGCTTGGAAAAGACAGAGGATGCAAGGAGAAGGAAAATGGAAGAGGTAAAAACACCAGTATGAAGGATGACAAGGTAAATCCCTGTTTTTAAAAGGCAGTAAAACAGGTCCTCCTCACCTCCTGTGCCTACCGAGTGTACCCAGGGAGGATGCAGGCTCCTGAAGAAGGAGAAGTGAGAGATCCAGAAGGCTGCAGATCCCACACAGAGTCCTAAAGCCCAGTCCACACTCACCTGTCTGTCCCTCACATAGCTCGTGTGCTGGCCCACTGCAGCTGCACCCGACATAGCCAAGTGCGCACAGTCTAAGCCTGCAGAGGTGGGGCAGGGGCAGCGATGGTAAATGTTTAACAACCAGCTTTAGGGAAGGGGGTAAGAGAGGGGGAAGATCTGATTTGTGTGGTGTAAATACGCCCACCATCATCAATTTCTGCCTACCAACAAAAAGTCACTCCACAGATCAGAAAGAGAGGCACACACCTGGCTCTCAGGGACACGTGGGAGCTGACGCCAACACACCACTGAGGGAGGGTAACATGGGCTGCCACTAACTGCTGAGTATTGTCTGTGTACCACTCACGCTAAGTATTTTACATTACATGTATTGTAATTTATATACATTTATACATTTACATGTAATTTATATGCATTTCATGTATATAAAAATTCCCTTCCTGTTTGTAAATGATGGGGCTTCAGGTTACACTCCCACTGCCTTCTACCAAGCACACGTGAGTGTACTGGTATCACCAAAGTGGTGCTTGGCTCCGGGAACCAGAAGCCCAGTGAGACACAAAGAACCCCGATTGGTGGTGCCACACGGAGGGGAAAGGCCACCTGCTGGGGGACCCCACCCCTGAGGCCTTTCCCACAGCCCACCATCCCAGGATGCTTTCTTCCCGTCACATGTCCTGCCTGGGTTTCATGTAGTCAACACATGCTGGTGGGTCACTTCCTGTGTGTTAGCACTGAGCTGGACACAGGGGCTACACACACACACACACACACACACACACACACACACACGAACATAATCTAGCAGAGGAGACAGAGATAAAAATCACAATGCAGCAAGTGCACAATGGAGCGTGCTCTTCTAGGTTCTTTCACCTTTTCGGTGAATATTTATAAAGCATCCATCCTATGTTTATTCGACAATCTTCTTGACCAGCTACTATAAGCCAGGCTCTCTGTTAAGTGTATGGTGGTACAATAAAGGAAGAATCCACTTTTTTTCAGGGGATCAGAACTGACTTCTGCGGGGAGTCAGCTCACCGCACAGGGTGGTAAAAGATCAGTAGAGAAGTCCTGGCTGACAACAGGAGCAGGACATCCCTGCCCAGAGGTGACAAGTGCATGGGCTGTGTGTAGAGCATGTGGTTCTGTTACAGACCAGGGAGGAGAAGGTGAGTAAGACACACCTTTGGCCTGGAGGAGCTCACGGTCCGCTGGGAGAGAGATTGCAGTTACATGCAGACCACCCATGTCAAGAAAATGCTGTTCAAGTTCACACGCACATGAGCATCTCTCTCCAGGGCTCCGCGCTAGGTTCTGCATAGAGAATAAAGACAGGGCTAACTTGACCCTGACCTGGAGACATGTGCAGTCCTGCCAGGGAACCAGGACTTGTATAGGATACAACATGAAGCACAATGCATCTTTAAGGCCCGGAGATAAACTTCATGGGATTTCAGATTGGAAGACATTATTTCTGGATGAAGACATCCTCAGGAAAAACTTCATGGAGGAGGTGATGGAGGGGTGAGGAACATCCCAGTAAATCGGGCTGACTCCGGCTGAGTATGGCCCACAGATGCCTTCCTCCAGCCGGTATCTACTGAGCACCTACTGAGTTCCACATTGTGCCAGACCTCGAAGGAGGTACAAAGTCATCTCTTCCAGCCTCCCCTACCTTGTATCTGGGTAAAGGTGCCAACTGTCCATTTCGATCTGGGCAGTGCTCCCAAGAAGGGTGCAGCAGAGATGTCACAGGTGTCTCTGGGCAGTAAGGATGGAGGTGTGAGAAGAATTAGGGAGCAGACGAGGAGGAAGAAGAGGGAAAGTGGGCTGAGGAAATAACCACGGCGGGGCTCAAGTTGCATACATATTCTTGTTACCCCAGAAGCAGGAAGGCATGTCTCCCCCAAACAGTCAACTAAATTCATTACTTCAATGAAAAAAGAGGCATAAAAATAAATCTCTTAGAACTTACATGGGTATGGGTGTTTGTTTCCTCAAAACATGAGGGGGCTGTTGCCCTTGCACAAATAACGTGCCATTGTAGGGACAGCAGTTTGTAACTAGACCCCATGCTGAGCTCTCCAGCATGCCCCTGCCCGCTCTGAGTGTCCTGTCTAACCGTCTAGGCATGTTCTTCCTGTGGAACCCTTTAATCCACAATCGCGTGACAAATGGCTGTTATGCTGTCAGTCCCATAAGCAGCTTCCTGGGAAAGCTCCTTCTATAATTCATGTCCAGACCTAATAGAACTTTACTGAATTGAATTGTATTAAGTCTGTGGCTGTCATGGCTGAAAGAAACTTAAGAAGAGAAAGAAAGAATAAGTTAATGTTTCAGTAACATCAGAGATGCTCTCTCTTTAAACCTCTCTTCAGAAGTCCGTGCCTTTGTTTTCCCATAGTGGCACAAGGAATGCAGAGACCTGCAGCTGGCTTTCCTAGGGGACAAGAGCACACACTCTGGACAAAACAAAATAACAATAGCTAACGCACTGAGCACTCAACAACAACCCTAGGAGGTAGGTGTACTATTGTCATCCCATTTTACAGATGAGGCTCTGAGGCCCAGCGAGGCTGACTGACTTGCACGTGTCACACTGTACCGGAAGTGGTGGAGCTGTGAGGCTAATCCAGGCATCCAGTGATGCTCCTCCAGGTGCCTGGAGTGGAGCAGACCATCCCCATTCTCCAACCCTGCACCTCAGCTCTGCTTAGGGGCTAAGAGTCAGACATGTCTAAACACAAATCCTGCGTCTACCTTATTAGCTGTATGAACTTGAGCAAGTTATTTAACTTCTCTGAGCCCCAGATTCCTACTCTGTGAAATGGGACTAATACCAATATCATAGGATTTATGTGAGAATTGCATGCAAGTGAATGCACTTAACAGTGCCTAGCAACTAGGAAGCTGTCAGTGCAGGAAATATTAGCAGCAGTCGTAGTGGTGGTGGTTGTGCTTCAGAATCACAGAATGTCAGGTCTTAGAAACTCTCTGATCCAATCTGGAATGAATGAATGAGTGAATGAATGGTCTGGCCTCAGTGTAACATCTAGTGTCTGGTATGTTGCATAAGTGGAAAACCATACAAATCTAGAGTGTTTTGCAAGGTACATCTGGAACCTCAGATATTCTTAGTGCAGCAGTCTAAATTGGGCTTAAATCATACTTCAATCACTTAGTAATTGTGTGACATTGGATAAGTTACTTAGGCTTTCGTAGCCTTTGCTTTCTTCTCTGTCAAATGGGGATAATAATAGCCAACTTACAGTGTTATGAGGACAAGAATAAAAGCTAGAAAAAGACTTAGCGTGGTACCTGACATTTCTTCATAGAATCACTACTAATGTTCTTAATTTATTTAAAAATAAGGGCGGGGCGGGGCTGTTCATTAAAGTTCTTGAGTGACCCCACTATATGTTTTCTTCAGACAGTTCTGTTTAAAATCTGCACGTTGCAACCAGGAAGGTGAGCGAGGCACTGGTATTCGTGCTGGGTCCCTTCTTCCCCTGGCCCCTCTCGGAGGGAGGAAAGGTCCTTGCTTGGAACACTTCTGCTGTCAGGTTGTAGAAACGGCTGTCTCTGGGATGCACAGAGAGGCCACTCAGGGTTGCCTGGAATCAACTGCTTTAATGAATAATATTAAGGCGGTAGTGACATCATTAATGGATGAAATAAGGATGTAATTAAAGATCCAGGAAACAGGGAATGGGAGGGGGTTACAGATGCCTCCTCCCACCTCCTGTCCACGTCCCCTCCAACTTCTGCTTCCTGATGTAATCCTGAAACACTCTGTCCCAAGACTGAGCCTCTGGGGCTTCCAAACACACTCTTTCTCCAGGCTTTGTGTTTAAACAGTTTAAAGAGTCCACAAACATTGAGTTACCAGCTTCTTCTCAAAGGATCTTCAGGAATTTGAAAAAAGGCAAATAACTTCCATCACATTTCCCAGGGAAGAAGGAGAAACGCAGCTGGGAAGCAAGTGGTTTGGGCCACACAGCCAATGGCACTGGCGCCTCTGGGTAGACCCTATCTCCTCCGGGTCAGAGGCAGCGGTGGAAAACTGTGACTAATTTCTCAGCAAGTATATATTGTGAACTTGCTGTGGTTACTACAGATTCTTTGAGAAGATAAATAAATCTTAACACACAGCCCACAAAATGAGACAAATTCAAAGAAAACATTAAGTAACAGATTCATTCATTCAGGCAAGCAGGATTAACTGGGACATTTGCAGACAGAGGTATCCCCTCTGTGGTGGCTGGGTGGTTCTGAGCAAGACTCTTCCTTTCTCTAAACCTGTGTCCTCCTCTCTAGAGGAGATAAAAATAATCCCCACCTCATGCCATTGTTGCATCAATGAGATAGTAACAAACATATATGAAAGTGCTTTGTAAACAATGACCCCCTAATACAATATGGGCCATTGTTGCCAGTGAATGCCGACTTTGCACAAAGCAACATGCTCAGCAGGGAGGGATGCAAGATTCATCAAGAAAGCCTATTCTAAAAGTGATTACTAATTATACCTTAATAAAAAGCCTTCACAAGAGAGCAGGTACCAGAGGAAAGATGCCGTCAGTAGCATCTCTGAGTTCCAAAAAGGGAGGCTGACAAGCGTGGGGAGGGAAAGCCTGGCTGCAGGGTCGGTCCCCTGGGTTTGTGGATGCCCCGCACCACCTGGCTCTGCGACCTTGAGCAATTGGCTGTGCCTCTCTGTGCCTCCGACTTCTCATCTGTAAAATTAGAGGGTTGGATTTAATTATCTGCACAGCTCCTCCCAGCCTGACAGGCTGTGATGTATGGTCTATGAGGGGCTGGGCCTTGAAAGCTGAATCAGGTTTCAACAGAGGAGTGGGAGCTCATGAATAAAGGCACGGAGGCAGAGACAGGAATATGCAAGAGAGAGGGAGTAATAAAAAGAGCTGACATTTATTGAGTGCCTACTTTGGGCCCTGTTTTAGGTGCTTTATGTGTATTAACTCGTTACATCCTCACAACAACCCCATGAGGTAGAATAATTATCCCCCCTCTTTTACAGGGAACAAGATGGAGGTACAGGGAGGTTAAGCATTAACTTGCTCAAGGTCACACAGCTCCGTAGGGAGCAGGCCTTGGGATTTTAGCCCAGGCAGTGAGATTCCAGAGCCTACACACTTAACACTCGACCACAATACAACACTGCCATTCATTGCTCTACTCCGGGACCAATCGCCAATCGGGTGGGAGTTCAAAGTTTATGTAAGAGGGAAGGTGAGGTATGTCACACTAAGGGGGTGACTCGCATTCTAATCTTAATCCCTTCAGTGATTTCTGTGCTACAACCTGATAGCTCAGGTTTTCTGGATCTCAGGTTTAACTAAGATAAACTATAAATCACACCACATGGGTGTGGCAGGGGACAAGACAAAAGAGGAATGAGCAACATGACTGCATGATGGTATCTATCCTATTGGCCTTCTCTGCCACTCTGAGGCACAAGGCTGGGCCACTTGTCTGTCCAGCCAACCACTCGGCCCGGCTGGACTCTCAAGGCTGGACAAACTGAAACCTTCATACTGGAGGTTCAGAGAAGAAAGGATGCTTAGAGATCATCAACCCAAATGCTTCTCCACCAACAATTTACTGACTTGGAAACACAAGCCCAGGAAACTTGCATGACTTTCCCAAAGACTCATTCATTCATTCATACTAAGCATCTCCTCTGTATTGCTCAAGCCATACAGATATGGGTTGAGCTAAACAAACACAGATTGAATAAAAGTAATAAAGAGAAAAGAGTCCCTTGATGGGGAAATGGAGGGAATTCTGGGAACTCAGAGCTAGAGAACTTGACTTAAGCCAGGGGACTGGAGGATGCCTTCTACAGAAGTTGTTTGAGCTAAGCTCTTAAGGCTGGATTATCTCATTAGAGAGAAAGCAAGGAATGAAACCAAAAACCAAGCGCTCACGGCCAGTCCTCCTCAGGCTTTATGTTAGAATATTAATGGTATATTTCCTCCCTCCATCTATCGTTTCTCTGCAGAGAACAAAGTGCATTATAGATACCCTCTTGGCTCTGCCAAACTCTGCGATGCGAGAGGCAGGGAGTCAAACTTATTATTCTTCTTATTATCTCCTATTACTGTTTGCTTCCATTTTTCCCAAGGTTTTGAATTTATAAAATTGACAGGAGTTTTGATGTGACCTGGATTATACAAACACCTGTGTGGATGCGCTGCTGTTTTCTCTCTCTAAGAGAAATGACTGCGAGTGTGTGTGTTGGAACCAATTTGGTCATTATACCATTTGAGTTTTTCCCTTTTCCGTGGCCTATTTTTAGATTTCTTCTTCCATTTCCCGAGCTCTATTAGAATAAGGTTTTCATTTTAATCACGCTCTCTGGGCAGGCCAAATTTAGGCATAATGAAAACAAAAAGTGTTATGCAGAATGAGACGTTAGAGGAAGCCCGGCTCGGCGCGTGCGCTGCATGCCCAAAACGCGCTGGCGGGGAGCAGCGCGCAGGTTTTCCGCGCTGGCCGGGCGCCGGGGCCTGAATATGCAGTGCCTGCTGTTCTCCCCCAAAGCAAAGCAGCCCACTAGAGCTCCAAGAATATTCCGTTGCATAAGCAAGGAAGCACCGAACTTCTCTGGCCCCAATGCCTCCAGAAGCTCAGCAGCAGATACAACGCATGGTAGTGCCTGACCCAGCAGGGGGTGTCCCTGGCCACAGCTTCTGCAAATGGAGATGAGATTGGTCGGGCTCCAGCCCGGGGGTGGGGGTGGGGGTGGGATGGGAGGCAGAGATGTTCTTAGCTCTAATATCCCAGACCAAGTGAATCATAATCTCTAGGGGTGAAACGTGAGCAGAAGGAGGTTTGCTATTTCCTTACTGTCCCCTCCACTCTGTCACCACCTGGGATGGAGAACTGCTGCCCCCAGGAAAGCAATATGGGGGACGGGAAAGGACATTTTGTCACTGGAAGAGTAGTTCCTGCCACCCCCACCCCACCCCAAATCAGGATCATCAGGGAACCTATCGAGAATGAGGAATCTCTGCCCCAATCAGAACCTACTGAATCACAATCTGCATTTTTAACAGGTTCTCCCAGATGCCAGGAGATTCATATTCATATTAAAAATTGAGAAACATTGCTTTATTCCCATTTCTTCATCCAGGGCTGTGTGTAAAGCCACTGAGACGTATGCCTAAGAGCCCAGACTCTGCAGTCAGCACGGCCTGCGTCAAAACTTTGCTCTGCTGCTGATCTGACATTGGCTATGTGACATAGCCTCTTCCTAGCTCGGTCTCCTCATCTGTTGAGTGAATTGAAGCACTCACTTCACAGTATTCTTGTGTGAAGGAAAGTGGTTGACGCTGCTCAAAACAGTGCCTGGCTCAAGATGCATGTTCTCTGAGTGCTATTAAGTGTCACCATGAAAGGGATGACTGGGTGAGACTCCTGCTCACCCATGCATTTTTTCTCCTGACTGTACCACTCATTGTGCAGAGCAAACGCCATTGCCATAAAGAGCTGCTGTTATGCAGCAGTAGATAACAGATAGATAGAGAGATAGATAGAGACATAGATAGATAGATAATACATGGGCCTTGTAAACATCAAATGGATATCTTCTGAGAGCCCGAGCAGTGTGGAGAAATGAAAGACCACAGGGATCCAGATGAGAAAGAAGCAGGTCCCACGCCATGAGAGAAGATGAGGACTCCTGAAATCCTTCTCTTCTTAGCTCTCTTACAGGGCACAGACTTTGGAGCCTGGAAGTGCTGCATTTGATTCTGGCTTTGCCACTGACTGGTTTTGTGACCGTGGATGAGTCCCTAAACTGACTTCCTTTCAGAAGAACAGAAGTGATATGACGTTGGAGAACTAACGCAGCACTTGCCAAATGGGATTCAGAGGGTCAGAGCTACTACTTCTTACATATTTTCCTCCTTCTGTTCCTAACTCTCAGAGCACCCACAGCCTTTAACCTCAGCACACTTGCCTTGGGGACACGTGCTGCTCTCAGGGGCCAGAGGTGGGAGGAGTGAGCTTGTGAGAAGGGGATGGCATGTCTGTTCTGCCTGGAGGCTGCCTGAGCAGAGGACGTGTCTGGCTGAAGCCTCTGCCAGAGGATTAGATCCAGAGTGCTGCTAAACCCAGTGTCACTGTGGCACTTGGGGAGGTGGCACCACGCAGAACCCACCTTCTGTTCTTCTGCCCACTGTTTCCAGTGTAAGAAGAGGAAGGTTGTGAGGAAAATGGTGGATGCCCCCCACCCCCATCCATCTCCCACCCTCAGCGTAAAGGTGTCTAGGGTGCTGGTCCTCTGAGTCACAGAGGAGGCCTCTTCTCTCCCAGTGTCTAGTTTGGTTTCAGTCTCCTCTGTGCTCTCTGAACCCACCCTCCTCCCTCTCCCCTCAAGGATCTACCTCTTGGGAAGGCCCTGTAGACATGAGCACTAATCTTGATAAATTTCCCTTGCACAGAGGATCGAAATTAAGAGCACCTGAATTTGAGGGCCAAGAGGCTCTCACCTCCCAGCGAGAAGATCAGATCCCTGAGACTCAATCCTGCTGCCCTGAGAGGTCCAAGACCAACCCCCACAAAGGAGAATGAGAAGGAGGCCGGTGCCACCCACAGCCCCGGCCCTCTCCCCCTGATGAAGTGCATCTGGAGGGGTCTGGGGCGCTCGATTACTCCAGACCGCTTGGCTCCTGACATCTTCCTGGCTGTAATTGGAAGTCCTCTGGAATGCATTTCACAAATTGAATTGTCCCAGCCTCCCTCTGCTGTTCCCATTCCTCAGGCCTGGGGGAAGAGAAGAGAAACTCAGTCTCCTGCCTGCCCACCCTGATTAAGTGGGAAATCAATCTTGTCTGAACTGCCCTTCTCACTGTCGCCTTCCTGGGGATAAGCACAGATGGAGGGCTGGGGCTGAAGGACCCCAGGTGGCTGCCTCACGTGTTGCCTGGACACTCCTTGTGGGCTGGGAGGAAGTAAAAGCTCAGGCCCTGTTTGCTAGCTTCTAAACCCGAAATCAGGCCTTCTTCTGCAGAAAGGGATAACAAGGACACCTGGAATTTACATTGTCCTTTCCCCCCTCCAGGAGTCCGAAGGATTTTATGCATGTTTCTCCAGTGATCTAGTAAAGTCAGCTCCTAGTCCCCTACCCTCCTGAGACAGCCAAGGGAGGAGCCAAAGCACACAATGGGGAAGGATTCAAGGTCCCCTGCCCACCCTCCTCGGGGAGAGCTGGAATTCAAAGGCCTTGGCCCCCAACCTGGTGGGTCTTGGACCACTATCTAGCATTTGCTGGGTTCACAGGACCAGGCTAGGGAACTAAAGCCCCAGGGTAATTAGACAGAGAGGAGACAAAGGAAGAATCAGCTCTCAGCTTGGAGGAGGGCGGAGGAAATGTGAAACTTGTGTGGCCAAGTCTGAATTCTGCCCATTTGCGGGGGCGGGGGGCGGGGGGGGAGGGGGGACATCATCATGTGGAGTCAGAAGCCACGTGCTTGTTGGCACATGGCAGTGGCTGGCTACGACTGAGTGGCTGGTGCACAGCTCTGCTCTCCAGGCCTTGGGCCATTTGCAAAATCTGACCTGGAGCATGTCCCTCTGCCTTTCTAAGCCTCAGTGAGATCCCTCGCTTACAAAATGACAAAAAGATTCCATCTCTAAAGTTCTAAGAGTCAACAAACATGAAATCTTTGGGGATATAGCAAGGGATACAGGAGAATTATCAGAATAGGCATTGGGGGAGCTAGATTCTAATCCTAGTCCATTTGCCAGCTATGTGATGCTGGGTGAATCACTTGACTTCTCAGAGCCTTGGTTTCCTCACCTATGAAATGAGGCTGTTGGTAATATTTTCCGCAAGGTCTCTCCCAGTTCTGGCCTCTATCTCTGAATTCAGGGATTCTATGTGGAAGGAGCTATGCTAGAAAGAAGCTGTTCCATATGTTGGCTCCATCTCATCTGTCCATCCACGTTCATCATATATGTATCAAGTGCCTGGTACATGATCAGGTGCTCTGTTAGGTGCTGGGGCATAGCAACAAGCAAGATGGGCATGGTTTGGTGTATGTCCTGGTAAGTTACAGTCAAGGAGGAAAGGCAAAGAGGTAAATAAATATCATGAAATGTGTGTAAAGACCCAGAGGACTGAGAGACCTTGGTACATCTGAGGAATGGACCATGGTGTGCAAGGTGGGGAGTTCTGGCAGTTGAAGGTGGAGAGTAGGTGGGAGGCAGATCTGAAGGGCTTGAAACACCAGCTTAAGGATGATGTTTTCTAAAGGAATTTCAGAAGAAATCATTGAGTGATTTTAGGCATAGTTGCAATGTAATTAGGTTTTTGTCTTGAAAAGATCATTTTGTGTTAAAAATCATTGTTATGTACCAGGGATTGGACAGATGAAGATAAAGGAAATCAGCCAGGAGACCACTGAAGTGGTCCAGACAGGAGACGAACTGAACTTGGACTGGGATAGAGGTGGAAAAACATGGACCCATCTGGGAAATATTGATAATTTAGAATTAAAACAACAAAAAGAGCAATTGGATGTCCAGGTGGTGGGGGTTAGAAGAGAGTGACTATGGAAAGATGCTATGGAAGCCATGGAATCATGACTGAGGGTGCCTGGTGACCCGTGGCTTGGTCTTGTGACTCACTGAATGCTAAAGCAAACAAGAGAAGTTTTCCCTACACAGCTGCTCTCCTGGGGCACTTTCAGGTGAGAGGTGCCCAACTGTGACTGTCCTGCCCTGTGGGGTCCCCACCTCCCCCCAGCAGCTCTGTCATGGCCTGTAGCTCTGTAGGAAGGACATACAGACCATAGTTCTGAAATCTGCACAAAGCCAGCCTCTCCATCTGGGGTAGGAGAAATCCAACAGCAAAACCCCAAACTGTTTAATATTAGAGAAAAAGAAAGAGCGCGTGTGATTTCATGACTTTTTTGTGTGTGAAAAATCAAGCAAAAACAGGAAATATGTCTGTAGATTTTGGCATTTGGGCTTGATCTATCAGGGGCTTTAATATAGCGCCATGACAAAATTCTCCAATGAGAATCACCAGAATATTCTGAATTACTACAGACAGCCTCTCCAGTTGATTTAAAAAAGACAATCTTGGGTTTTTATCAGTCTCTCTCTCTCTCTCACTCTCTCTTTCTGTCTCTTTATGTGTCAGGGTTTAGCATTCACATACTCAGTCAGTCTTATACAAGCCTCATGAAATATTAAAATGTTTATGCAACCCTTTCTGTGCTTGAAGCAGCAGCAAATGTTCCTGGTGTGCAAGGAATGAGGAGAATAATGTTCTTACACTTCCCAGGAGAAAGTCCAACATCAGAGCAATGCCTGCCTTGCTCTCCATGATTAATTGGAGCAATAAATCAGATCTCACTCTTCCCGGCTATCTGCCACCCATCCTAGGGACCCCCAAGCACTGGCTGAGTCCAAAAAGAGGGCATCATTTGATTTCTTTGCCATAAGGAACAAAAATTGGCCTGGCATTCAAAATGCTTTTACCTAAGCTCATGGCTGCAATTCTACAGGCACAGGCCATGCTGGTATTAGTCAGATGTCAGACTTTCAACCCATTTAAGGAAGCATGCTGATGGGGCTGCACTTCAGAAAGGTTTGACTTCAGCTTCTATCCCCTTAGAGGAGATTGATTTCCAAATATAGGAACCCTAATCCAAGTGTTACAGACTAACAGAGAAATCAGTCTTAATCCAGTATCTTTCAACCAATGATCATAAGATATTTGATGGAGAAAATATTGATAGAGGAAAAAGAGGCTTAGAGACATCAAGTAAAGGTCTTAGAACAGCACGCAGTTCAGAGGCACCTCTGGATTCATAGCTTTCCAAACCCAGAAAAAATAAAATATCAGAGCTAGAAGGGAAGGCTTTCAAGATCATCTCATATGTAAGGACTCAAGGTCCAGAGAGGCTGAGGAATTTTTTCAAGATCCTTAATTTGTGGTCTACATTCTAGTGCAATACCGCATTGACCTTCAAAGAAGCCAAACGTCCAACAAGAAATACACTGGATTCCTGTGGCTCTCCGTAATGATGTGGTGTTTTTTAAATGTACAGGTCTTCTCTGCTTATGATCTGCTACCAAATGATGAGTTATTTGCAGAGTTTACATATTAAAGATGCTGTATAGTTATTATTTCTCCTACTTAGTCCAATCTGCTTAGTGAGTTCTGTTGACCAAGGACAGGGTCAGGGACTTAATCGATAGGCTCAAATGCTATATGAGGTGATTTGTTATTTCTACTGTTTCTGCAGCCCAAGAAGGGGGCCTCAAATGAAGGATGAAGATGGTTAAATGAATGCACCTCTATTATTGGATCCTTCTGGACCTGAGCCTATAGATGCTGTTGTCCCTCCCGTAGCCAGAGAGCAGAGTGGGAAGCAGTCCAGGTGGTCATTTGCAAAAGCAGAGAAGGAGGACACCACTTATCTCAGTCCTATTGCATGGCACCTAAGATTACTACCACGCAAGTCTGTACATGCTTTAGGTTTATCTCATGAGATGTGTAGAGGATCAGTTATTTAGAATCACACTATAGGTCTGCATTAGTATGAAAGAGGTGGGTCCACTACTAAGATGATTTCCACCTAAGAAGGGAAGTACCTTATTCATCAGATTAACTCTCAGTGAACAATGAACCTATCCTAATATTACTGAGTTCTGGTATTAGAAGAATCCCAGGGAACCAGTTCAAGACTGTCCCCGATTCCCCGAAGCCTATTGCTCCAAGCTAGGGGTGGATGTATCTACTGCTCAGCCTGGCATGGCCCTAATGTGTGAGGCTCTGTCCCCACTGGACTTTGATTTCTCTTTTCAGTAGCTACAGTCTCAGCAAATGCTCTGGGCTGATGGGAACACAGAAGCTGTCAGCCTCTGGGTGAGGATTTGAGATTTCCATTAAGTTGATGCCATAATGTGCTGTCTCTCCCAATGTTTTGCTCTCTAATCTGGGCATCCTTCATCACTCCCTTGGCAAACCAAAGTGGCATCGAGCCACTGGCTGCCGAGAAGTTTAACGTTGGCCTGGCTTTGGCTTGCTGAAGACAGAGTGTTTGTGTAGCCTACCACCCTCTCAATTTAATGCACAGCGGATGTTTTAGTGGGGCTCTTGGCTGTAAATATCTTTAGAAAAACTTATTTTCAATCACTTCTTTTAACTCTGTGAACAAATACATGCTTTGTCCTTCACAAAGATACCAACGGCAAAGACTTCCCTTCCCTTTCAACTGAATTAATCATTGCAGGGGAAAAACTATTCCCAATCTTCAGAAAGCAGGATTGTTGCTGATGTAGTCTAGGAGAAAAATCACTGGTCAGTGTTCAGGACCTGGGCATAGCCCAATATTCCTCACTGGCAGTCATTACCTTCCTAACCCCAGGATGTAGGAAGACCCCACTGGGGAAGCAGATACAGGGCTTTCAAAACAGACTTCAGGTAGGACGAGCCCTATTGATGTAAGGTCTTCTTTGGTCCCATCCCAGGGCTCCTGAGACCATTGCTATTCTGATAATCCAGTGCCTGACAGCACCACACAGGAGCTTGATGGAAATGCAGAGTCTCAGGCCTCACCCCTGATCTCTTGAAGCAGAATCTGGATTTCAACTAGATCCCCATGTGATCTGTATGCGTTTTAGCCTTTCAGAAGCATGCTTTAGATCTTCTTTCTTCCATGCCCTTGGGCACGATGACTCCACCAGGCTGAGCTCCTAGCTCCTGATCAGCTCCTCTCCTGTTCTTACCATTTGCTCTGTGTCCCATCCTGACCCGGCACCAACACTGTTGACTCAAATCAATCTATATAATAGTTTGGCTTCTTATTCCACCATCATTCTAATTTATAGCTATTATGACACAAGCCCCCGAATGCAATGCCTTCTCAAGGCTCAACACCTAAGGGTTAGCCTTGGGAGTTGATAAAAATCACTTAACTTGTCTAGGCTATAGTTTCTCCAGATGCTAAATGACAATATACGTATGTGTCACTCTCTATGGGACACACATGCCAGGAGGACAAATGAGGTCATTCATATTTAATAGCACTCATTATTATACAGTGAGTGCAAGACATTATTTGTGAGCATCTGTCTGGGTTAATGGCCGATATTTCCTGAATAGGCTAACCATTTTCACTGCATGCTTAATTCTGAGAATGTTAGAAAAGTTGGGGTTTCACAATGCTCTCCCATTTGGTAAGGTCTTATCATTCAAAGAACTAAGTGTACTTAACAAGCTTTATGAAGAACCTCTAGCAATAGGAAAAGATGAGTCTTTGCCATGACACTGGGAGATGAGGTCCCGTCTGCACTGTCATCTCAATGGAAAAGAACAAACAAGGGACAGTCATTTAGGGCATCCTGGTCAGCATCTTGAATAGACTGGTTTGGAATTCAGGATGTCCAGAGACCAATTCCATAGGACTTTGGACTAACCATAGGAAAGCACAGGATGGAGGACCCAGAAAGCACAAATATGGGGCAAGTGGGTGGCAATTTCAGAAAGCTGGGAGTGGGAGTCCCATCACATAGGTCCCTGGCAGGAGGTGTCATGAGCAGGGGGATGTGTGAGAAGGAGAGGCAGAGCCTGTGTCAGAAGGAGAACACTGAGGCAAAGTGAAGAGGAAGGGGTAGATTTCTCAAAGGGACAAACCACAAACAACAACCAACAAACAAGCCCTTGATGGGTTATCTTTGGGCTGGGGCAAATCTGTGGGATGCACATGACAGTGAGTACATGTGCACACTAGGGCTACATGAATGCCCCAGGTTTCTCTGTCATGCCTCTTCACACTATATGTGAGGACATTTTCCCAGAGAGCAAAGTTTCTGAGTGCTCTAGCGGGAGCCAATAGGAAAGCCAGCGCCCTTGCTTCTCCAGCACATGGGGCCAGCCATAGTCCACTGAGCCTGCTTCCTAATATTCACCCATCCACTCATGGATCCCTCCAGCCTACAAGACTTATGGAGCACCCACTATGTGCCAGGCTCTGAGTGAGGCAGCACCCACCCTCATGGATCTCAAAGTCTAGCGGACATGAATCAAGTAAGAATAGAAATAAATGTAAAATTGTCACTATCGTTACCATGAAAACATGAAAGAGAATTTGATGAAGTTACAAGATCAGGACAGTCTTGCTTCCTGAGAAAGCGGCAGCTGAGCTGAGCTCTGAAGGATGTGCAGGCATTGCCCTGGCAAAGAGGGGTGGGACGAGCACATTCACAGAGGCGGGGGGATGGCGAGGAAGAGGGCCAAGGGGAGGGCAGTATGGCTGGGTGAGGAGCTCAGGGAGCACTTGAGGCAGGGAGGTGGAATCACACTCAGAGACAGAGAGGGCTGTTAGAGGACAAGATCTCCAGATTCCAGCCACTTAGAGTCCTTGTGCCCAGAAGCGCAGTGAACTCCAGGCCCCTATTCTCCTCTGCTCTGTCAGAACCTCTATAGATATTGGCAGAAAGAATGATGAAAAGGCAGCTGTGCCCTGCATCCTTATGTCTATGTCTTCCTCCACCACCCCACACAACACCTGTGTGAGGACCAAGTCCACATCAATAAGGTGGCAGCCTCCAGGCTTGGCCCTGAACATGGAAGACCCTGGACAAAAAAGGAAGCCTGGCTGTCTTCATGTCATCAAGTCTGTCTTTGGACATAACAGTCTGTCATGCTCTACGGTGTGAATTTTCACAGGTTGGGTTGAAAAATTCAGAGTTATTTATTTTCCATATTCTGAGCTCTCTAAAACAGACAGAAGTTAAACATATGAAAGAAAGGATACAATAGCAAGCATTGTTCAATACACAGAATCACAGTTGCCTTTTATTGAGCAGTTACTAGGTGCCGGGTGCTGTGCAGGTACTTCCCATGTATTGTTTCATTTGATCTTCACAATAATTCTGCATGTTCTGGGCATTGAAGCCCCATTTTACAATGAGAAGACTGAGCCCCAAAGATGTAGAATTTAGTCAAGGTGACACAGTAAGTGGTGGATTCAGGATTGCAGCCCAGGCCTACCCTGCATCTCCTTGAATAGCACCTCAAGCATGCAGCACCTCCTTTCCTGAAAAATTACAAACGCAACTCACAGCCTCCAGCTCGAGACAGTTTTGATGCCATTGTCCTTGGAAGTTTAATTACATGATTACTCAAGACCCCTTATAGACTTCGTCATTAGCAATATCAACTGCACTCCCCAGTCCAGGCCAGCCCTCATTTTTCTCAAGCCAGGAAGCACAGCTTAATCCTGTAAAATCAATAGGACACAAGATCGGGCAGATAAAATGGGGGCGTGTATATTAAAGCACTTTGTAAACTGCAAAGGGCTATACAGATGTTTGACATATTATTAAAATCATCCTAAGATATAAATCAGCAGTGTGAGATGACAAAACACTAGTGAAATTAGGTAATGTGCCCTGCAAGGCCACACATCTGGTAAGGTCAAAACAATTGACCTCTCAGCCAGGGCTGTTTGGGGAGAATGTAAGAAGAATGCTTCTTTCTGCCTGGAAGCTCTAATCGTACAGTATGTTTATTGTCTACATGGTACTCACCCAATTAGTGAAAAAGTGAAAAATTCAGCTGAGTTAGCCAGGTTTTGTGGGCTTGACACAATTCCAGATAGCCAGTCTCATCAATTTTCTCAACTGAGTTGACAAGTTATTTTGGTAAATGGGTTGACAGAGCTGGAGGCAGAAAATTCTAGGGGAAGAATAAACTCTTAACAATCAGGGCAATGCTAGCATGTGGACACTAGATAGGGTGGGAGTGGACGGCAAAGACTTTCCAAAGTTCACAGTGAAGTTTGTTCAGACGGCAGATATAATGCCAATATAACAGACATTCTGTGGGGTTGAAAATCAAGATGAAGAACTGAGATCACAACAGGAAATATTTCCTCCAGAAATACAACAAATAAAAGGGGTGTGAGTATAGGGAGGGGAAATCACAAAAACAAGAGGCAAAAAAATGTGGGGTATGATTCTATACTCCCTAATTGGCAATTGGTCCCAAACCACTTTCCTGAAGCTTCTTGAGAAGTCGTTCCGCATTACTCACACCAGAACACACAAAGACCAGAGTTTCCTGATCTGCCTTCAGCAGGAACGGTACCATCAATTGCTGCAAAAGCAACACACACCTTCACTGCAAATTGTGGCAGGCGAAATTCCATTTGCTTTACCTTTCAAAAGAGCACAAAGGCAGTGTAACTCATTCAGCTCTCTTGGCAAAGAAAACCGCCTCATTAGACAAGCTCCCCAAAGCCTTGCAATCTAAGCCAAATAAGGAGGCCACCGTCACTCATGCTGGGCTGGTGAGTGGATAAATCAAGTGGCAACAAAGAAACAAGCAATTGTGACCCATGTCTTTCTGTGTAGCAAAAGGGTCTGAGAACCCTGATGGCAGCTAGCAAATAATAAATAACAACAGTTGAAGGCAAATTTTGAAGCTCTTTTTTGCTCCAAGTTGATGCAGAGTCTGGGAAAATAGAAGCAAATGGAAAAGTTTGGGGGTAAAATTCAGCCATCATACTACAGACTTTATATTGACAGTTAAGACATAATGACATAAGGGAGAAAAGGCCTTTCCATCTGAGAATGCTGTGACCACCAGCATTTTCATCCTCAAATAACCTTATAGTGCATTTATTCCATGTCGTTCTTACAAGAGATGAGGAATTATGGGTCTTCCCATTGTACAGAATAGAAAATGAAGGTACGGAGCATTTTCTTCCCCCCTTTTGATCACAGCTGTGTGCCATGCTGGTGCTTCATCTAGATCCCCTTGTATCACCTTCTGCTAATTCTGCATGTGCCATCCTCCCCTCCCCAACCCAGGCTGTGTGTGGATATAAGAACGCCCATGCATGGAGTTGGGACAACACTAAGGCACAACTTACATTCCAGAGTTCCCCTGCAAGATCGGGCTGCAGCGAACCACCTGAGGAAATTTTGCCTGGGATCACACCTTAACATAGCTTCTTCCCTTCCCTGTCCTGCTTCCTGCACTCCCTTAGCAGCATTCCCTGGGAGCACTTCTTTAATAAGCCACTTGTAAACTAATTCTCATCTCAGGGTCTGCCTCTAGGGAACCAACCTAAGACAATCAACTTTTATCAAGATTATCCATATCATTCAGGATAGGCTAAGTTATTAAGTGAAAACACACAACCTACAGAATCTCAGTGGTCTGAAACAACAGAGGACTACTTCTCATTCATACTATCTGTCCACGAAAAGTTGAAGGGGGAATCTCTGCTTACCTTGGTCACTCAGAGAACCAGGCTGAAGGAGTCACCATCTCAAACATTGCCTGTCACCAAGACAGGATGAAAAGAGAGCCTGGAATGCTCGTGCCAGCAATACGTGTTCAGCTAGAATTAACACATACAACTTCTGCTCACAACTCACTGGCTAGAACTAGTTACACAGCCCCATCCAATTAGAAAAGGGTTCCATCCAACTATAAGGAAGTGCAATACTACCTTAGGCCTAGAATGGGGAAGAACTTCACTAATGACTACTGCAATAAACCAAAGATCTGTTGTTTCCCTATGAAAAATGATTTGGTTTTCATGCACATCAACTTAGCCCTATAATCTGTCTACAGATACTTTCTACTGCAGACTCTGTGGTTGGTTGGTGAAACCAAGAGTTGAAAAATGTTCCTGTGCCTCCAGCTTCACCATGGCTTTGTAATGTGGTTATCCCAGGTGACCCATGGTCAATGCTGTGGTTTCTCCATATGCAAAGTGAACTCACAGAGTTACTTTATGTGGTCTTTCACTGTAGTCAAGATAGAATAACTGGTACAGAGCTGTATGTCCTAATGTAAACACTTTAAAAACTGTAAAAATGCATATGAAATGACTGTTTTCAGATACTGGACAGCAGGCAGCAAGAGACTGTGATCCCTGAGAAAAGGGAAACAGTTGAGGTGAGCCATGGAATTGACCCAGTTTTCTCTCTGGAGGCACTTGTTGGACTGTGGCACAAGACGGAACCAAACTATGACCTTGCTGAGCCTGGGGGAGAGATATTGGGGTTCAGAGCTACTGAGGTGCCTGGCATTTGTGGGATATGGCACCAGAAAGAAGGGAGCTGTGTGAAGGAAGAGATCTGTATAGGAGTCCCCTTGAGTCTTTCGCTGAATACTATGCTGTACATGGACAGGAAAAGACTTCGTAAGGCCAGGAAAATAATATCTACCAGAGAAAGAAAAATTACCAGAGGATGACTGCTCTCATATCTACTAGAAGTTGTATCCCAGTCTACTGGAGATGGCCCAGCACTGGGAAACATTACAGTTCTTACCAATCACAGGGACGAATCTTCAGTAAATTCAGTAAAGACCCCAGAGAGTCCATGCTTAGGAATAGGCCTAAGCTAGCCCTAGGTTAAAGGTCCTAACAAAGCTTAAAAACAAGCCTCAAAAAATTAAACTGATTCATAAGTAAATTAATGGACCACCAGAAAAAAATTCAACTATCTATTAAGGAAGACAACAAAATTCAGGCAGACAATAATGCAGCACCAATAATGTTCAACATATAATAAAAAATTAGCAGATAGGCAAAGAAGAAAATGTGAGCCATTACCAGAAGAAAAGCCAGTTAATAGAAACAAATCAGAAATGATAGAAAAGAATGAATTAGGAGTCAATGACTTTAAAATAGTTATTATAAATATGAGTAAATATTTAAAGGAAAATATGAATTTAATGAGTAAATAAGGAATTATTATAGAGAAATAAGCAAAAAGATTTTTAAAAAGAATAAAATGGCAATTCTAGAACAGAGAAATGTATTTAAAATGAAAAGTTCATTGGATGGGCTTAACAACCGAGGACACTGCAGAAGGAAAGATCAGTGAATTGAAAACCAGCCAATAGGAATTATTCAAACCAAATAGCAAAAACAGGTTGAAAAGAAAAAAGGAACAGAGCCACTGTGATCTATGGGAAAATATTGACAGTGAAATGTGCATGTAATTGGCCTAACAGAAAGAGAGGAAAGGCTCAGTCAGACAAAAATATGTGAAGAAATAATGGTGAATTTTTTTTCCAAATTTGATGAAAAGTACAAATCTACAAATCTAAGAAGCTCAATGAAACCTAAGCATGATAAATACAAAGACAGCTGTAGCAGGGCACATCATAATGAAATTGTTTAAAACTAGTGATAGAAAGATAAAAGATTTGTATAAGAATGTTCATAGCAACTTTATTCCTAATAGCTACGAACTAGAAGTAATCCAGATGTCCAACAACAGGAGAATGTACAAACAACTTACAGAACAATCATACAATAGAATACTATTCAGCAATAAAAAGTATGACAAACATGGTGAGAGTGAAAGAAGGCAGACACAAAAAAGTACATACTTTACCCTTCCACTTCTGTGAAGTTCTAGAACAGGCAAAAGGAAATGATGTTAAAAGAAACACAGTGGTTTCCCTGAGGAGTTTACTAGTAAGGGGCATGAGGGATCATTCTGCGGTGATGGAAATATGGTATATGTTATAGGAAAGAGGATTATGCAGGTGCATGTAATTGCCAAAACTCATCTAACTATACAAAAAATATATGTGCTTTTCATGGTGTGTAACCTATTTTTCAATAAAAATATTTTAGAAGTTATTTAAAAACAAAATCCAACACCTATGTATGATAACACTTTTCTTTTTTAAGTAGACACTGGTATCACTTTTACCACGCCAAATAACTTTCCTATATGCCTGCTGATGCCTAAAATTCCACTGCTATCTTTCTATTCATTTACCCTGAAGTTCTAGACCTGGTAAACTGCAAAGGGCTCTTAAATTAGGTCACATTAAAAACTAACTCTACCTTAGTATAAATTAGTTTATCAGCTTTTTTTCAAAGCTGGGGATGGCTGGGTCAAAAACCATGGAGGTCACAAGGAGATAGTTTTTCTTGTGTGTTCTAATTTCTCTTCAGTAAATGAACATTGCTTACATAATAAGAGAATATGAATGGACTTTTTAAAGCACACAAAGATCCCAGATGACTGGGCAGAGTGAGAAGATCCAGCAAGATGGAAAACTGCTAGAAGGACAAGTAGCTAAGAATTCCAGAACACAGATTTCATCATCTTCAAAACCTCACATAACTGCCTTCCAATTCAGACCAGGATAATTGAGGCAATTTCCTACACGGAGAGACATGGCAAGATGTCTTTATGGAAATTTCAAAGTCAGAATGAATACATTAAGTAGATCACAACATGAGCTTTTTGTTCATGGCAAAATGGTTGTCTCACCATTCCAGCACTTGTCACGTTCCCTCCTGCTTCCCTTCTTTGCTTGTGTCCCTCCCTCTGTGTTCCTCTGGAATGACCTTTTCCTTATCTTTGCCAATAGAAAATCCTCTCATCCTTAAGTGGTCCAAGGGTCATTCCCTGCAAAGCTTTTGCTAAGGGCTTGCTCGCTCGTCTGAACTTCTGTGGCTCTTGGCGTCTCTCCTGTTAAATACATTATGACTCGGTATTATGTCTCTCTATAATAATGATAATGATACAATAATAATTGCAAGTTTACTACATGCTACTCACTATGCTAAGCATTTTACACACATCAGCTCATTTAATCCTTACAGCCCCTCTTCAAGGTAGGCAGCATTAACACAATTATAGAAGAGGAAACTAAGGTTTAGAGAAGACAAATAACTTGCTCAAGACAAAGCTAGTTTACTTAGCAAATCTGGGATTAGAGCCTAAGGCTGTCTGACTCCATAGCTTTTATTTTTTTTTTTTTTTTTTTTTATGTTATCTTATGTGCTAT
>CM052437.1:20006750-20039032 GCA_028533085.1 Varecia variegata
GGCGGTTATGAACGCGTGTCTCCTCACCCCTCTCTCCAGGCGCTCCTGTGTCCTGCTGTCAAAGTGGAAATAGAGCAAGTGGATCAGAGCCAGCAAAGGCACAGTGGACACTCAATTTGAGTTCCGGGAGGGGATCGTCTGCGTGAGCCATCGTGGCCACAGGTGCTAAATCACCGCCAGTGCTGGTCCCTTGGCCGCAGATGCTGGCTTTTTTTTACAGTGATTCCCAAAGGGTGTTCCCTGGTGCTGTAATTCTGGGATATGTTAATAGGAGTTCTGAAAATAAGTAAGGTTCTGTGGTCAAGTAAACTTGAGATGCCTTGGGTTACAAAAGGTGAAACAGCTGTCTTTGCTGCAAGACTGCCCCAACCTTTAATGGCATTTTTTTTTAAAACTTGGAGAATGAAATCTAGTTTATAATTTCCCCAAATTTTTGGAAGACTTTCCCAGAAACCTTTGGTTTAGAAGCAACTCCTGGCATGGGTGCTCCACGACAGATTTTGGGAAATGTGATTCTTTAAAGTGTCCTTAAAAGGTTTCAATGCCCAGATTCATGCCAGGCTCTCTTTAGCACAATGCGTAACTTTATTTTCTATCCAAAGTTCATATTAAATCCTGCCTCATGAAGGAAGCCTACTCCAGTGGTCCAGTCTATATTCAGTGCTTATAGTCTGGGCCATACATTTGGTCCATGATTATAAGAGATCTAATTTCAGGCTTGGGAAAGTGACATTATGATTGGCAGGCTGTCTGATCTCTATTGGAACTGGCCTCCCCAGTCCCGTCACCCTGGACTCCTGTCTGTTTCTTGAACACACCAGGCTGATTCCTGCCACTGGCCCTTTGCACTTGTCCCCACTCTGCCCCACAGCCAGTTCATGCCTGATGGCTCTTTCTCCTCAGCCACCAGGACTCAACAGTGCCCCTCCCCAAATCGCCTCCTGTTCTGTTGCACTGCTCACTTTCTTCCCAGTACTTATCAACAAGTAACCTGCCTTATCTATTTATTCACACGCTTATTTATTGTCTGTCTTCCCCTCCCAAATATAAACCCCATGAGAACAAGGCCTTGTCTAAGATGTTCTTCACTTAGGACCTGGTGCATAGTAGGCTTATAAACATTTGTCAAATGAGTGAATGTTCTCAATCAGTTTCTGCTGATAACTTTTGTATCATAGAAAGTAGGGTGTCCATTTGACAGCAAAGACTATTGACGTGCTGTGCCAAGACCTGTCTCCTCCCCTAGGCATTGAAGGATGTTCAACACTGCAAGAAAGGGACACCATCCTCCTTTGGAGACTGTCAAAAACCTGGCAGCCTCCTTACTGGGTTCTGCTAGGAAATACTATAATACTATTATTGTATTAGCCACCACTTACTGAGAATTTATCATGTGCCAGGAGCTATCTGAAGCTCTTTACATATATCATTTTATTCTTATAACAAGTCCATGACATAGGTTCTATTATTATTCCCATTCTACAGAGGAGAAAACAAAGCTCAGAAAAGTGAGGCTTTTTGCCCAGCACTTGCAAGCAGATCTGCCTGAGTCCAGAACTAGACTCCTGCTGAGCTGTAGACTTTCTAAATACACGCAAAGGGAACAGGGTAAAATTGGCCCTGCCACAGTTGCCATCGCCTCTGCATGGACACGTGCAAGGAGGCCCAGGTGGTCCCCAGCAGCAAAGCCACAGGGAAGAATCTCACTGCAGCGTGGACGTGGTTTAGGAATTGCCAAGAGAAGCTGCTCCCTCCCCTCCGTGCACCTCACTATTCCCGCCCATGGATAGGTAGCCCCCGGTTCCAGAGGGGACATAATGAGCTGCTACCACACAGCTGGCCAAATCCTGGGAAAGTCGGGGGAGGCAGTGGAAGGGGATGTATTGACCCAGGAACTCTGGACAGTAGCTCCTATGCCCCCTGGAGCTGAAACTGCTCAAGGCCCAAGAAGTTGAACAAATGCTCCAGAAGCTGTGAGGTGCTAGGAAACCAACAGAGGATTTTAATTAAAAGCAACTTGCTGATCAGGTACATACTTAATGTTATAATTACCCAGCGATGACAGCGTCATGAAGTACAGGCAAGTAGGAAGTACTGACCAAGCAATTTTAAAAGGTTGGTCTAATGCTCTTCATTTTTCACTAAAGCCTAAATTGAGTTTGTGCTTTCAGGGAATAATGAAAAAGACAGAAAGGTGAACATGACAATCTAGTTCCAATTGCCCCAGATTGAAAAAAATAATTAAAAAATAAAAGCGATTTTTCCTTTGAAGCTATTCATTCATTCATTTATCAAACCTCATAGAATAATTTTCTGTGCCAGGCACTGTGCTTAATGATGGAAATATTGAGGGGGGATGGGATGGAAGGAGAGAGGAAGGAGGCGGAGCAATTGGAGGGGCGAGGAAGAAGAGGCAGAGAAGGAGAGGGAGAAACAGTCTTGCCTTTGATGAGCTCATTGTCTAGTGTAGAGACAGATTCCTGGCTCCAAAAAAAATAGGCTCAGCTCAGGCCAACTGGATTTAAATCCCGCCATAAGTGGCAGGGATTTCCAAGTCTCCAAGAAGGGTCCTCTTGGCTGCTGGTGAGGTAGGGTATGCAGCTGCCAAGGTCCCTGGGGGCTCAGGGGAAGGGGGCATGAGGGGGCCTTAGTCCTGCTGGGAGGGGGCAGGAGGGAGGCTTTTCTTCCCAACCACCTGAGCAGTACAGTGGGGCTTCAATTCTGAAGTCAGTGCAAAGGGAAAAATTGCACAGATTTAGAACTATCCTTGAGAATTCCTTCTGTTGCCTGGAAAGTGTAGCCTACATGGGTCATGTCGACCACCTTGTTCAGAAAGGATTTTTCACCAGCAAGTTTGAGAACCACTGAGTTAACAACGTAAATGAAGAAAGGAGCATGTGCATGCCGAGTTGGGCTTTCAAAGCGTACCATCTTCAAGGTAATTAGCAAACTGCTGGTAGGGAAAGGGGATGAGTAGAGAATTCTAAGTGTCTCTGCCAGCCTGCGGGGCTTCCTGCACAGTATTTTAATACCTAGCCTCTAAAACCTTAATAAATGCTAATGGTTTGTGTGTTGTGGAGAGGGTTGCCCAGGGTGGGGAGTGGCGTTAAGCTCTCCAGTCTTCGGGGAGGGAGGGGCTCCCGGCGGGTCTGGCTCTCAGCTTCATGTGGCTAGATCCTGGAATGGGCACCAGGAGGGCAAGGTGGGGGCTGCGTGGGCCAGGTCAGGGCCTCAAGCATGTGTCCTGGGGGCAGTGGGCAGCAGCTGACTTAGGAGACTGGCTGGGGAGGGAAGTTGAGCTCACGTGAAATGTACAAGTCAGGGCCGCGGAGATCCTAGAGCGTGAGATATTGATTCAGCAGAGCAGCACTTGGAGGGTTGATTGGCGCAATCTGCTCCCAGCGTTTGTGTTCCCAGCACAACCAGGAAGCGCCTCTCATCTCCCCAGACTCCCACCTCCTCTGGACAGCCTCCCCACTGGCCCTCTAGTGTTCTCAGCCCCCCACCAGCAGGAAGTAGGGGC
This sequence comes from Varecia variegata, assembly GCA_028533085.1. Taxonomy (NCBI): domain Eukaryota; kingdom Metazoa; phylum Chordata; class Mammalia; order Primates; family Lemuridae; genus Varecia; species Varecia variegata. The sequence goes on from CM052437.1 coordinate 20,010,274, forward strand.
TGGCCCATCTCACAGGCCCCACCTGCTCTTCCGCACCTGTCCAAGCATCACCTTTGTGAAGGGCCCACCTAGCTCCGCACCTCTGAAAAGCTGGGCTTCCCTACCAGCCGGCCCTGGGGATGCCTGGCTGTATGCTCCCCCTTTTGTGGGCTACGCTCACTTGACACCAGTCCTGTGGTCAGAGAGTGGGTTCAAGCCTGACATTGGCTTTGAACGTCCCCCTGGCCCCTTACTGGCTGTGTGAGTGAACCTGGGCTCTCAGGACAGCTGTGCCTCAGCTTCCCCATCTGCGTACAGGGTAAGGAGTGTAACTTCCTCACTGAGGGTGGAACAATCAAGGGGGTGAGAGGTGGGACATGCCTAGCAGGTGCCTGGCACGGGGCTAAGTGCTGGGCCAAGTGTTCCCAGAAGATGCTCCAGAGAAGGATTTTACAGCTCACTGTATTCTCAGGGTCCACCTGGCACCTCATAGATTCACAGGCGACCTGCGCACTTTATTTTATTAGAAACTCACTCATTCAAGAAACATTTACCAAGTTTCTACACCAAGTCATTTATAAAAATGAACAAGACACATTTCCTGCCCTTCACAGGCTCCGGAGAGCAATCTACCTTGCCCGGTTTTGCTGGTGCCTGGCTGTCAGCACCTTCAGCTGGTGCAGTGATGTCCCTTAGCTTAGGTTCTTGAGGAAGAGGAGGAGGGGCAACGGGAGGAGGAGAGGGGGAGTGGGGAGGAAGAGGATGCTCTCTGGTGCTAGTATTGCCCTCCTCCAACCCCTCCAATCTCTTGGTATTAATTTTTTATACAGTATTCTTTTTTATTTGTTTTCTTTGCCAAGCACACATACAATAGAGTAGAAAAGTTTAGGGGAAATGAAATTAGTAACAACAAGGGGAATCTGAGCAAACTGAAGAGAAAGGCCCAGACCAACAGTTAAAATGCAACCAAATGATAGCCCCAAGCCGGAAACTACCCAAATGCCCCTCAGCAGCAGAACTGACACATGAGCTGCAGTGTATTCACACTGTGGAATGCTACGGCAACGAGAATGAATGGTCTACACCCACAGGCAACAGTCTGGATATATCTCACAAACATACCGTTGGGAAGACTGGGACCAAAGAGGCCATAGAGTACAAAAAGAAGCAAGTTAGAAGTCAGGCAGTGACTCCCTTCAGAAGGGGAGATTGCAGAAGGCGGATGGCAGAGCAGGGGGACTTCCGGGTGCTGGAAACGTCCCGTTTCCTGATCATGGTGGGAGTAACATAGATGTGTTCATTTGGGGAAATTCTTTGTGCTGGGCACTTCAGATCTGTGCACTTTTTTCTATGATTGTTTTATTTCAATAAAAAGGTTTAAAAACAAGTGCAAACCAGTCAACCATCGGGGATACCTGAGGGCCTGGGAAAGAGACTAGACATGGAATTCTCAGTGGCAATTGCAGAAAAAGGCCCCCAATACCCTGCTTGGGGCCTGTTTGCAGTGCCCTTGACCACAACCCCAAGTACGGTTTCACCTGGGGCAGGTGAGTCAGGGGCTCCCTCTCCCTAGCCCTGGCTGCACAGCCTGGTCTCAGCTGCACCTCAGCAGATTTTCCAGAATTTCCCAAAGTGAACTGTTGGCCCTGGCGAGCCTGTTCCCCAGGATACAGAGAAATTCCTTGCTAATCTCTGGCCCTGTGCTTTCTCTCAAACAAGCTCCTCCTCTTGGAAGCCTTGCCTGGCTGCCCTGGCACTTCCTTACCCTCTGAAATGCTGCCACAGCCAGCCCAATGCGAGGATGCCTGGGGCCTTCCCAGGTGCTGGGTTGTGTGCCTGTATCCTGTCCTCTCACCCTGCTTCTCAGTCCTCTGAAAGAAGGAGCCCCATCTTTTTCTGCACCCTTTGTTGTGCCTAGCACAGTGCCAAACACATAATTAGTGTTTAATATATATGCACGGATTGGCCCAATAGTTGCATTGTGCCTTTTTCCAAATTAGAGTGTAAGCTCTAATTAAGACAATTAACTGCCTTTATTGGATTGTAAGAAAATGTTTTAAAATTACAATAGCGTGTTATTGACACGCTTTGCTCTGCTCCAACCCCTTTAATGGCTTCCAAATTGACCTGAGCATAAACTGAAAAATCTTTCCCCTGGTTTACAAGGCCCCTCATACCTGGCTTCTTCTTTCCATTTCCTTCTACACTTGCTCTTCCTTGGCTGTTACCACGTTGGACTTAGGTCAGTTTCTCCAAAGGATCAAGCTTGCTCTCATGCCAAGACCTTCCCCCAGAATAGTACTCTTAATTCTGCATTTTCCTTCTCTTTGTCTGGCTACGTTCTGATTATTGCTCAGGTTTTATTAAAGTCATTTTCTCAGGAAGTGCTTTCTCGAATGCCTCAACCAGTGGTTCTCAAACATGAGTGTGCACTGGAAGTTCCTAGAGGGCTTTCTGACGCAGTAAGTCTAGGGTGGTGCCTGGAAGTCTGCGTTTCTACCCAGTTCCCAAGTGCAGCTGGTCTGGGGACCACTGTAAGAACGCCTGGCCTAGACCCAGGGGCTCTCCTGTTTGTCTTCCTCACCAGACTAACTTCCATTGGAAGAGGGGATGTGGCTGAATACATGAAAGCAAATGCCTCCTATTTCTAAAGCACTTCCGTGTTACCAAAGAACCTTCACACCTCTTGTCTCATTTGCCCCTTAAAAAAACTGCCCTGGGCGAGGGCAGAGCATAGATTGCTCCTTCTCTACAGATCAACCAGCTGAAACGCAGAATGTTCAAGGGACTTCTGGAAAGGACAGCAGACAGTAAGTAGTAGAATGAGACATAGAACCTGCATCTTCTTGTGTTCATCCCAAGAGAACTGTTTCATATAATTCCTCTGTTCTGGCCATATCTGCCTGCAGGGGAAGACAGAGAACAGAACAAAAACGCTCATCGATTTTTCTCTTCCATTCCCTTAGGTGCCTGCACAGGAATAAGAAATGCAGCCCCTTGTGAGGCGTTTATCTCATGACCTGTGGCACAAAGTTTGTTTCCCTAAGGTAGGGAAGATGGCAATGAACCGATGAACCATACAACTTCTTACCTTTTCATGGCATGGCAGCCTTCCCCCAGGTGGCAATCAGACAGCAGACAACGGGAGGTATCTTGCCGAGGCTGGGAGCCTTTCCCTCTGCAGTGAGGTCTATGTGGCCCTCCCCACACCGCCCACAGAGCCCAGCCCCTCCAGACTCAAAAGCCAGGCTGGCAACTCCACTCTCCATCACTCACCAAGGTGGGCCACACCAGCCAGACCTACCAGTATGACAGCGGTTGCTGATACTGATGCATTCAGAGATGTGGGAAAGGTCTCTCCATGCCATAGGACAGACCTGTCCAATCCCAGCTGCACAGCAGCCTTCCCAGTAGAGAAATCCAACAGTTCTGGAATCTTCCTCCACAAATATTCCCCCTCTCCAAAGTCAGTTACAACTCCTGAAGTCACAAAACCTAATGGCTATGTTTGGTAATGGCTATGAACCAAATGTTTATGACCCCACCCCAAATTCATATGTTGAAGCCTAAATCCCCAATGTGATGGTATTTGGATGTGGGGTCTTTGGGAGGTAACTAGGTCATGGGGGTGGAGTCCTCATAAATGGGATTAGTGCCCTTAGAAAGGGATGAAGACACCAGAGCTTGCCCTCTCTCTCTGCTCTCTGCCACGTGAGGACACAGCAAGAAGACAGCCACCTGCTAGCCAGGAAGCAGCCCCCACCAGACACTGCATCTGCTGGCTCCTTCACCTTGGACTTCCCAGTTTCCACAACTATGAGAAATAATCGTTTGTTGTTTGAGACACCCAGTCTATGGTATTTGTGTTATAGTAGCTCAAACTGACTAAGATAACAGCTATAACTGAAGAACAAGACAGAAAACTCATAAACTAGTGGTTGCTGTTATTACTATTATAATGGCAAAAGAAAGCAGCCTTTATTGATTTAGGCACTCAATGTCATCAATATGGTTGACAACTTTCAAATTTATATCTCCAATCCCAACTTCTCCATAGCATGTTTGATCTCTCCATGTGGATAGTTCACAGACATCTCAAATCCAACGTGTCCAGAGCTAAACTTTTCATTTCTCTCCACAAATCAGTCTTCTCCCATCTTAGTAAGTGACACCTTGATCTTTCTTATTATTTTAACCAAAAATCTAGACTTTGGCCTTAATTCTTTACCTTCTCTCACCTAGATATGCAATCTATCTGCAAGTGCTGTTGATGCCAACTCCAAACTCAGCCCAGGCCCACCCAGTTCCACCACCTTCCTCGCTCACCGGGACTTCTGCAGCAGCCTCTCGACCAGCCTCCTTTCCGGCCTTCATCTCTGCTCTCCTCCCCATCCACTTTCCACGCAGTCATCTTAACATGTAATCAGATCATGCCGTTTGCCCACTCAAACCTCTTCAAAGACTTCCCCATCGCATGCACTTGCAATAAAATCCAACCTCATTCTGATGGCCTGGGAGGACTAGGGGCCAGCCCTCACCTGGCTCCCCAGGGTCCCCTACCTCCCCCTGCACCTTCAGCTCACTTCTCTCTGGGCTCATCTTTCATTCAGACTCACCAACCCCTCCCTACCTCCCAGCCTGGCATTTACTGTTCCCTCTGCCAGGAATGTTCTTTTTTATCCTCTCCCCCTCCCCTGCACAGGATGAATCCTTCTTACTCGTCACTGATGAGCAGAACTGCACCTGCTCACAGAGGCCCTCTCCATCCACACCGTCTATGGTAGCACGCCCCGTATTCTCTTTCATTCATTTTTTTGTGGATTGATATAATTTACATAGTCAATCATCCACTGTTAGACATTTAGTTTGTTTCCCTCTTTAGATTAACAATCCTGGGGTTAAACATCCTTGCAATTAAATCTTTCCACATATCATAACTATTTCCTTAGAATAAAGCCCTAATGTCTGAATTTATTTTTTATTCAACACATACTTATATAGCACTTCCTCTGTACCCAACAATATTCTAAATGCTTCACTGATGTTAACTCATTGGTGTGTGTGCATACTTTCTTTTGGACTTAAATACACTAGCTTATTTGTATATTTATTTATTCATTTTATTGTGGTAAGAGCACTCAACATGAGATCTAGCCTCTCTTTTTTTTTTTTTCTTGAGCTCTACCCTCTTGACAAATTTTTAAGTGCACAATATAAAATTGTATTTGTGGCTTTTTTTTTTCTTTCTTCTCCATTAGACTGTGAGCTCCATGAGGGCAGAAATGATGTCTGTCTTTGTTTCCACTCTAAACAATACAATCCATTGTAATTCTGGTGCACGGCATGGGCTTGGCCCACAGAGATGCTCTATAAATATTTATTGAATGAACCAATAAAGGAGCTGCATCTTGGCATTTCATATTCATTATCTCATTTAATCTTTACAGCCTCCCTATGGCAATATTATTATTATTTCCTTTTTATAGTTGAATACGCCAAGGCCCAAAGGGTAAGAGACTTACATCTGAGTCAATGTGAATCTTGGGCCCATGCTATTTCCACTGCACAGGGTTGCCACTCAGATGCACAAGTGACCCATCCCTTCATGCATGGCTCTGCTCACCTCTTGGGAATGACACAGGAAAAGTTAGCCCCTTCTCCCTTCTACCAAAAGATCGCTGCCTCACACCTCTGAGGTAAGGACATGTAAAGATGAGAGCCTTGATTAATAGGTCCATACATAACCTTTAATTAATTGGCCAATATTCAAGGATTATACCCTTGAACTTTAGGAAAAATTAACAGAAGAGCTTCTAAAAATTAATTAATAGGAATCAACACACTGACAAAAGTCTCTGTGCCTCCCTTACAGAAGTGAATATGAGAATTTATAAGTCCTGGTTCTTGCTTTAGAGCACAAGGTCAGAGAGGATTGGACAGATGGAAGGCTTGGCCATTTTGTCTCAGTAAAGCCATGGCTTTTGGGTTCTAAGAACAATCCTAACCAAAACCAGCCTCTGTGTAGTCTTCCCATTTCTTCAATTATTTAGTAGTGTATTTCTCTGTAATTTGCTATGTATATAGAATCATCAAATTTTAAAACCAAAAAGTACCCTAAAGATCATGTTTTGTTTCTTTAATGTGTGACCTCATTAATGCAGATGACATTAATTTAAAATTCATGATAATTACATAAACATAGAGTTAGCAGTACTATGATGCCTTCCAGTTGAAATATGCATATTCTCTGTAGCGCTACACCGTCTCTTCTAAGTAAGGATGTGAGGTGACTGCCTGATTAATGTATTGAGGTTCTCTGAGGGAGGAAGGAGAAAAACAGATGACATAGAGTTGTGCATTAGGCCTCATAGCTCTAGTTTCAGAAAAACCTGGGTTTGAAATTTGGCTCTACTGCTTTCCAGCTATGTGGCCTTGGGTAGGTGACTTAACCAGGCCCTGGCTCTCTCAACTGTAAGGTGAAAAATAATAATAGTGCATTTATCATAGAGGCATTGTGAGGAATAAAAATGAATGTTGCATCAAAGTGCTCAGTGTGGTATCTAGCACATAGAAAGTGTTCAATAACATCACTAGAGCTACTGCTAGTAACATAAGGCATCAGAGTGAGAGTACCTACTCCACACCAGGTGTTTTACATACACAACTTCACTTGCTTCTTACCCCAACCTTTTGAGATAGGTTTTATAGGTGAGGAAATGAAGTCTGAGGTTGTTAGTAATTTGCTTGAGGTTGTGCCTTAGGAGGTACAGGAATGGATATTTGAACCCAGATCTATGTAACTGCACCATCAGGTGCTTTCACAAAATCCTACCTCCTCTGAGACACACAGTGAAGTGGGTAGAGCAGTGGTATCCTTTGTCTGCCTTTGATGTGCCCTAAATGGCTGAAGGGGTGAGTGTGTGACACCCAGGAGACAGGGTTTCAACAAGTGGAGAAACACCATAGGTGGAGGAGACGAGAAACGAGAAATGGACCTTTGTCCCTCCAGAGGGCAAACAGCCATGGACACACCCTAAGAAGGAATTCCTGACAGTGAAGTTCTGAGTTAGGTGGGTTATTGAATGGGATGACTGCACAGTCTTTCCTGCCTCTAGGATTCTGTAATGAGTTTTGCCACGGTTCTCAGTTTTACCTTTTAGCAAAACTCCCTTAGTTGTCCGTATGTAACTGTGTGTGTTGGGCACAGACAGTGGGGATGGGATTTAGCAAACACAGGACTCTGACCTAGGGGTAGGAAACATCCGGAAGGGGTGAATGCACATGGCTACAGAATTAGAACTGGACTCAGATTCACTTACTTGGTTTATAAATAACCCAGAAATGCAGCGTGCAGTACACTTTCAGATTTGGCAGGTGACACTGAGTTTTTTTTTTTTTTTGGATATCAAATTGGCAAATTGATGGGAAGAAACCTCAAGCTCCCAGGAGATTATGTGAAAGGGTTGAGAACAGTGGCAGAGGAGTTTTCTGCAACTTACAGGATTCAGAGACCTGAGTTCTCAGTGAAGACCCAGGTAATTCACCTGAAAGTCTTTCCCAGACTGGACTCCAAAGACATCCACTTAATGTGTTTCTATGGTCAAAAATAACGGAAAGAAAAAAAAGAAGAAAAAAGGAAAAATAAAAACTAAACAGATGATCCTATTCTGACTGTGCCAAAGCATGGTGCCATCACCCTTGGCTGAGGCTGAGTGTGGTTCTGACCCCACAGGCTTTGGAAAGCAAAAATGCACAGGTGATGGACCCAAGAGAAACAGTTTAAACAATCTAAGGAGCACTGAGGCTGGGCTAAAATTACTGGGATTCCTCAGTCCATAGGCAAGAGCACCACAAACAGTATGACTGATGTCTACAAAATCATGCACATAAGAACAGGTGGGAGCTGGAGAAGCTGGAGCTGGCAGTACATTCTGGAAAGTAAGTGGAAACATGCTCTCATTAAGTGAACAAAAATCCCATGAAATCTGTTACTCCCAAGAGGCAGAACTGGCTGAAAGAATAAGTGGCTCAGTTCAACAAATACCACTAAGTATTAGAAATAGAAATGCTAACTTTTTTTTTATTAAACTTTTTACCTTGAGGGAAATGTAGATTCACATGCAGTTGTAAAAAATGGTTCAGAGAGATCTCATGGTGTCCTGTTCATCCAGTTCCCCCAATAGTGACATCTCTTTATACCTGTAGTGCAATAGTACAACCAGGACATTGACGTTGATAAAATCCAACAACCTTATTCAGATTTCTCTAGCTTTCCTTGTACATGTGTGTACGCACTTGTGTGAGCGTGGTGTGTGCATTCAGTTCTATGCCATTTCATCCTGAGAGTCAGTTTCCAGATCTATCACCACAAGAACCCCTCATGTTGCCTTTTTATAACCATACCCACCTCCTTCCTGACCCCATCCCTAATACCCAGTAACTGCTAATCTTCTCTAGCTCTATAATTTTGTCATTTTAATAATGTTACATAATGGAATCACAGGCACTCTAATATTATGTGAATAACAGCACACAATTAAGGATGAAGAACATCTCTTGATGTAATAATTGAGATACAAAAATTGAACTACTCCCTCTTGCAAAACATATCTTGTGCTGTAACAGTGAGCTACATGGGAAACAGGTCTGATGTACTTGAACTTTCTGACAGATACAGGAAACGGCCACTTCATCTTATTTAACAACTTATGTGGGTGGTTGGGCAGGATACAGGGAAGGGCTGGGGCTAGGAATTAGATTTGTCCCACCAGAGGAGGCATGTACTGGGGACAGGCCCCCCTGTAGATGATAGGAGTGGCAGGAAGATGCAGTGTCTGACACGTGAGGCTCAGGCAGTGGTTGTTGGGCAAGTGGTCAGGTCTAGGATGGGCAATAGGCTAGGCCTGAAAGAAAGGCCTTAGAGCTGAAGTTGTCCTCTGGTCTCACTCAAGCCCCATGCACAAGTGATGCGTGTGAAGAAGACTATAAGAGGCTGCAATTGCTGAAAACAAATCATGCTCAAGAACTATAAAAATCTCTTTGACTTCAACCATATGTATTAAATATTCAACAGATGGTCCCCCAACAAATGGAGGGATCTAGGGCAGGCAACAAGCAGTCTGGTGAGGAGGCCACAGCAAAGCCACAGGTGGAAAGAGAGAATCTCAGTTATGGTAACGGCAAGAGAAAGGAGCTCACTTGTGAAAACATAAATAGAAATGACCCAGGAGTGACTGGAAGTGGAAGGGAAAGAGAGGAAAATGTCACACAAGTACTTCAGCCTTAGTGAACAGGAGATAAGAGGTAGGAAGTCAGGGGAGGAGAAGATGGTTTGGTCATGTTGAGACTGAGCTACTGGGAGGACTTCCTGTAGGAGGACATGACCACAGGAAAGTTGAGAGATGCTGTATGAAGCTTGGAAGAGGTGAAAGTTTGACATATTGATTGACAATCACATTCCTAGTTGAAGTTGTATTAGATTTCTGAAGGAAAGTGTATTAAGAGAGCCTCAGGGCTCCCAAACCATGTGAGCAGGAAGAGAAGTCAGTAAAGAATACAGATATGGGCTAAAGGAAGGGGAGGAGGGTTGGGACAAGAATCAGAATGGCAATGTCCCATGAGAAGAAGTTAAGTAACATTGAGTGCTTCTAAATTGCTGAAGAGAACAAAGATACAGGGGTTAGGCTCTTAAAAATCTTCCCCTTGGAATCTGTGGTCTGGAACTTATGCCAAAGGAAGAAATTCTTTTTTGTTTGTTTGTTTGGGTTTTTTCATTTGTTTGTTTTGTTTTTGAGTCAGAGTGTTGCTCTGTTGCCCAGGCTAGAATGCAGTGGCATCATCATAGCTCACAGCAACCTCAAACTCCTGGGCTCGGGCAGTCCTCCTGCTTCAGCCTCCCAAGTAGCTGGCACTACAGGCATGTGCCACCATGCCCGGCTAATTTTTTTATTTTTAGTAGAGATGGGGTCTTGCTATGTTGCACAGGCTGGTCTGGAATTCCTGGCCTCAAGTGATCCTCCGGTCCTCTCAAAGTGCTAAGGTTACAGGCATGAGTCACTGCACCTCCTTAAGAAATTCTTAATGATGGAACTTCTGGTAGTATCACAGATTTGGGGGTATTTGTTTGTTTGTTTAAGGGAGGACAATTTTAGTGGTATCTCTCAAATCCCACTATATGTCACCTGTCTACTCCAGCTCTTGTTATGAACTCCCTTGCTCAACCATGAGGATGGGTAATGTCCACAGGTTCTACAGCTAGCTAAGGAATAGTTAAGGCAGGGGAGAAAGAAACAGAAAAGAAATCAGGAAAACAAGGACAAGATAACCATAGTATTTATCAAGATTTCTTGGATCTTCCAGGCAGAAAATCAATAAGAAAACACTGGACTTGAACTATACTTCAGACCAAATGGACCTAACAGACATAGACAAAACATTCCATCCAACAGCAGCGGAAGATACATTCTTCTCAAACACACATGGCACATTCTCCAGGATAGATCATATGTTATGTCACAAAACAAGTCTAACGAATTTAAGAAGATTGAAAACATATCAAATATCTTTTCTGATGACAATGGTATAAAACAGAAAATCAATAATGGGAGGAATTTTAGAAAATTCACTAATATCTAGAAATTAAACAACAGGCTACTGAACAACTAATGAGTCAAAAAGAAATCAACAAAAATTTTTTAAATATATTGAGACAAACAAAATTTAAACACAACATACCAAAACTTCTGATATGCAGCAAAAGCATTTCTAAAAGGGAAGTTTATCGCAATGAACACATACATTAAAAAAGAAGATCTCAAATAAGTAACCTAACATTAGACATCAAGGGACTAAAAAAAGAAGAACAAACTAAGTCTGTCCAAAGTTAGCAGAAGGAAGGAAATAGCAAATATCAGAGCAGAAATAAATGAAATCAAGATTAGAAAAACAATAGAAAAGATCAATGAAACTAAGAGTTGGTTTTTTTAAAGGATAAACAAAATCAAAAAACCTTTAGCTAGACTAAGAAAAAAAGAGAGAAGACAAATAAATAAAATCAGAAATGAAGGAGGAGACATTACAACTGATGCCACAGAAATAGCAAGGACCATAAGCTACTATTATGAACAATTATATACCAACAAATTGGATAACCTAGAAGAAAATGGATAAATTCTTAGAAATATACAACCTACCAAGACTGAACTGTAAAAAAAAAAATAGAAAATCTTTACAACCTAGTAATGAATGAGTAAAGAGATTGAATCAGTAATCACAAATCTCCCATCAAAGAAAAGCTCAGGACCTGCCTTCGTGACTAAATTTGACCAAACATGTAAAGAAGAATTAATACCAATCCTTCTCAAACTCTTCCAAAAAAAATTGAAGAGGAAGAAATATTTCCAAACTCACTCTATGAGGACAGAATTACCCTGATACCAAAGCCAGACAAGGACACTACAAGAAAAGAAAATTACAGGCCAATATTCTTGATGAACATAAATGTAAAAACATTTAACAAAATACAGGGCAACTGAATTCAACAGCACATTAAAAGGATCATTCACCATGATCAAGTGGGATTTATCCCTTGGATGCAAGAATGGTTCAACATAGACAAATCAATAAATGTGATACACCACATTAACAGAATGAAGGACAAAAATCATATGATCATATCTAGAAAAAACATTTGAAAAAATTGACATCCTTTTATGATAAAAATTCTCAATAAATTAGATATAAAAGGAATTTGCTTCAACATAGTAAAAGCCATATATGACAAACCCACAGCTAATATTATATTTAATAGTGAAAAGTTGAAAGCTTTTCTTTTAAGATTAGGAATAAGATGAGGATGCCCACTCTCACCACTTCTATTCAACATGGTATTGGAAGTCCTAGCCAGAGCAATTAAGGAAAAAGAGGGAGAGAGGGAGAGAGAGAGAGAGAGAGAAAGAGAAAGAAAAGGCATTCGAATAAGAAAGAAAGAAGTTAAGTTGACACTGTTTGCAGATGACATGATCGTACGTATAGAAAACCCTAAAAACCAGGAACAAACTGTTAGAAATAACAATTCAATAAAGTTGCAGGATACAAAAATCAACATTAAAAAATCAGCAGCATTTCTATACACTAATCATGAACTATCTGAAAAAGAAATTTTTAAAAATCCCTTTATAATAACATAAAAAATAAAATACTTAGGAATAAATTTAACCAAAGAAGTGAAAGATTGGTACACTGAAAACTATAAAACATTGATAAAAAAATTGAACAAGATACAAATAAATGGAAAAATATCTTGTATTCCTGGATAGGAAGAAATAGCATTGTTAAAATGTCCATACTACCAAAAATAATCTATAGATTCAATGCAATTCCTATCAAAATTCCAATGATATTTTTTCACAGAAATAAGAAAGGCAATTCTAAAATTCATATAGAACCACAAAAGACTTGAAGTGGCCAAAGTAATCTTGAGCAAAAAGAACAAAGCTGGAGGATCACACTACCTGATCTCAAAGTCTACTACAAAGCAATAGTAATCAAAACAGTGTGATACAGGCACAAAAACAGACATATAAACCAATGGAACAGAAAGAGAGCACAAAAATAAATCCATACATTTCCAATCAACTTATCTTCAATAAAGGTGCCAAGTACATATGATGGGAGAAAGGACAGTCTCTTTAATAAATGGTGTTGGGACAACTGGGTATCCACATGCAGAAGAATAAAATTGGACAACTTATCTCACCCTGAGGCACAAAAATCATCTCAAAATGACTTAAAGACTTAAAATTAAGACCTGAAACTGTAAAACAACCAGAAGAAAGCATAGGAGAAAAGCTTTTTGAGATTCATCTGGGCAAAGATTTCTTGGATATGACCATAAAAGCATAGACAACACAAGCAAAAATACATAAATGGGATGGCATTGAACTAGAAAGCTTCTGCACAGCAAAGGAAACCATCAACACAGTGAAGATATAACATAGGGAATGGTAGAAAATATTTGCAAACCATATACCTGAAAAAGGGTTAATGTTAATATCAAAGATATGTAAAGAACTCAAACAAGTTAGTAGTAAGAAAATAAATGGGCAAAGGATCTGAAGAAACATTTCTCAAAAGAAGGCATACAAATGGTCAACAGGGATATGAAAAATATGCTCAAAGTCACTAACCATTGGGGAAATGCAAATTAAAACACAATGAAATATCACCTCACACCAAATAAATTAGTACAGCCATTATGGCAGTCAGTATGGAGGTTCCTCAAAAATTTGAAAATAGATCTACCATATGACCCGGCAATCCCAATCCCAGGAATATATCCAGAGGAAATGAAATCAGTATGTTGAAGAGACGCCTGCACTCCCATGCTCATTGCAGCATTGTTTACAATAGCCAAGATATAGAGTCAACCTAAGCATCCATCAATGGATGAATGGATAAAGAAAATGTGGTATGTACACACAATGGAATAATAGCCTTAAAAGAGAAAGAAATTCTGTCATCTGCGACAACATGAATGAACCTGGGAGATAGTATATTAACTGCTATAAGCCAAGCACAGAAAGACAAATACTGCATGATCTCAGTTGTATTTGGAACCCAAAAAAGTTAAATTCAGAGAAGCAGAGAATAGAATGATGGTTACCAGGGTCTGGGGGGATGGAGTGAGGATTGGGGAGATGCTAGTCTGAGAATATAAAATTTCAGTTAGACAAGAGGAATAAGTTCCAAAGATGGTGGACTTTAGTGACTATAGTCCATGATACAGTCCATGGTGACATGGTGACTATAATTAATAACAACGTATTATATACTTAAAAATTTCAAATGTTTTCACTACAAAAAATATAAGTATGCATAAAATAATGGATATGTTAATTAGTTTGATTTAGCCATTCCACAATAGACACATATATCAAAACATCATATTGTACACCATAAATATATACAATTTTTACTTGTCAATAAAAAATATAATGGGAGGCCATTTGGGGCATGTGGGGAGTGATCTTTGTCTGTCATCTGATAGACTTAACCTTTCTCTTTTCTTTTCTTTGTATTCTCTTTCTCCATTGTTAAATGAGACTACACACATGGAGAATACCATGCAAATACATTCATTTACCCATCCATTCATTTATTTATTCGACCAATGTTTATTAACTATGTACCAGGCACCTATACCAGGATTTATCAATACAATTATAAAAGAGAAAGACATGATTCTTGGTATCACGAGACATGCCATCGAGGGACAGAAAGAGACAAAAACGCTAGGTGTCCGTAATGCTGGGAGAGTCTGCAGTCAGCAAGGACACGTCCCATCTTGGGACGACTGGCGGTGTTTTTCCTAGAAGAGATATGTATAGAACTAGCAGTTAGGCATGCGAGTCACATCGTGATGACAAACACCTCCTGACCTCTGCCCTGAAGAGCACTGGAGAGCAAGCAGGGCTGATATTCATCAAAGGTGTCAGAGATGTCAGCCAAGTCCACTCAGCCACACTCTGTCCTGATGCTACTGAGTTCAGTGTGTTTGCCCCTGTCAGCCCAAAGCAGAACTCTGCTGCCAACAGTTCAATTAGCAGAGCAAGTGGCTGGGGTCTTCTGGTTCAGTGAAGTCTTCCCAACATTGCCACCCCAAGGTGACCCACACCAGGCTTGTGCATTATGGGACTACTGTTTAGTACCCCACTCTCACTGAGCCTCTGACCAGAGCTAGCTCAAGGTTGTGTGCTTAGAATCAGGGTTGAGGGTTGCCAGGAGCAGGGGGAAGAAACAGATCCTTTCTTGGGAGGGAGAGTGACCCTTTTTGGCAGAACCATGGCAATATTTCATAAATCTCTTCCAAGAGGTTACCCAGTTGCTTCTCCAGCCCAAGTTCCATTTTCACTGAGCTCAAACTTTTAGATTAGCTCCCAAGTCATCCTAAAAGCAACTGGGCCCAGCAATGAATCCGGGTCTACCTCCATGTGACCCCAGGTAATACCAGCATCATTTGGCCTCAACTGGAAAATTCTCCTCATCTCACAGAAAGTGAATTTTCTTCTGTTGTGTGATGATATCATCATCATTATTGTCACCATTGTGGTCATTTTCATCATTCAATAATCCCTTATATGTTAAATAAACCCTTATAGTTTATAAAGCATCTTCAGACACCTGGTCTCACTTAATTCTGACAACAATTCCCCCACTTTGCACAAAAGAAATGTACTATTTAGGACTTTTTGTCACAGTAGCTAGAAACCTAATTTGTATTAGCACCAACCAGAGGAAAGATCTTGCCAGGACACAGGCTGCCTTGCAAAGCCCATTTACAGGCCAATATGTGGGTGCCTGGGGCACACCAGAGCCTGGGCCTGAGAAGCCCCCGGACCCCACCCCTTTCTTTGTCGTCACCTCTGCAGATCAGCTCTAGTTGTTTCTCATAAGTGGATCGGGCTTCCTCTACCCCTCAAGTGCTCCTGAGTTTAATGTGTAAAAATCTGCACATCCAGACACTCAGGTTTCACATTCTTTTCTCTCTCTCCCAACATAAGTCAGTCTTGCCCCCAGCTTCCAGGATAAAGAACTGCTGGCCCATCTTTGCTCAGATATTCACCCTTAGATCACTGGATGGTGGCCACAGGGGTGTGGGGTGGTGATTGTGGTGGACAGAGAGCTGGGCTGACAAAGTCTGTCTAGCAGGGGGAAACCGAAAGTTGAAAAGAGAAATTTACTTAAATAGATAAAGTATGAAATCACCTAACATTCTGCCCCGCCCATAGTTAATGCTCCAAAATAACTTCTTATTGTTATTAATCTTGTTTTTATTTTCTAAAACAATGTTGCCAGTAAGACAGGATCTAGGACTTAAAACCAGGTCTCCAGATGCCTGAGGGTTTTCTCCCAGGGCACCAGGGTCTCTGGGGCAGGGGCCAGTCTATTCAGCTCTGTCTCTTCAGTATCTTGCCCTGTGCTTGGCAGGGAGCTGGCTGTTTAATGTTTTGTTTTTTTTAAACTCAGCTAAAAGTTGTCTCCACTGTTTCTAGAAGCACGGCAACATCAGTGTCTTTCTCTGTAGGGCAGAGAAAGACAAGGACATGGAGACAGCAGGCGAAAACTGCAGACTGACCCCGACCAGTCCAGAGGCAGCAGAGGGGCTCCCCCTGCCTCTCTGGAAGCGGAATGAGATCACCTCGTCCCAGGAGACGGGTTCTTCCTCCGGCACATCATCTCTCATCCCCGGCGCGGCTCCAGGAACAGAACTCCCTCCTGCTGGCTCTGGTAACTGGAGTGAAAGGAAGGGCAATGAGCCCATCCGTGTTTACACAGCAGCCCTGGACACCGCCACACACGACACGCGGTGGGTCAGAGCAGAGGGAGCAGGCGGCGTCTGATGCCTTTCGGAGCCTGGCGCCAGTTCAGCGTGGGTCAAGCACAAAGCCTTCCCGGCCCACTAGGACTTGGTGGATTTAGCCAACCCTGTCTAAGGACCAAAACTACAAGTGAGTGGAAGAATTTTTAATTTCTATGGTAATAAGGAGCTTAAACTCCAGTTCTATTTACAGACTAAACTTATGAGCTAGATCAGCCCCAGGCTGATCACTGTGATATGCAGATTTACCAGAAATTGGTGATAACTAAAGAGAACCCACATAAGGAAAAATTAAAGATGAGAAGCACTTCCTGATGAAAGGGGTTGAGAGATACTGAAACAGAGAAGAGTTTAAAAGAAAAGAAGTCTTAAAGACCTATTGAAAATAAGCCACGTGGAGTACAATTCACCTGTTGGAAACTCCAAAACTTTCCACCAGCCGTGTGGGCAAGGCGAGTGCACCAGGGGCCTCGCTAAGGCTCCCTGGGGCTCTGGGTTCCTGTTCTCTCTAATCTGTGCACAGCCATGTGCACCAGAGTCCCCGGGGCACCTGTCAGAACTGTGCATTCCTAGTCCTTTTTGCCACTTATAAACAAGCTAGTTTTTACCTTTTGGCTGAAATATATACACTGGTTCAATATTTGAAGGACAAAATTTATTATCTGGCTGGCACTGCATAGCAGCTTCCGGGGCAGTGAAAGGATTAATATATTTACATAAAGAAAGCCTCCAGCCCCCTCCAGATTCCACAACACACTCCATACACAATAGCAGAATGATAGGTTTAAGGGGAACCTTCCAGAAAAAAAAGTTCTCATTTTATTAAGGCTCAGATGGAACTCAAATGAGCATGTCAAATAAGGAAAAATAAAGGTATTTTCCATGTCCTCACATCCCGTCAAGGAAGTTTAGTTCTTAAAACAAAAAAAAAAAAAATTAAGAGATTGTCAAATTGTTCTCCAGAGCAAAGGTAGCGGGAGTAGAAGAACCGT
Source organism: Varecia variegata (assembly GCA_028533085.1). Taxonomy (NCBI): domain Eukaryota; kingdom Metazoa; phylum Chordata; class Mammalia; order Primates; family Lemuridae; genus Varecia; species Varecia variegata. Next base: position 20,027,623 of record CM052437.1, read on the forward strand.
GAGCAAAATAGTCATTTTCTCAGTATGTAACTTCTGTATTAAAAATAGTCAAGATGGTATTTCTGGAAGGTAATTTGATCAAATTACAAGGTTCGCTTGTCCCAAAGAGATATTCAGCCATTTTGTTGCTATGTTCACGCTATTCAACTGATTCATGAATTGCAAAAAGGCTGTTTTGTCCCTGACAACCTGAAGGCTTACAATTGCCTCATAACTTGGGATGTGTTTTAAATTCCCTTTGGGGGAAACTGGAACAGAAAGAGACTGAGAAGGGGCCAGGATCCACAAAGTAACACAGTCACCACCTCAGGAAGGAACTGAGGTGTTTAACAGAGATTCGTGGACTCCGAGTCAGGGCACCCTCGCCCCAGAGGCTGCTCTTTGTGACCTTGGGCAAGCTCTTTCTCTACCTGGTTCTTCAGTTTCTTCATCTGCCAATGGGGGCCCCTATACTGGGACCTTCATGCCCCCCAGGGTATTGTGAGGATCCAGTGTCTTTGCCTTGCTTGAGTGAGGGGGGTTGCAGTGAGATGATGCAGCCACAGCTGGTGAGGGTGGGAGGAAGTAGCGACAGCGGTGCCCTCACTTTTGCTGGGAGGTGAAGGACAAAAGACATGGGCCCTGCACAATCAGGGGAACAGCAAGTTAGCAGGAGCAGGCCTGTGTGCCCTGCAAGGCTCGGAGCCTGGAGAGTACCCCCACTTCAGCTGGAGCAGGGCATTAAAGAGGCAGTGGGAGCAGAAAGGCTATAGAGTTGGAGAAGGAAGGGGGGCAGCAAGAGGAGGAAAAGGAAGGAGAGCAGATGGGCTGGTTGTCTCTTTTGGCTAACAGAGGAGCCCCAAGAAGGGAGGTGACCAGGAGAGAGAAGAGGATGAGGGGCCCTGCCCTTCATTCATCCACCTACCCATTCAATAATTTTCAGCTCCCACCACGTACCAGTCACTGTTCTAGGCACGTGGGAGATATCCATGAACACAATGGACAAAAATTCTGCCCTCATGGAGATAATATTCTACACAGGGGAGATAGGCAATAAATAATAACATAATAAATTAGTCAACTATATTGCATGTCAGACAATGATAAGTGTTATTGAAGAAAAATAAAACAAGGGAGAAAGTTAGAGAGCTCCAGAGTGTGAGTGAGGTCAAATTAGAGTGGTCAAGACAGACCTCACTGAGCAGATGGCTTTGGACAAAGATCTGAAGTTAGTGAGGCAGTGAGCCACGTGGATTTCTGTGGGAACAGAACATCAAGTAGAACAAATAGTCTAAGCCTCATGCTGTAGCCCAGCTTGCCAAGGTTCCTTGCTCTGACAAATTGTACCTTCATGCAAAGATGGCCACAACAATATCTCCCATCCCACATGATCTCTTTATAACTTTGATACTTCTTCCATCAAGAGGTGGGGTCAATGTTTCCTCACCTTGAATCTGGAGACTTGTGACTATGGCCAAAGTGATATAACTTCTGAGGCTAAGCCATAAAAGGTAGTAAAGCTTCTACTTGTTTCTCTTGGGACAGTCACTCTTGGAATCCAGCCACCATGTTGTGAGGAAGCCCAAGTAGCCACACACAGAGACCTCATATAGGTATTCTGGCTGAGAGCCCCAGCTGACAGCCATTGCTAACCAGTAGACAGTGGGGTGAACAAACTTTCAAATGATTCCAGCCCCCAGCCATTGTCACCCCTAGCCTTTAAGTCTTCCCAGCTGAAGACGTGGACATCTTGGAGCAGAAACAACATATCCTTACTGTGCCCTTTCCAAATTCCTGACTCATATAATCCATGGGCATAATAAAATGGTTGTTTTATGTCTGTAAGATCAACTGGTTTGTTATGCAGCCACATGACGAGATAACTGGAACATCCACATTAAAGTATAGCACCCAACCCCAGCTAATAATAAAATGTTACCTGGATTTGCGTGTCCCTTGTGAGTATATACCTTCCTTAGGCACCTCACAGGGAGAAGACGTAGTTAGGCTAAGGTAAGATTAATGTGTTTTTATTTCCCTTGACCTAAAAACTACCTAATTATCTCAATATTACCCCCAACAGAGATCAGCAAAAAAGAACAAATAGCCCAGAAACAAGCCTTAATAAAAATTAATGGAAGCATCACAAATCAGTAAAGAAGGGAAGAAGTATTTAAAAATTGATGCTGGAACAAATGCTTAACTAGCTGGAAGAAAATCAATTTGGATCCTACACTTAAATAAATTCAATACAAATCAAAGAGTCTAATGAAAAAAATCAAATAATAAGAGGAAAATATGGACAAAGATATATTTTATTTCTTGCAGGAAAAGGCTTTCCAAATTTAAAAGCAAAGAAATTAAAAAGAAAATATTGACAGATTGAATTCTATGCCAAAAATTTATAAACAATATTAAAAGACAATGAACTTAAAGCAATATCTGCAATGAAGATTATAAGCAAAGATCAAATACTAAAAAGCAAACATACAAAACAAACACATTAATATTCTAATTTAATTAATGGACAAAGAAGACAAACAGAAAAATTCTAAATGAAAAAGTCCAAATGATAACTATTTAAACTGATGAATTGTCAAAGAATTTCAAATTAAAATAATAATGAGGTAATAATGATCTTCATCTACAATAGCAAAATGATAATAATGGTATATTACAAGCTGAGTGGTCTCATACATTGCTGGTAGAAATATATTTTTAAAAACTTTGGTGAGTTAGGTTGGCAATACTCATAATAACAAGTAAAACAGAGGGAAAAAAACCTTGAAAACAATTTAGGGTAAATCACCACCATTAGGGAAATAGCTCAGCAAATTATGATATATCTATTTTAGCAAATATTATGTATTTATTAAAATCATGTTTACAGAAAGTTCCTAATGATGTGGAAAATGTAATAAAATTTTAAATAAATAAAAATATGCACAAATATGTATGTTTCTACAAAGAAAAACGTCTAGGAAGATGTACTTCAAACTAATGGTGCTGGTTATCTCTAGGGATTACCAGTGAATTTCCTTATCTACTTTACCAATTTCTGTTTTGGTAGATTTTTTTAGGAAATAAAGAAATCAGAGCAAGATTGATCAAAATTTGGGTCCCAAATTCCCTGTAGGAGGAGTTAAGTGCTGTGGGTCTCCAATGAAGAGCATTGCCCACAGGAACCTCAAGATCATGCAGGATCTATGCAGCTCAGCTAACCTCTGGAGGAAAGTGAACCAGGTGTGAGGAATCCAGGACTGTCTTACACATCAGCCCTCAGTTTATGGATGAGTGTGTTTCATGTTCTTTTTTCAGTCCCTTGTGGGGACAGAGAGGTCTGGTTGGTCAATACACATGAACCTTGGCATAGACCCTATTGGGAAGGTTGGTAGATGGCAAGGGTTGAGGGATAGGATGCTGATTGCAGAGGTGATATCTCCAGTGGGATCCAGGCTATAACCAACCTCCAGTGAAGGCATCCTATGGCCTAAAGGCAGTTTGCATCTAAATTAACCCATATTAGGCTACTCTGGGTTATTTCCAAGGTAAGAAGAGTAGTGTCTAGGCCAAAATATACCCATGCAACTCTCTTGCACTGACTCTTTGATCCTGCTGGATGGAATGTCCTGGACAGGCCTCATGGGAGCAGCAACTACATTCCCTATGCAGTTCTTCTTGCCCACCCAGTCACCCATAGGTGGGAGGCCAACGCTTGTCACTGGCTTAGTACATGGCAGTGGGGCGCTTAGGCCCATTAGGTACAAGCAGTATGAAAAGGGAAAACAAAAATCAGGGCAGGCCCAGCATCTAAGAGCAACAAAACCTCTAATTCTAGAATCTATTTCCAACCAATAGCTCCAATTCTACTCCTGAGCAGAAGGAGCTTGCAAGACATGTGGAGAATGAATATGTGCTTAAAAAGAGGCTTTGGATGCTCTACAGTGGCTGCTACCAATATCACACAGGTCATGGAATCCTGGCCAACCCCTGCCCCCAAAGACCTTAAACATCAGCCACTCCACTTGTTTTACGTAAGAGAAAAACTGAAGTGCAGGGAGGGACAGTGACTCGTCCAAGATCACACAGCTGGTTCACAGCATACCCTAGACCAATTTGGATAAAAGCCTGCCATTAGCTTTGAAGAAGCAATCACACATTGAGAGCAATGCTAGTACCTGCCTCATGGGGTTAGAGAGAAACCACCCTTGTCTGATAGAGAGGTGGACCTTCTAACATGCCCTCCTGGCCAAATGAACCCTGCACCCCCTGCCCTCTAAGCCCTAGGTTGGGTATGGTTGAGTACATGGGTGATACAGATCTCATTGACCCTCAGACCCATGCTGCAGGAAACCTGCCTCTTTTGAACTAAGCTCTAGATGCCTTCAGAGAGAAGAACCCAGGATATTTGAACAATGACAGGGGGTTGACTGAACTGGTCTCTGCAATGTCCTTAACTCAGGAATACTAAGGGCCTTGGAAGTTCAAGGAATTTAAGAACAGAGCTGGGCAGAGGATAGAGCTGACTGGGAGAGAGTATGACATTAAGGACATATTGCAATCTTTCCAGTCCTCAATTTCCTCATCTGGTGAGCATACAAAACAGGTAGAAAAACTAGATATAGATTTTACTCAATTTATGATGAGGTTATGTCTCCATAAACCCATGTATGTTGAAAATATTGTAAGTCAAAAATGCATTTAGTAAAGCATCATAGCTTAGCCAAGCCTACCTCAAACGTCCTCAGAACACTTACATTAGCCTTCAGTTGGGCAAAATCACTTGGCAGCACAGTACACTGTAGAGTATTGGTATTTACCCTTGTGATCTCATGGCTGACTGGGAGCTGTGGTTCACTGCCACTGCCTAGTGTCACAAAAGAGTATCTTACTGCATATCACTAGCCCAGGGAAATTTTCAAAACTGAAAGTGTGCTTTCTACTGAATTATTATCACTTTTGCACTACCATAAAGTTGAAAAATTTTAAGACGAACTATCGTAAGTCGGGGACTGTCTGTAATCACTAAGGTCTCTTATAACAATTCAATGTATGTTTCTTGAAATTTCTCTTTCATCTCTGCTATATGTTTTTCCCAAAGCAGTTCTCCTCGCTTTCTAGTTGGCCAAAGGAATATATATGGACAAATCCTCTTGTCCCACTGCCCAAGGATTTGCATGTACAGAAGCACTGGTTGATACAACTAGCAAATTTGCCAATCAAAACATGAGCAGTTTAAGAGATGCACAGTGTCTCCCCTCAGAGAAGGCCTAGGGGATTCCCAAAGGCTTCTTTGAAAGTGGCTTAGACTGTATGACTGCTCAGCTTGCTGTGTCCCCATCCATATTCTTCCAGGAATTGGGGGCACTGGAGGTGTCCGCCCTGGGCTGTGCCTCTGGCCAATGACCGATGTTTCTTCAAAGTGACAGCCGGGTGCTGTGGGCTCCCATTTCAAACAAGCAAGAGATCTAAGTATCACTTCTCATGATTAATGATAAAAAGTCAAGAATGTGATCGCTTGGTTTCAGATGCCTCGTCTCCGCAACACTCCCAAAGACCACAGACCACATCCAGAGCCAGAATGACATGTGCAGGGGTAGAGGAAGTAGCTGGAGGGAAGATGTGTGCTGGGATCCAGAGATCTGAAGCCAGGTCAGCACATGCCAAGGGAGCAACAGAAGCTGTGGCGGGGCTGGAATCCTGGTGTTGGCAGATGCAGGCACTGGGAACGGGAACCTAGTGGTGGTAATGGGAGGTGGGAATGAGGAATGTGCTCAGGATTTGCTCCAGCTCAGAGGAAGGAGGTATAAGGGGCAACCAAAGCCAGTGGGACAAACCAAAATGCTAGAAATCTGCCTGGAGACAGAATCCAGAAGGTGCTTACAGCCAAAACTAGGAAGATAATTCAGCATCTGGGGTCAAAGCAGAGTCTTAAAGAAAGCCAGACAGGAATAAGCAGCTGTCTCACCATGGCCTCCTCCTGGGAAAAGTGGGGGGTCCATGGAGCTGGAGGTCCCTGTTCCTGAGCCTCGTGACATGGAAATGCCACCAGAAGGATCAGAACAAGCCATTACCCAAGACATTAGTGATCATCACCTCCACTCTCTTCCCTCTGGCCCCTTTTAATGTCCGCAATAAAGTGATGGTTCTGGACAATAAAGTAGTTCCCCTGCGAGTCCCAGGAACCTGGCTCATACTGGGAGCACTTTCTTTCAGGAAGACCCAAATTTAAGAGTGGGAGAAATATTGGTTCCATAAAAACCATTATTACAATGACCTCCCCAACCCCAGGTAGAAATTGCTCCACCACCAAAGCATCCATTACTGACAAGATCTAGTGATACAAAGGGACATAAGGACAAACTCTCTTGTCCACTGCCCAAGGATTTGTGCATACAGAAGTGCGTGTTGGTATGACTGCTTTTGTGGCTTCAAAAGACTGTAAGATTAATTCCTTCTCTATGGTTCCTTCTCTGGTTCCCACCCCACCCCTGCCACCCAGGACCAAGCAATGTTTGACGACTGTTAACTTATGACCTGTGGTACAAAAATGCTCTGTTGGTGTGACAAAGGCTGACATACTTGAAACAAACCTTGGCAATGACAAACTGAACCCAAAGGGAACTAAGTGAAATATCAGATACGTCAGATCAGACATTTTCCTTCCTCTTGAGAGGAACTCAGACAATGTGAAAATTCAGACATTTTAAGTCAGAGACATTGCTGGAGCCACCACCTAAAGCAGTTACCACACCATGGACAAGACCTCCCAGCCCACGTGCATCCAAAGGAAATACTATTACTGTTGCTCAGATGCTCCTCGGGGATTTTGTCTCTACATTACCAATGTCATTTCTCAACAGGCCAGGAAGAGAGAAGGGGAGCATGCATGAGACAAGTTTTTACATGGGGAAACTGAGATACATGTGGGGCAACCACTTTCAGAAAACCCTACAGGAAGCCAACAGAGGGGCCAAGAGTGGAGTCTGGATTCCAATGCTGTTAATCCCCATATCAGAGGGGACTTCATATTAAATAAATGACGTTGGAGGCGAGTTTCCACAGATACAAACACCTTGGACTTAACTATCAAGATCTGCATTTACTCCTAGGGTTCCCGTCTTCCCCACCCATCAGGTGAACCTCCTTAGCAGTCTCACAAATCCTTCTCACCCCAGCTACACAATAGAATCACCTAAGGAGCTTTTAAAAACATACCTGTATTTGGCAGCTCTCCAAAAAGTTAAACATGGAATCACCATGTGACCCAGCAATTCCACTTCTAGGGGCATATACTCAAGAGAATTGAAAGCAAAGACTCAGATACCTGTATACCAATGTTCATAGCAGAATTATTCACAAGAGTCAAAAGGTGGAAACAACCCAAATGTCCATCAATGGATGAATGAACAAACAAAACGTGATATATACACACAAGGGAATATCATTCAGCCCTTAAAAAGAATGAAGTTCTGACACATGCAATAACATGGATAAATCTTGAAAACATGCGAAGTGAAATACACCAGACACAAAAGGGCACCTACTTATGTAGGGTAACCTAGAATAGGCAAATTCCTAGAGACAGAAAGTAGAACAGAGGTTACCAGTTTCAATTTAGTATTGAGTTCAGGCAGTATTTGTCTTTCCATTCTTGCAATACTTCACTTAGAAGAATGGTCTCCAGTTCCATCCAGGTTGCTAGAAAAGATACTAGATCACCATTTTTTATGGCTGAGTAGAACTCCGTAGTATACATGTACCACATTTTATTAATCCACTCATGTATTAATGGGCACTTTGGTTGTTTCCACATCTTTGCGATTGTGAATTGTGCAGCTATAAACATTCAAGTGCAAGTATCTTTTTTATATCATGTCCTTTTTTCCTTTGGGTAAATACCCGGTACTGGAATTTCTGGATCAAATGGTAGTTCTACTTTTAGTTCTTTGAGGTATCTCCATATTACTTTCCATAGAAGTTGTACTAGTTTTCAGTCCCAACAGTGTATAAGTGTTCATTTCTCTCTGCATCTATGCCAGCATCTGTTGTTTTGGGACTTTTTGATAAAAGCTATTTTCACTGGAGTTAGGTGATATCTCATTGTGGTTTTGATTTGCATTTCCCTGATGATTAGAGATGTTGAGCATTTTTTCATATGTTTCTTGCATGTTTTATGCAGTATACTAAAAGCTGGAAGTGAGCATCTGAGAATCAAAAGTTAGCTACTTGATCAGATCCCATGCCTTAAGAAGTGGATGTAGTGATTTTTAAAAGCCCACAAATTCTTTGATATTCCTTTAGTGGAGAGGTAAAGCCTAATTCACCTGCCCTGGATTGTGGGCTGGGCTTAGCGGCTGGTTTCTAAGGAACAGAATGAAGTCCCACTGCTTGGGCTGTCTCCTCCTTGAGTCACTCACCCTGGGGCAAGCTGAATGCCATGCTGTGAGAACCAGGGCCATGACTCGCCTCCCCTTAGTCCCTGGTTCTGATCCTGGTGAAGACGCTTCAGTTGCCCTGTAGAGAGGCCCTTGTGGGGAGAAACCGAGGCCTCCTGCCAGCAGGCGTAGGCAAAAGCCATTGCAAAGGGTGATCCTCCAGCTTTGGTCCAGCTATGAGAGGACTGCAGCCCTGGCTGACAGCATGACAGCAACCTCGAGAGAGCCTCCGAGCCCCAGCGCAGCAAATCCTGGATCCTAGACACTTAGAGACTCAGCAGTCATCAACATTTGTGGTTTCAAACTGCTGCAATTGCAAGCTAAAGCCAAAATGGCCCTCGCCATGGCCAAACCAATGGCCAAAATGCAAGTAGAAGTGGAAAAACAGAATAGGAAAAAGTCTCCCTTCGCTGATCTTCTGCCACACATGCCTCATATAAGTGAACGCTTGATGAAAAGAAGTTTAAAACCCACTGACCTGAGAGACATGACTATTGGGCAGCTACAAGTGATAGTCAATGATCTCCATTCCCAGATAGAAAGCTTGAATGAAGAGTTGGTCCAGCTTCTTCTCATCTGAGACGAGCTGCACACAGAGCAAGATGCCATGCTGGTGGACATAGAAGACTTGACCAGACATGCTGAAAGTCAGCAGAAGCACATGGCAGAGAAAATGCTGGCAAAGTGAAATGAAGCCATCCAACCAGAGAACAAGCTAGAATTTATTTTGTTTCTGTGGTTGTAAAAATGCTGTTGCTAAAGGTGGCACAGAAACAATAACATCAGTGTTAGTCATTGATAATGTCTGAAGCTTAATGTCCAGTGATTGGCCTTTGCTTCTTAATTTATTTTAATTTTTTACTTGTGCCACTTAGTATCAGGCATTTTAATAAAATATTGTTACAAAAATGTACAGTACTTACACCATCACAAATCATGGTTAATCAAAGAGAGTAGTTTTAACTTTATTTTTATTTGTTTAGAGATTTTAAGTTGGAGCAGTATTTTCCCATTGACTACTTTCATTCTTCGCTGTAGTTTTAAAGAACTGTAAATGATGGTGCTATACAAATCAAAAAATACATGCCTGCCTCGTAGTGACGTTGTAGTTCTCCATAATATGTATATTTTAATCAGTTTTCAACATTTTGTGAATGTTGACTACCTGAAGTTCCTTTTTAGATGTGCTATTAACATTCTGTTGGATTCAGAGGGTTCCTTGAAAGTTTTATGTATAAATATGTAAAATAAAAATTAAAACTTTGTTTCATTAAAAAAAAATTTGGGGGATAATTTGATATGCAGCAAAACCTGTATCAAATACTGGAGTTGAACTAGATTCTCAGAATTGAATAGAGCCTTAAAGGTCACCAAATCGGACCACCCAGCACTTTCATTCCAAGTCCCTGCTCCATTCTTGACTTCAGCTTTTCTTCCTGGCCCTCATCTGTCATTCTACATCATTCGTTCAGCAAATCTTTACTGAGAACTTCTTATTTGCCAGACATAAATGCTATAATGGTTAAAATAAACAAAGATACCACCCCTAAGTATGGTGCACCTTGATAGGTACTTGCTAGTGACAGCACAGTGACCTGCGGGCCTCAGAGGCAATGGGGCAGGGGCCCTCTCCTAGTCTTAGGGGTGTGGGGAAGAGTCAGAAAGTCTTCCCAGAAGTGAGGATCCCTCAGTTGAGAACTGAAAATTAATGGCAGAGAGGGGCAAGGACCTTCCAGGCAGAGCAGACTCCACTGTATGTCTGAGGAATTGTCATCAGTTCAATGCATGGGCAGCAGATGTGACTGGAGACGGGTCAGACTCTGAAGGTCCTTGAAGGCCACAGGGAGGCACTTGAACTCCATTCCACTGACAAGGGGGGCCTCATAGGTGTTGGAGGTTTTCAGGTTTGCATTTCACCGAGCATACCCTGCTCCAGGGTGGAGGGTCGGCAAGGCAGGGCAGGTGTGGAGACAGAGAACGCAGTGAGAACCTCCTCCTACATCCAGACAAGAGAGAAGGCACAACCAAGCCAGCAATAGAGTGAATGCAGAGGAGATGGATTGAAGAAAATAATTCAGGAATATTTGGAGGTGAGGTAGAAGAGACAAGGCTGATTCCTAGGTTCCTAATTTGGGAGACCAGGTTGGGATAAAGCATGAAAGAAAGCTGCAAAGGGAAGTCACACATCTTGAATGCCGCCTGACTGCCCACCTGCCCTCTCCGGCCTCCCTTCTGTGTGGGTTCCAAACCTGCAGGCTCATGGGATGTGGAGCTGAAGGGCCTCAAAGGGCACCTGATCAACCCTCCCCTCCCTGCTGGCTGCACAGGCAAGTTACTGGTATCTCCTCGCAGCAGCTCCCAGCCTGTCTCAACGTGGTGCTGGGCCCATCCCAGGAACAAGGGAGACTTTTCACTCATCCCTGTCAGGATGCAGCTGCTGAGAGCTGCTATCCTCCTAAGACCCACCACTCTTCCTCCTCACACCAGGTAGGGGCTCGGCAGGACCCAGGCTAGCCAGGCTCCTCCACAGGAGCCACGGAGAGCTACAGGCGTGAGCTCAGCTCCTCCAGATGCTGCCCTGGCCCTCCCCACACCAGGCCGCCTTGCTCGCTCATCTGCCCATGACTTCCCTCTCATCCTGGACTTCTGGTTCTGCCTGGCCAGGTGTGTTTATCGAGATTATGTTCTTTTATCTACCCTTCCCTTGCCCGTGCAGGCTCCACAGCCATGGGCGGCTTACTTCACCTTTCTGATTCTCAGTTTTCTCATATGTAAAGTAGGGATAAGAATAGTAGTCCCAACCTTGTAATAGTGTTGTCAGAATTAATAAAGGAGATAATACAGAAGATGCTTAGAGGAACATCTGGCACGTATAAACTTTCATTAAATGTTAGTAGTGGTGGTGATGGTGATGGTGGTGATGGTGATGGTAATGATGGTGGTGATGGTGATGATGGCAATGGTGATTATGATGATTGTGATGATGATGATGA
>CM052437.1:20039532-20114391 GCA_028533085.1 Varecia variegata
ATGATGGCAATGGTGATTATGATGATTGTGATGATGATGATGACAATGGTGATGATGGTGCTGGTGGTGATGGTGATGGTAATGATGGTGGTGATGGTGATGATGGCAATGGTGATTATGATGATTGTGATGATGATGATGATGATAATGGTGATGATGGTGATGGTGGTGATGGTGGTGATGGTAATGATGGTGGTGATGATGGCAATGGTGATTATGATGATTGTGATGATGATGATGATGATAATGGTGATGGTGGTGATGGTGGTGATCATGATGATCCCTTCTCCTTCAGAATGCTCGGTGGTGGTAGACCCCACCTCTGCCTTGAACCAACTCTCAGGCCCTGTCCCACATCCAGTTTTTTCTTGTCCATCCTTCCACCCTTCTCAGCTTCCTTGGTCCTGTCTTCTTTCTGAAATAGCTAACCTCCCAGCACTCACAGTAAAAATCAGAGTCTCCAAGCTATAAGGGAGCTTAGAGTTAATCTAATCCAGCATATGTATCTCACACATGAGTAAACTGAGGTTTAATGAAGTTATTTGTCTCCTTTGACCCCCATGGTGTCACATTTACATATCAGAAGTAAACATAATAAACATATAATTTTTTTCCTGTATACAAGCTAAAGTTGGGGGCTGATATGGGCCAAAACACATCCCCAGCTCTGACCCTTTGTACTTGCTGTTCCTTCTGCATGGAGTCTCTTCCTCCAGATGTCCTCATGGCCCTCAGGTCATGCCCATTCCTGCTCTCTAATGTCATCTTGTCCCAGAGGCCTTCCCCACCCATCCTATACAAATGAGCACCACAGCCCTTGATGGGGGACTCTCTGTCCCTTCCCAGGCTTCATTCTCCCTGACCCTTGTCACCAACTGATCTGTGTTTCTTGGCTTATTGCCTGCTCTCCCCTCTAGAATATAAACACTATGACAGCAGGGACTTTTTTCTGTTCTGTTCACTGCTGTAGAACCTCCTACCTAGAATGATGCCTGCCACACAGTAGGTATTAAATATTTAATTGTTCTTTTGCTCATTCATTCATACATTCAGTGAGTAAGTCAGTCCATTGTTCATTGAATGAATTCACGAGGCCTCCATCCACCAATTATTTAATTGGTTCAGAATTTCACAGACTGTGAGCAGATTATGGGTGAGAATTCCACTTCCATACTCCTTCCACACTCTGCCTGTCTGTAGTTTAGGAATCAGGCCTTCAGGAAAGGAGAGCTGCTCCTTGTGGTTACCTCTGGGATCCTAGGGGAGAATCCAGGAGGTAGCCATTCCCCATACAATGACTGGCTGCTGAACGGCTCCTGGTGAGGCAGATACAAGAAGCCCGTCTTCCCTCTGCGCAGCCCTGGGATTCTGGCCTCCTTCCCAGGAGGAGACCTGGAGGAGGGACATGACCACCTGATCAGAGGGTGTTGGGGCCCCCTGTTTACTACAAGCAGGAATTGTCCCATCCACTCCAACTTGGGAGACAAGCTGAATAGAGCATTGTTTAGTAAGAATAGCTTTGTACAGAATAAAAAGCTCTCTTTGATTTTGTGGATTGTAGGATAAATCAAGTACACAGCTTTTTGTTTACCAAGAAACCACCTGTTTACCATTTGTAAAGGGACTTGATTGCCTCTGAGAAATGTTAGTGTGAAGCCACAGTATTCCACCCACTGAGGAAGGGCAGGAGGCACAGAAACTGGAAAGAAAAGATAAGATGAAAGTTATGGGCCTTTCGATCTCTAGGAGGTTGAATGAAGATAATGGGAACTATTAATATTACAAGCCAAGTCTTGTGTTAAACACACTGTCCACTGTATCTATTAACCTCACAACATTCCTGCCATTATCTGCATTTTATAGATTGAGAAACTGAGGCTCAGAGGTCACATGACTTGCCTGAGCTCAATAGCTGGTAATCTGTAAATTCCAGATTTAACCTCAAGCCTAAATTTTGTTCTTTAACCACCATTTCTGGACAAATATTCTGACCTGTCCTGCTGGGACATTTTCTAATACAATTTCTCCCATCTCATAACTGGATGCAGTGTACCCAGGACACTACCGGGGCTTAGGAATTTCCATTCTGCCCTGGAAAATAAACAAGTTCCAATCACTATGATGAATGAACTCCCTTTTCATGACATTAGGGAGCAAGGAAAGCTCAAAAGTATAAGAGTTTGGCCAGTGCAGTGGCAGTGGCACAGCGGAGAGCTGGGGTGGGGGGTTGGGGAGCATTACATTTGGCAGATATATGGGATACAGGGTCACCAGGCCTGAGAGAAAAATGGCATCAGGAGACAACAGTGGCCAGGAATCCAGAGTTGAGAAGGTGAGGCTGGTAGATGGACCAGGGAGAAACTCCGGCAGGGGTGGGGAACCTGTAGCCTCGAGCCCACATGTGGCCCTCAAGATCCCCAAGTGCGGCCCCTCAACCAAATTCAAACTTTATTAAAAGGCTTTGTTCTGTAAAATTTGGACTCAGTCAAAAAGCCTCACTCAAAGATCCAGAAGGCCACAGATTCCCCACCCCTGTGTGGAGCAAAGAGCTGTACAGAAGCATAGTGGACTGGTTAGATAAGGCCAAGGAGAGAAGTCAAGCAGTTTGCAGGCACAAAACAGGACAGATGCCAGGGATGGTCAGCCGGGGCCCAGTCCCCCTAGGGAGGGCAATTCCCCCCAGCATCCTCTGCCTGCAGAGCCACAAGGTCCTCCAAACTCAGTGAACCAGGGCACACAGCCCTCCCCTGCGTGGTGCTACAGGGCCACTGTCCACATGTAGCTTGGGCCTACACGGCCGCACCGAGACACACAGACCTGACCCAGAGGACAAGAATCCCTTCTCCAAGCAGTTCTTCTGGATTCTGGGAGAAGCTGCCTAGAAAACTTCCCATCTTTAGACAAAGCAGCTTAAAGAAATCCTCTCATTGTGACCCAGTGCTTCTCAAAGTGCTGGTCGCTGATGAGGTGAGGAGTGGGCACCTGAGCATGCAGCAACACACTGCTTGCTCCATCGCAAGGTCTCACAATGAAAAAGATACCAATGGAACTAACTGGTGAACTTAGTGAAGACAACGACTTACATCCTGTGCAAGATCCTTATCTCACAATGACTATCTGTGAGTGTCTGTGAACTGGCCACCTGGCTTAGCCTATTCTGCTTCAACTGCTTGGGCATTAGACCCCTCCCAAACCAATCCCTAGATTCCATTGGTGTCCTTTGGGGGCTGACAGCATGGGAAAGTGGGGGCCTGGCCTGGAGGACTCACCTCCTAGGCACGGGTCCGTCAGTTTGACTCAAAGGATGAGGTGGCCTATTCTCATTTTTCTCCCCAAAGCAACAAAGTTATTGTTCCTTGGAAACACAGAGGACATGCTCGCTTATGAAAAGAATAAGAAGGAAGATTTCCAGGCCAAAGTTTTTCTATTAGGGAAAAATTTCTCTTCCCTGTGATGAGAAGCAGTCAGTAAGTTTCCTGTAAATCTGGTAACTAACAAGGCTGAAACTTCATGGGCTGCATCTGTCAAAGAGAAGAAAGGCCATCTGAATTATTTCAAAGGGACGAATTCCTGCTTCATAGTCATCTGATGCTAATCCAGCTCTTTATCACCTGAGATGATTTTCTCCAACTGCCAACGTCCCATGGCAGATTTAAAAGTAGATCCAAGAAACCCCGTCCTACAGATTTCCTCTGCATCTGTTAAAGGCTGCTGCCTTGTCAGAAAAGAGATTGGGGAAATGCCGTCTTTTCTGCAGACCCATCCTTGGAGAGATGTCTGCCTCATTAATGACAAGGCCACTTTGTCATGTCTCAGAGAAAATGTCCCCCTAGCTGCCTGGGGAAGCAGCCTCCTCTTCATTGTGCTCTGCGCCTTTGCTGCCTGTCAGCTTCTATCTGGATTGGGTCGTGGTCATTTCAGAATTAGCTGTGAAGTAGGAAGAACCGGCTGGGAAGGCTGATGTGCCCCAAGGCAGGAGGGTGGTGATGATCTGAGCTCAGAAGGAAGCAGAAGCTGGGGGTTTGTCGGAGCCCTCCCCTGACTTGCTTAGTCACCTCGGGCAGTGGTTCTTGGTTCTTAAATATCGAGGGTCGTGGATCCCGCTGAAAGCTGACGAACAGCATGGACGGCCACGGCTCAAAAGCCATTGACTTAGTGGCTCTCTCCCACTCCTAGAGCTATCTAGGCTCCTACTTTACAGGTGCCCAAGGATCTGTGGATAGATAGAGTTGGATTTTCAGCCTAAGTAGGCTTACTATAAAAGCATATGCCTGGGTGGGAGGAGGAGATCTGGGTTTTAATTCTCTCAATATCTAATTGCTTGAGTGTGGGAAAGCCACATTTCCTCTAGTACTCCCACCTTAAATATGAGGGTGATGCAATCATCAAAATATGGAACCCACCTTAGTGCCCATCAATTGATGAATGGATAAAGAAAATGTGGCATATATACACAATGGAATATTATTCAGCTATGAAAAGAATGAAATCCTATAATTTGCAGAAACATGGATGGAACTGGAGGCCAATATGTTAAGTGAAATAAGCCATGCACAGAAAGACAAATATCACTCATAAAAGAAAATGGATCTCATGAAGATAGAAAGTAATTTGGTGGCTACCAGAAGCTGGGAAGGGTAG
Source organism: Varecia variegata (assembly GCA_028533085.1). Taxonomy (NCBI): domain Eukaryota; kingdom Metazoa; phylum Chordata; class Mammalia; order Primates; family Lemuridae; genus Varecia; species Varecia variegata. The sequence continues at coordinate 20,044,174 of CM052437.1, forward strand.
GGGGGTGAGGGGATGAAGGGAAAAAAAGAATACAAATGTATTTATGACCACTGAACTGTACACTTAAAAATGGTAAAGATAGTAAATTAGATAGGTATGTTAAAAAGTCTACATTGAGAAAAAATGAGGGTGAGTAACTACTTATTTATTTATTAATTTATTTTTAAATTTCACAATATTATGGGGGTATAAACATTTTGATTACATATAATGCCTTTGCCTCAGATTAATAAAATGTGGAAGTACTTCTTTTAAGGAATCCTAACGGTTCCACGGAGCAACCATGGTGCTATAGCCATGGGCAAGATGGAGGCTGGGGAGCAAGGTTTTATGGCCTTTTTCTCACGCCTCCCCTTCTGGCCTTCAAAGGTTTGAAAGTGTCTGGATTAAAGGATCTCTAAATTTGCTTCCAGAGCTAATTCTCCAGTATTTTGGGTCTGGCCAGGATGGATAGCTCAGTTAAGGGGTATCATTGTGCTATGAACACCTGTGCTCTTGTCTCTACCTTGAGAGAATGTAGGTCCATCTTCAGCCTTGTAGCCCCTGGAACCACTGGGTGGGTCCTGCCCCCTGCACCTGCAGATTGTATGGACCAGAGAAAGGCAGAAAGCCCCTGCTGGGGAAGGAGGAGTGCAAGCTGCTTTGCTCTTCCTTGCAATCCCTCCAGTTCCAGAGAGCTGAGCCTTGCAAAGTTCCAGGGGCACCATGTGAATGCTGAGGGAAGCAGCAGGCTGCTTCCGACCCATTCAGTGTCGAGCTGTGTTACTGGTATTGTTCTGCTAACTTGCTAAATAGCTATAATTAAAACCAAGCTATTATCATTAATTATGATCTTCCCTCTTCTGATTGGCAGGTTGGTGCTTTTACCAAGTTTCAAAGAGCAGCATTTCTGTGTTTTACAGGAAGCAAGGAAGATAGATGGGGCTGAATTGTTCTGACTTTGGAGCAAAGGGCACGGTGGCATTGTCGGGCATGGCAAACTTTTGTGCCTATGGGGCGGGCTCCCCTGACAGCTCATTCAGACACAACAGGCTGCTGGCTGTCTCCCTGCCCCCTCTGTGGGCTGTTGTACTCATCACAAAGTCACAGGATGGGACTGGCAGAGGAGATGAGATTCCACAGGCAAGAATGGGGCAAAAATTCTACCCAACTGCTCTAGGACTTGGCTGGAATGCCACCTCCTCCATGAAACTTTCTCCAATTCTCACTCTTCCCATCACCTTCATCTGCTCTAGGTCAAAATGAATCACCCTCTCATCATTATGTTCCTTGCACATACTCCTCCGCTTTCCCTAGTCTTAAACCTCAAATTCTCTATAATTTCTACTCCCATCAAATTGGAGGAAGAAACAAGTAGAACATCCTCAATCCAGTAAGTCGTAGGAGTCCTAGAAGTGAGGCTTGACCTTTTTGTGCTGCACGTTTCCTTGTCTGATTTTCAGCTCATTTAGCAGCTTGGTGAAGACCCACAGCCACACCACAGCCCCCACTCAATGTGTCCCTCTGCAATGGGGACTCTGAGGTTGTCTAAATAAACTTAAGCATTTCCGAGTTTGCCATACAATGGAAAAGTGTGTGAAGGACTATAAGCACGAGAGCTTTGTTGTTCCTTCAATGCAAATCTTTGCTTGAGGCAGAGCAACTTCCAGAACTACAGTTGCGAGACATGAAAGTGTTAAAATCAAGAGAATGAAGGCAGACAAGAAGATAACAAGTGACAAATGAGGATAAAACAGGTGATTTTTTGAAAAAATAGAAAAAAATAATGTATAAACAAAACATAATGTCTCAGCATGAACTATTACACTGGGTTAAATTGCAACTTTATTGATAGAAACTAGACCAAATCAAAACCTGTTCACTTCACCTGTGGACTAGACAGGAGGAGTCAAAGGGGCTGTTTATGTTTCCCCAATACTAGAGTTGCCAGAGAAAGCCCAGGACACCCAGTTAAATTTTGAATTTCAGATAAATAACAATTTTTTAGTACATGTGCAGCCCAAATATTATAAACATGGGACATGTTTATCTGAAATTCAAACTTGACTGAGCCTCTTGCATTTTTATTTGATAATTCTGGCAACTCTACCTAATACCCAAATGGTTTTCCTTTATCATAAATGGAAGAACAAGTAAGTTTAATGTGGATATTGACAGAGAGTTTTTTTAGGAAAGAAAGAAGAGGTCAACAGAATGGTTTTCTACCAACCAAGCTTATGCTAACTCCAGCCACTAAGGTCTTCCTGCCATTCCCCAACCTGGTCTTTTACTTACTCTTTAACTCTTAATCTCATCTCTGTTCAGTGAATTACTTCAAGGCCCATGTTAAGCCACCTTCTCTAGAAAACCTTCCCTGACCTTCCCAGACTGCCCCTCTCTGGCCTCTGCCCTGTGATATTCATTAGCACATGCAGGTGAATTCCTGAGGGTGGGTGTTGCAGCAGGTCTACCACATATCCCCCAGCAGTGCCAAGCATCACACCAGGCTCACAGGGCACTCAGTAGAAGATGCTGAATTGAAATATGCTTCTCTCCCAAGAGACTAATTCAGAGAAGCCAAGTAACTCAAACTCAGAGGTGAAAACTAGGCTCAAACCTACTCCTTGAAGAGTAAGATGGAATTTTCTCTTAGGTCAATTAAATACAGCTGACCCTTGAACAACACGGGTTTCAACTATACAGGCCCATGTATACATGGATTCTTTTCAAGGAATATATTGGAAAAATTGGGGAAGATTCATGACAATTTGAAAAAACTTGTAGATGAACAGCATAGCCTAGATATTTTGGGAAAAATTTTTTAAAAAGTAAGGTATGTCACAAATCATAAAACATATGTAGATGCTAGTCTATTTTATCATTTGCTACCATAAAATATACTCAAATCTATTATAAAAAGTTAAAATTTGCCAAAACTTATGCACACAAACACAGACCATCCATGGTGCCACACATAGTGGAGAGAAATGTAAACAAAGTAAAGATGCAGTATTAAAGCATAACTGCATAAAATTAACTATAGTACATACTGTACTACTGTAATAATTTTGTTGCTATTGCAGTGAGCTCAAGTGTTGTGAGTAAAATGCTGTGTGTCACTAATCATCTCTGCGTGAGCAGTTCATCTCTCCAGTAAATTGTGAATAGCAGTAAAAAGTGATCTCTCTTGACTCTCACATATTTGTCATTGTGTTTAGTGCAATACCATAAACCTTGAATAACACCATGGGACCCATACAAAGTGCCACTAGTGATGCTGGAAGTGTTTCCAAGAAGCAGAGAAAAGTCACAGCATTACGAGAAAATGAACTGCTTGATATATACCATAGATTGAGGTCTGCAGATGCAGTTTGTCCACCATTTCAAGATAAATGAATCCAGTGTAAGGACCATTGTGAAAAAAAGAAAAGGAAATTCATGAAGCCATTGCTGCAGCTACACCTGGAGGCATAAAAACCTTGTACTTTCTGCAAAATACCTTTTTGTATCATATTAAAAATGCAGCTTTTGTGTGAGTGCAGCATTGCCATAAGAAAACCATATCTTATAGACTCTAATATTTGAGGAAAAGCGAGTTCATTACATAACAACTTAAAGCAAAAGCACAGTAAAGGATCTAAAGCTGGGAGATTTAATGCCAGCAAAGGATGGTTTGATAATTTTAGAAAGAGGTTTGGCTTTAATGGACACGCTTGAAGTTCTGACTCGGGGGGATGGGGGTGGGGGAGGGGATGGGTGTATACCTACATGATGAGTGCGATGTGTACTGTCTGGGGAATGGACACGCTTGAAGCTCAGACTCGGGGGGATGGGAGGGGCATGGACAATATATTTAACTAGAACTTTTGTACCCCCATAATAAGCAGAAATAAAATAAAATAAAATAAAATGTCAAGATAACAAGAGAAGCAGCTTCTGCCAACCAAGAGGCAACAGACGAATTTCCAGATACCATTAAGAAAATCATTGAGGAGAAAAGATACCTGCCTGAATGGATTTTTAGTGCAGATAAAACTGCCCTATTCTGTGAAAAAATGTCACAAAGGACATTTATTAGTAAGGAAGAGAAGCAGGCACCAGGATTCAAGGCAGGGAGGGACAGGCCAACTCTACAGTTCAGTGCAAATGCAGTCAGGTTATGATCAGGACTGCCCTTATCCATTAAGCTGCTAACCCCCAAGCCTTGAAGAGAAAAGATAAAAACCAGCTGCCAGTCTTTGGGTTGTACAAGAAGAAGGCCTGGACAATGAGAGCCTTTTTACTGGATTGGTTCCATCAATGCTCTGTCCCTGAAGTCAGGAAGTACCTTGCCAGTAAAAAACTGCTTTCTAAAGTTCTTTTGATATTGGACAATGCCCCTGGCCACCCAGAACCCCATGAGTTCAACACCAAAGGTGCTGAAGTGGTCTGCCTGCCCCAAACACAATATCTGCAATTCAGCTTCTAGATCAGGCGGTCATGAGGACCTGTAAGGCTCATTACACACGGTACTCTATGGAAAGGATTGTCAATGCCATGGACAAGAACCCCGACAGAGAGAACATCATGAAAGTCTGGAAGGATTACACAACTGAAGATGCCATCATTGTTATAGAAAAAGCCATGAAAGCCATCAAGCCTGAAGTGATAAATTCCTGCTGAGAAAATAGTGTCCAGGTGTTGTACATGACTTCACAGGATTTATGACTCAGCAAAAAGGGTGGGAGATGAAGGGCTTCAAGATATAGATATTGGAGACATTCAAGAGATACTAGATGTCACACCAGAGGAATTAACTGAAGATGACTTGATGAAGATGAGTTCTTCCAGGCCAGTGCTGGAAGACGAGGAAGAAGATGTGGAAGAAGCAGTGCCAGAAAACAAATTGACATTAGACAATCCAGCAGAAGGGTTCCCATCATTCAAGACTGATCCTGGCTTCTTTTACAGTGTGGAGCCTTCTATGATATGGGCACTGAAACGAAAGCAAATGGTTGAAGAAGGATTTTTGCCTTATAAAGACATTTTTTAGAGAAATAAAAAAGTAAGAAAGTCAGACAGAAATTACGATGTATTTCTATAGAGTTACACCAAGTGTGCCTGCCTCTCCTGCCTCCCCTTCCACCTCCTCTACCTCTTCTGCCTCTGCCACCTCTGAGACAGCAAGACCAAGTCCTCTTCTTCCTCCACCCGTTCAGCCTACTCAACGTGGAGACAACAAGGACGAAGACCTTTATGATGATCTACTCACACTTACTGAATAGTAAATATATTTTCTCTTCCTTACGATTTTCTTAAAAACATTTTCTTCTCTCTAACTTACTTTATTGTAAGAATACAGATGGAATACATATAACATGCAGAATATACATTAATTGACTATGTTATCAATAAAGCTTCTGGTCAACAGCCGGCTATTAATAGTTAAGTTCTGGGGGAATCAAATGTTATACATGGAATCTTGACTGTGCAAGGGGTCAACTGTACATTTGAGCCTGTCACCTAAGAATGATCCGTTGCGTGTGTGCAGTACCCTGGTCCTGTACCTCTCTAGTTGCCTGTATCTTGGTCCTTGTTAGCCCTTCTATCACAGACTACATATAAAAAGAGATGTAGCTTTAAAACTACAATGGCACCAGCCATGCCCATTTCTTCCCAAGAAGAAAGCGAAGGGAGGAAGAGAGCCCTTGACCTACAGAACCTTGTCTGGCCCATGGGCAAATGCATCTCAGCCTTGTGCCATCAAAACCTGGGGGAAACACGCATTTAAGGAGACACAGCTGCACTTACCCTCCAGCTGGTCCACCCTGGACAAGTTACCTAACCCCTTTTGGCCTCAGTTTCATCATCTATAACATGGGAATAATTATACCTAACTCAAAATGTTGTTATAAAGATTAGCTGATATAACACAATATAGCACTTAGCTCAACACCTGGCAGAGTAGACATTTATTAGATGTCAATTTTCAAATTCTAATCAAAAAGTTTCCCATGGTTTATACAGTAAGGGTGAGAAGAAGAAGACCAAATCAGGAACATTGCCACTTGAAATCAGTAACATCTTAACCCACCCTAGCATTTTGACTGCTCTGTAAACACTTCTCTTAATCCCTCCCTGAGTGATTTACTATTGCTGTTTTGTCCAGAGCTTTCCACATTTTTATTGGCCATACAGTTCACCTAATATCCATTCCAGGTATCTTGCTGCCTAACAAACTACCCCAAAAATTTAGTGGCTTAAAGCAACCATCTGATTATATCTCATGTATTTTGTGGTTCTAAAATTCAGGTAGGGCTTAGCAAGGCAATTCTGTTCTATGTGGCATCAATTGGGGTCACTTCTTGGTACTCAACTGGCAGATTGGCTGGTCCAGAGGGCCCAAGGTGGCTTCACTCATATTTCTGGCAATATGGCAAGGATAGTAGAAATCTGGGCTTATCTCAGGCCTATGGACCAAAGCGCCTTCATAGCTCTCTCACAACACTCAGACATCTTACTCAGTAGCTGGCTTCCCCCAGAGTGAGCCTCTCAAGAGAATCAGGAGAAATCTGTATGACCTTTTGTGTCCTATGCTCGGAAGTCACTCGGGGTCACTTCTGCCATACACCATAGGTCAAAACAGTCACAAGCCTGCCCAGATGCAAGGGAGGAGACATAGAGCCCACCAACTGTCAATGAGAGGAGTATCAAAGAATTTGGGCCCATATTTTTAAACTGCCACCCTGGGAATTTTATCGAAGTGTACATTCTGGTTCAGTAGGTCTGAAGTTGGGCCTGGTATTCTGCATTTTTTACAGACTCCCAAGTGATACCAATATTGCCATTTTAAAAATTACACTTCGATTAGGAAGGGTTATGACAAATCCATCATGTTGCATCTTCCATTGCACCAAAATCCTGTCTGCTACTATTTCTATTGTCTCACTCCCTGGTAGCTTCATTTAATTTAAAACTCAGCCAGCCAATCTTTCCTCATACTTACTGGAAGGACTGCTATGTTTAAAAACCTTTATTTCAAAAGAAAGAAACATCCTTGTGTTTAGATTTCACAAGGGAGCCTAAAATGACTAACAGGAAAACCTTTGGCAGATGAGAATGTCAGGTCAGGTAATCATAAAACCTTCTGGGTACCTTTTTCTCTACCATCCCCTTTGAAGGGAGAGTGAATCCAAAAAGATGACTGTGAGAAAAAGAGTCACGGGTGGTTTATCACCTCTTTGAGACTCATACAATATCTGTGACTCAGCTAGTTGGTAACTAGTAAATATCGATGCCTTGGTTTCTGGCAATATAATTTAATTATCCAATTATCATGGCTGTTCCTAGGTGTGAAAGATTGGGCCTGGAGACATTGAGCACATGGTCCAATCAATTATTTTTTCCCTAAAAAAGGAACCTATGTGTTAAGCTAACAATCAATGTTAACACAATTTTATTTACTAAAATTTAGTGGCTTATTTAAGGAACGATACAATTCAAAGCTGGATTTGAGGAAATATAAAGCTCTAGATATAATATGATGGCATCCAGATTAATTCTCAGCTATTATAAATTACTACCTTCATAGGACCTATTTTCTTTAAAGGGACTTTTCCATTTGTTCCACCAAAACGAGTGTAGGTTTGCCCTGTGGTAGGACTTCCAGGGGCTGTGCTGCTCTGGCTACTGAACCAAGTTCAGAACTCAGAGGCACCTGGGCACCAGTGGCCTTGAAATACACGCTGCAACTTACCTGACAGAAACCATTCATTCTTCTTTCCAGTATACCTAATTAGCTCTGGAGTGCTCTAATCTCACAGAAGTCAAATTTGATACATGTCCCTGAATTCCTATTAATTTCCTAAAAGGGACTTCTTGTCGTATCCACAATTTTTGAATATTTTACACCTTCATTCAAAAACCACTTGAAAAATATAACATGCCAATTTCTAAGATTTTTTTTTCACAATCTGAAAAAAATCTCACTATGTACGACATCTAACATACCATTTCCTTTTGACTGCTAGGGAACTCACGGTTGGTGTAAAAGTGGGATTTGTGAACTGTTTGTATCAGAAAATTTTGTCAAGGGAAGTCCTAAGGGGAATCCCAATGTATAAAACTGATGAAAATGAGTAGCTGTGGTTGAATCAAAAGTGGGAGCATCTCTGCCTCCAAACACAGCTTGAAAACCACTAAGCAGAAGTTGAATCAAACTAAAAAGTGACTTTAACTGGAAATCTAGTCTGGCAGCTTCCTCCTTAAAAAGTTCTGTCTTTTTACTTCATTAACATTTTAAAGCACATTTGACTAGAACAAGATGTTTCCAGACCTATACAATACAGTAGTTACTTCTGCAGAGGGAAGAGAGAAAAGAAAGAAGAAAAGAAAGGAAAGGAAAGCAAGAAGGAAGGAAGGGAGGGATCCCTAAATGAAGATTTCCAGGCCATTCTCACTGTCAGCTGAGCACAGAGCATCCATGGGGGGAAGAGAAACAAGCTCTGCCCTGCCTTTAAACAGGGACTCATTTTGACAACAGACTCCACACCCCATGCAGCTCTGCACTGTGGTCTAGCTGTTTTATGTAAGTGTGCCTTTTCCCACTCCAAGCCAACCGCATGTCACTAGAGTAAATGGGACCATGTCTTATACCTGGTAACCTCTTTCAGTACTGTAGCTAACCTACACAGTGTCCTAGAATTAAAAAGTGGAGTTCCCAGAGTCCAACAAGCCTGGACCTGAGTCCCCAATACCTTTGGTACAAATCTGGATTTCTATGCACTGGGTTTTCCAACAGTGAGTCTGAAATTCTCTTTTGTTCTCTCTGCTACAAAGAAGCTACAGACCTGATACTCTTTGCCCTGTATCCTGAAACCCTCTAAACAAAACACTTTGGGGGTAGGATTTTCTTTTCAGGTAGAATCTTTCTTTAAGAGGGAAAGCGGCAGTTAGCTTTGTTCTCATTTCCTTCTAAGGAGAACTAACAACAATGCCGTGCATTTGCATGACATTAAATAGTTTACAAAGAATGTTCACACACATCTTTCTTCAAACCCCCTCAGCATCTCTGAGAGGTGGGCAGGGTAGTACTCCAAGTCCTGCTTTACATATGTGACTAATCCTAAGTCACTGAGTTCATAAACTGTGAACCTAGGCCTAAGAACCAAGGTCTTCTAATAGCTACATACTCCCTTACCTCGATTCTGCACTATCGGAGACAAGTCTATGAAGGAAGCCCCCAACTCTTAGCTCAGCACACATCTCATAAAAATATAATGAAAGAGGAACCGAATACAATGGAGATTTCATTGAAAAAGACCTAATTTGAATCTTATATCTGCTGCTCCTGGCTGTACAACTTTGGGTAAGTTAATTTCTCTGAAACTCAGTGTTCTCATCTATAAAATGGGATGCTAATATTTCCCTCAAGGCAGGGGAGGCGTTGTAAGGCTTAAGAGACAACATAAATGAAAGCATGTAGCCTGGGGGAAAACATAATGGATGCTCTATAAATATTTCTCAAATTGGAATAAAGGAAGAAGAGGGGCCTTTCTGCCCTTAAAACATCTTTCTCTGTATTACCCGTCAAATTGCAGTATTTGAAAGTCCTTCCTTTGGGGGTAAAGACTCATCTCCTTCAAGGATGTAAACAATGACCAGGCAGGCACACTTTAAGGACACCTCACAGTGCTTGCAGCAGATTTTAAAAAAAAAAGGTGTGGGTAAGAGGAACAAGCACCCCAAGGTAGCAGAAGACCTGGAGAAGGTGCTGGCTGACAACTGCCCATTTGTAGTGACGTGAGTAGTGCAATGCATCTCAAATGAGCACAGTATTGACAGTGACACTTATCTACATTAGCAAGTTGCAGATCACGTACTGCACACATGCTTTCTCTACACTCATCAAATCATCATGGTCAGAGACCACAGGAACTAGAAACGGCTCTAGAGATCACGCTACACATCTCATTTAAAAATGACAAATCTGAGGCCCATAAAGAACATTTTACAATTCTGGGGAGAACCATAAGATCTACAAGAAAATGCTGAATTCTGATGCTGCCTGAAAAACATGTTAACATTTACATCCAACTGCTTAGGGAGACACTGACTCACCATCAACTCACACATCCCCGGAACCGCATGCTACCCAAGGCTGAGAGCTGATGGGATTGGTGAGGGAGGGTGGTGCTGTGTCACAGGTGGAGGCTCAGATGCAGCAAAACTGGAGGGAACAGTGATGGGGAGGGGCACAGCCCTCCTGACATTCAGCCTCTCTCTACACAATGCCAGAGACAAGAGCAAGATTCAGCAAATCTCATTCTCTAACCACACACTCATTGCTTTAGCAAACAGTGGCTTGATTGAATTAAACCAATCTCCTTCTGACCTAGTCATATGGCTTTCTACACACAGCCATGGTCCTAAGCATACCCCGTGAGGTAGACTCTATTACTGTCCTGCAAATATCAGCCTCCTTTACCCACTCCCATGAAAGGATGTACTTTCCTGTCCCACTGATATTGGCATTGGACTCAAGATTTCCTTTGCTAATTGGAATGTGTGCAGAAGTGGCAATGTACCAGTTTTAAGCACAGGCTCTCAGAGATCTCTTGCACCACTTTCCTCTGATATGAGAATATCGAGCTCAGGTAGGAGATGCCTCTTCATCCTGAGTCCCAGAATGAGACTATGCATGGAGCAGATCTGAGTCTACTGAAAGCTTGGAGCAGAGTGGCAGCAGCCATTCCACAGCACCAACAAGCAACATAAATAAGAAAGAAAGTTGTCGTAAAGCATCCAGAATTTGAGGTTATTTATGCAGCAAGTGAAAACTGTTTTCCACATCTTCGTTTGTTGAGCTGTGACTCCTGAGTGAAGGGATAACCCCGTTCTTCCCTCTGATTACTGCTTCTGATCACTTACTCTGCACTAGACCCTGTGCTAAGTGCTTTATAATCATTAGCTCGTTTGATCTTCACAATGAGCAAATACTGAGATGTTACTGTCCCTACTTTACAGATGAGAAAACTGAGGCACGGAAAACCTGAAAGCTGAGAGCTGAAGGAGTTGGTCATGTGGCTGGTAAGTGGCAGACCTGGGACTTGGAACCACGACCATCCACACCAGAGCCCAGGCTCTCCCCACACTTCAGACTTCCTCTCTGGCACCAAGGCGATCAGAACACATCCTGCCCCCTGCTAAGCACATGTACTGCTTCCCAACAAACTATAATCTCTTTATGCTCTTCAATAGGCTCTTGCAAGAGGGGGAAAAATTTACCTGTGGATCCTCAGAATGATCTAAGCACCCACAAGCCCATTTTTAAAAGTGTGTTGAATTTTGGGCCTTTCCAAGGCTGACTCAGTCAATTCCATCACGACCAGAGCCCGGCCGACCCATCTTTATAAAGTCCTCCAGCCCGTTCCCCACTAGGGCAGAGAGGTGCCTTGTGCTGGCCATAACACGTTCCCCAGTGATTTACTGCCCCATCTATTCTGGGCCATTCCTGATGTGCTGTCATCACCCCTGCTGCCTGACAGCTTCAGGGATTCTGCTCAGGCCATAATTTCTGAATATTTCTGCCCCTCCCCTCCCCTGACCCTGGAATTTCAGCTATTTTCCATTCAGAAAAAGATTGCTCCATTTATTCTCAGCCTCATGGCCCTTTTTACATTACTGCTCAGCCGCCTTCCCGATCAGGTATTTAAAGATAAGGCCATCAGCTCCCGAGTGACCCGGCTCCCTTTTCCCACTGCGCTGAGTTCCTCCCTTGCAGACTTGGTATCATTTTATATGTTAGCAGCCTTCCAATTCATTCCGTTATTCTCTTCCTCTTATCAAATGAGATAATGGATATGGAAGGGCCTGGGAAACTATAAAGTGGTGTATAAATATTAGGTTTTCTGTTGTTGTTATTGTTGCTGTTATAAGTAACAACCTCCCAAGTTCGATTCAATATGGTGAAATGTTGACTCTCACTTCTGGGAAGGTTCCAGGATTCATTCCCAGCTTCAAACAAACCAAACACTAACGTTTAGGCTCCCTTCAGGTCTGAATTCTCTGGTACGCAATACTGCCTCTAATAAGCAGACTGCTGCCCCAGCTTCCAGATTACTCAGTGACATAGATTTCTGTTTCTACGATAGCCGTAAGAATAAGAATTAGCTTGTTTAAATGAATGGAACTCATTAAATTTTAAGAACGGTGACTCAAGAAGTTGCTTACATGGGGAAAAGCATGGCATTGACAGAGCCAGGCTCAAATGCCAGTTCTGACATTTACAAGCTGAATGACCTTGGCCAAGGTAAATGCTGAACCTCCATTTCCTCATTGATAGTTTCTCCTGGACTGGCGCGAGGACAAAATTAAATAGTTCTGCAAAAGCCCTTAGCAGAGTGCTCAGCACATGACAGTCATCCAGTGTAAGTGTGTGACTAATAATATTAATAAAGAAATGGAAGGCTAGAAGTTCTCACAAATAGTTTCAATGCTCATAAACCTTCCAGTTGAAAGGGATGTCAAGGATCCAAATCCTTTTAACACAGTAAAAGATCAAAAAACCCACAGAGAACTTAGTTGTCCTGGTCTGCAAACACTGAGAGCAGGGGCATATCTGTTCCCTTCACAGGTGCTGGCTCATGGCAGCACTCAGTGGATACTTTTTGCTGTTGTGGATGGTGCTGTTGAACCCAGGGGAGGAGAAGCATGGTGGCCAGTGGTGGGTGTTTGGGAGCCTGCAAGCCCTGAGCTCCAGCTCCATTGCTGAGTAGTGAGATCCCTGGGCAAGTGACTGAACCTCTCTAAGCCTCTGTGAAATGGGAAAAATGATAGAACCCCCTTCTAGAGTTACTGGGAGAGTTATATGAGAAATGGATGTTAAGCCTGACTTTTGCAGGGGACAGAACACCCAACAAAGTGTTAGCTCTTAAAACCATCAATGACTTGGGGAGGAGGAGCAGGGAAATAAAACTATCAATAACTTATCTAAGATAACCTAGTTAATTAGTGGGAGACCAGCAAGAACCCAATCAGCATGACTTCGAGTCCAGAATATTTTCTTCTACTGCAGAAAAATTAAATTTAAAAAATCAGGATGGTATCATGTGATTGATATTTCATTCTTACTCCCAAAACTCTTTTTTAATGCACTATATTCTTTGACTCTGGATTCCCTTTAAATCCTCAACTATTTTGCTTTTTCATGAGGAGGAAGATAAAGGGAAATGTCAGTATCTGTGAGAATGGTGATGCTTCAAACACATACGTGCACATAAACCTACACACACACCCCATGTACACATACTCCTCTTTTTTTTTTTTTTTTTTTGCAACAGAGTGTCACTTTGTTGCCCAGGCTAGAGTGCTGTGGCGTCAGCCTAGCTCACAGCAACCTCAAACTCCTAGGCTTAAGCGATCCTCCTGCCTCAGCCTCCCGAGTAGCTGGGACTACAGGCATGTGCCACCATGCCCAGCTAATTTTTTGTATATATATATATATATTTTAGTTGGCCAGATAATTTCTTTCTATTTTTAGTAGAGACGAGGTCTCACTCTTGCTCAGGCTGGTCTCGAACTCCTGACCTCGAGCAATCCACCCGCCTCGGCCTCCCAGAGTGCTAGGATTACAGGCGTGAGCCACCGCGCCCGGCCCCACATACTCCTCTTAAAATGCATTTTAGGGGGTCAATATTTCCTATAAAGAGAGGTAGTATTTACTTAAAAATCAATGGGAACCCTAACCTTTCTATCAGTGGTAAAATATATATCCAGTCATGTGCAGACTCCTTTCTGAAGACTTAATTTCATGGTGTCATCATTATCCAGAACGTGTTTTTGAATCAGCTCTTAAAACTTAATGTGGCTTTTATGCCTGGAGATGGCAGGTTGGTGGTTTGGCAAGTTATAGCGGCACACACGAGGGCCACTGGTTGATCCGAATTCTCTAGGATGATGTCAAACCTTCATTATCTCTGCAAGTTAGTACTCCAGGTGGCCTTCTCCTCTGCATTCTACACTGTGGCAGGGTGACAACCCGGGAAGGCAGACCACACTGGAGTGAATTGGGATTCCATTAGAAAATCTTTTTTCATTCTGAAAGACACTGAATGTGAACAAGGGTCAGAAGACAAAGCTTTTCTTTAAAGGAGAACGGGCTGTGAGTTTAAAGCTGTAAGACTGATGATAGGCTTGGCAGAGAGACAAGAATTGAGCCTGGAGGCAGGAAGCTGCGGCTCCAAGGATCCCTGCTCTGTGGCTGTGAGCCTGGCTACCACGGCAGCTCTGCACTATAACGATGCCTGCAGAAACCTACTGGGTGGCTGGTTAAACAATGCAGAAAAGAATTCATGGTCTTTGGAAATGAGTGTTGCGTGATTGGCCACAGTTTCTTATTTTATTCCTTCTTGAGAATATGTGCATTTTAGCATTCCTAACAGTGGCTTAATTCAGGAGGTCCCTAAAAATCTCAATTCAACAGCCGATTGTGAGCCTCCATCTGGTCAATCAGTACCTCACTGGGTGGTTATGGGCTCTCCAAGGACATTTCTCTTGGCCCATGTGCTTTTGAAAAGAGGACCACAGGAGTGAGTCCATGTCACTCCAGAATTCTCAATGGTTCGGGGCGAAGAAAGAGGGGTTGGCTACGGGTTATGGGTCTGCCTCCTTCCCCGGCCTTCTATGAATTTCCCATGTATTGTGTTTGGTGCCAGGAAATTGTGGCACAGGTCGCTCCATCCTGAAGTAAGGGATACTTACTGAATGTCCCTATAGGGCCCATAAACTATTCTCTGCGATGGGAGGGCTGGTATGATCATGGGAGGTGCCAGGAGACAAACTGCCACAGAAATTGCAAGACAAAGCATGGGGTTACAAGCTCTTGGGGAGCACAAAGCTCTCTTGTGGAGGCAGGAGCAGAGCCAGGGAGGACATTTGTCTTAGAGGAGCTGACATTTAAGTGGAGCCTTATGAAGAGCATTTCCTGGGATGAAGAGAAATGGAAAGAATATCTCTGCCCCCAGGAAGAGGGACTGTCTTGACAAAAGCACAGAGCTGTGAGGGTGAACTGTGTGCTCTTACGGCCTGAATTGCCTTGGCCCAAATTCATATACTGAAGCCCTAATCCCCAATGTGACTGTATTTGGAGAGAGGGCCTTTAAAGAGGTAATTAAGGTTAAATGAGGTCATAAAGGTGGGGCCCTAATCTAACAGGATTAGGATCCTTATAACAAGAGGAAGAGACAAAGGGAAAAGGCTTTGTGAGAACACAGCTAGAAAGTGGTCATCTGCAAGTCAAGGAGAGAGGCTGAGGCTGAGGTCAGGAGAAACCAACCCTGTGGCAATCTTGGACTTCCAGCCTCAAGAACTGTGAGAAAATAAATTTTTGTTGCTTAAGCCCCCCAGTCTGTGGTGTTTTATTATGGCAGCCCTAGAGAAATAATACATGGAGCACCATTATGCACCTCCAAACAATAAAAATTAATTGCAAGTAAATACTCACATATGATCATTATTACATCACGCACGCATGTTTCTATAAGTATTATATGTAAGTACATGGAAGTATACACACCAAACTATGAACACCAGTTACCTCTAGAGAAGGAAGGAAAAGAGAGCCTAAGTTGCTGTTTTGGACAAAGGGAACCTTAGATATAGGTAAATATAGATATAAGTAGAGATCTACAGTCTACTTTCAAAAAGTTAGGAGAGCACATTTCACATATCCCTGTTATAAATAAACAAATTTTAAATGTGATTGCAAAGTGGGAGTGAATGGTGCATTTGTTCTGCATTCTCCGTGTACAAGGGCCATCGAAGTGGGAGGTGGTTGGGGGGAGGGGTGGGGCAGGGGCACCCGGGAGGACGCTGTGGCAGGAGGTTTTCCAGCAGGATTTCTCTGGCAGCTCCTGCCCCACCTGTCGGCAGCAGCATCTCCCAGTTAGGTGCACCTTGCTCAAGTTTCAATACTTTCTCTCTCATTCAGTTATCCTGGGATTTGGTGATTAAATCCCACCTCACCCTACCTATGGCTTTTTATAATAGTGTAGCTCAAGCCTCTTCCCCTTCAGCCTTCGCTTTCTCTTAAGGAAAAGCCCCAACCCTTTGCCCATAGTCCATGCCTTTCCTCCCCAGGTGCAGTGAGAGCCCATCTCTTGGTCCATGTTATCTTTCCTGGGCAGCAGCAACCAAACAGGGGCCCCCAGGTTCTGGTCAGGTGTGAAGGTTTGTGCCATTGAGAGAGATGGAAAAAAAGAAGGAGAAGATGAAAGAACAGCAGGCAGATTCAAAGGGAAAATTATGAGCTTGAGGTCAGAAAGAAGTAAGAATGAGATTGAAGAATGGAAGAAGGGAAGATAAGACCAGGAGAAGAAAGGGAAGGAGAAGGAGGAGAAGAAAGAAGGAAGGAAAGAGAGTGGAGAGAAAGGATAGCAGAAGACCAGGGCCTCCCACCCACCACCTGCCCAGCCCCAGCCTGGCGGTGTCCATCCCCTCCTGCCACGAGGAGCAGAACAGGCCAGTGTTTCCAGGGAGCCCATTTGGAAACCTTCTTCCAGGTTTTAGGTTTAAAAACACAGGGAAAGGCCACATTCCTAACCAAAAATAGAAGAAGAAACAGTTTCTTTGAAACTGATCAAATGCAATTAAGGCATAGTACCCAACTCATAACTCTTTGATTAACCTTTATCTGGAGAGAAATGATTAGCGATTAAGAATTAGATGAGGTGACTCATTATATCAGGAATCTGCCTTCGAAGAAATCTCTTTCAGCACCAGAGAAAAAGCTGATAAAAAACAATCATGGCTGTAATGGTGCCTTTTAAGGAGAATAATTAACCTGTAATAACAATTTTGGCCTCAACTTAAGCCTTGTAAAATAATCCTTTTTCATTAACTTCAAGTCCAATTAACATCAATAACGAGTGCTCATTTAGAACTAACCGCAGCATCAAGATCCCTGATGGCTGAGCCCATGGTGGCTCAGCATCCGCGGAAAGGCCATCAGCCTTTGGTGTGGGGGAACTCAACGTCCCCAGATGCTAAGCTTGGGTGTGCCCACTGCAGGGCAAGGAAGACTTTGGTCTTCTGAAAGACAGACTTTTCAGATGACACTGAAGTTTATAGTGAGGAAGAAGAAGAAAAACAAGAAGAAGGGGAGGTGGAAGGGAAAGCACAGCTACCACCACCTCCAGTGGTCTACAGTCTGCATGTTTGAGGTCCATCTATAACTCTAAACGTTAGAAGTGATGTGGCTACCGGGCAGGCCTTTCCTCCTTCCTTCTTGCTAACAGAGCCTCCACTCTGTCACTGGCTTCCATGTACTTCAAAGACACTGTCCTGGACTTAGGAGATGACTGCTGAATAGTTTAAGCCAGTGGTTTTCCAAGTGTGGTCCCCAGACCAGCAGGGTACTTGTTAGAATTACAATTCTCAGACCCTGCCCCAAAGTCACTGAATCAGACACTCTGGAGACAGGAACTAGCAATATCTGTTTGAACAAGCACTCCCAGTGATTCTGGTATACACTCAGTTTGAGACCAAGTGAACTGTGTTATTTTAGTCTAGTGATTGATTCTGGCTTTGCCATGTGAGGCAGCCCTAGCAAACAGGGAGCAAGGGAAATCCACTGGGGTCCTTTGGAAATGTTTTTATTTTTTTAAAAAAAAGGGACACAGGAAAAATACTTGCCCCTTTTCTGCCTCTGCAAGCAGTTGTGTGTGAAGATGCCTAAAGCTGCCACAGACACCTGTATATAACCCGGGGGGACCACCCTCCATGGAGAAGGCAGAGTGGAAAGACAGAAGGGTCCTGGGCCCTTGAGTTTGTCATGTGTGGCTCAATTAACCCTTTCTGGAACCAGGTGAGCTCTCCTCTTATTTATTTATTTTTTTAGAGCTGGGGTCTCACTCTGTCAGCCGGGCTAGAGTACACTGGCATAATCATAGCTCACTGCATCCTCTAACTCCTGGGCTCAAGCAATCTTCCTGCCTCAGCCTCCTGGGTAGCTGGGAATACAGATGCATAAAACCACACCCAGCTCATTTTTAAATTTTTGAACTCTCGATCTTACTGAATCCTCTCTTACTGAAATACCACATCCCTCATTGTTTGGCTACTTTTAGCAGGTCTTTGTTACCTGTAGCCGAAAGCATTCTAGCTGAGATAGAAAAGCACAAGCATGACCATAGTCCTAACATCTAAGATACACTTACAATATGCCAAGCCCTATGCTGGCTGCTTCAGGGGCATCTCTCAGTTCATCTTCACAGCTGGCCTCGCCTTCTCATTGACCTAAAACCCTCACTATTAACACTTCTCTGAAAGGCTGAACTGATCTGAGAGCGTTTTGAGGGTCTCTTCCCACTCTAATTTCCCTGTCTTGCCCAGAAGAATGGACCTTGGAAAGCACAGACAGATGTGCCCTGAGAGTAGATGGACTCATCCAACCATTCAGGAATCAGATTTCAGAGGAGGAGAAAGAGGCTAGGGCAGTAGAGAAGCTGTGTGGGCTGCCGCCTGAGCGGTGTCCATGGAAATGGGCTACCTAACAAGGAGCCCTGGGCACACGTGGGCTGTGGACCAGGCTGTGACCATGTACCAGACTAGAGCCGGTGGCCAGGGCTACATGTCCAGCTGTCCTTGCCTTTTATACCAAAGAACTCGTTGGTGTCTAAGCAGGGTTGCTGCCTACTCCTCTCTCTTCCTCACTCTTTCTCCTGGGCCCACGGTTCCTAAATAGGCAAAACTTAAGCACACTTTTTTTCCTTTATTTTAAGGAAATTTCCATGCAGTTACTTCAAAATAATTTTTTCTAGCACCCACTGTGCGGCCTTGCACATAGCAGGTACTTCACTCAACGTCTATCTGCAGTCGAAATGGAAATCAGCAGGCGTAACCGGCACAGATGGGTGTTTACATGCCCTTGACCGGGCCTCACAGAATGTCAATGCTGGGGACACTGTGAAAAATGAAGGACTTGATGCTCGCTGTGTCAGCCCTCTGCCCACTCTTTGACCCATCCACCTCAGGAGGGAGAAATGGAAGGGGAAAAGAGGGCACCCCACCCTGAGAGGGGAGGAGAATGAAAGGGAAGCCAAGAAGGAAGGAGGGACAAGGGGAACGGGTGACAGTGAGAACTACTGGTTCTCATCCTACTCCATAGGCCTCTGGAAAATTACAGTCGAGCGTCTTTTTAGAAAACAAGCTTTGCCTCACGATAGGGATGAAAAGGAAGCACAAGCTTGGAACACAGAGGGGACCTCAGACTTATAAACCTAAGATCAAATCCCAGGTCAGCCACTTAGAAGCCACATGACCTGGGCAAGTCACTTGCCCCCTCAGAGCCTCGCTTGTGACACAGAGACAAAACTACCTACCTTCTGCAGCTGTGAAGATTAAATGAAAATGTCAAGAGCCTGGCATATAATAGATGCTCAATAAATGTCAGTGCCACGAGTCTCTTCTCTCCCACTCCCCTCCCCAGCCTTACCTTATCTCAGGTCAAGTCTAAGACTCTAATGCTGGAGCACATCTAAGCAAATTGCTTGCAAATTTTTCCTTTGAAGAGGAGGAAAAAGACGATTAAACTAAAGAAAATTCAACTTCTGAGTGTTGCACCCACTGTTTCTGCTAACTCAGTTCAAACTACAAAGGAAAGCTCGGTGCCAGGAAAGGAGCCCCGGCTTCAAGCCCATCCCCTAGGTCTGAAAACCCTACTTCATCTGATCGCATTAGCAGCCAAGCAGCTCATCTCTTGTGGAGAATCAGAGCTTTACTTAAGAAAAGCTGCAAATCAAACAACGAGGCTGTCCAGGGAACTGAGAATTTAGCTCTTTAAACATTTCCTCCTATAAATATAAATGTTTGCTTTCCTCTAGAGAAAGCTTCTATCTCTCTGATCTAAGAAGGATTGGAGAGGGGGCCAAGAGGATCATCACATCTGGCGAACATTCTCGATCACCTTAATCCCTCTGCCAACAATCTTCTGATCTGGCAGAAAAAGAGGTAATTGTGTCCCTCAGTTTATGAAGAATTAGGGGAAGGGGGCACAGATCAAAGAGAAGAACAGAACACAAAACTCACCAGGGAGGCACAGGGGAGGGAGGGAAGGAGAATTAATTTTAATACAGTTGCATAATCCATAATTCAGCAAGCTTCTCATTTCTCTTATCTTCTAAAAAACACAAAATTAAGTTCTAAGCAAAGTGCATAATTTATGAGCAATCTCTGCACTGATGATTCCCAAATCCCCATGCCTGGCCCCGACTTCCTACGCGAGTGCTAGTCCCACATTTCCAGTGGTCTCCAGGATGTGGCTTCCTGGAGTCAGGCTATCATCTCAGCTCCCTGTCTGCAAATGGAACTCGATTCTTCCTCTTAAATTTCTTTTCTTCCCAAATTCTTCTTTTCTATCAAATGACCCAGTATTATTCTAATCTTGCTGGCAAAAAGTTCTAGAAAAAGTTAGATTCCTCTTGTTCTGCCTCTGACACTGAGGTCTGTAAAGTTTTCCTGAAATCATCCTTTTCTCCGCTGCCCTACTAAATCTACTTTTTTCCCAAATTCCCCTCCCCTTCCCTAGATTCCGGACTCCAGTCTTCAAGTACCAGTCCAGACATACACTGTTACCAGTTTCATCTTTGTGAAATGCCATTCACTTCACCCTGTGATGGCTGCCTACTCTCTGCTTCATCCGGCCCATTGGAATGTACTTAGCAACACAAAATCACTTCTCCAAACACAGAGGGCCCAGCAGAGCATGAGGCTCCTTTTAGGTACTCCAGGAAGACCAGTTGATGTAATCAAGCGGGATGGGCCCCCTCCACTCTCTGTGTCATGCTCTATGCTCCCTACCCAGAATGCTATTCTTCTTTCATCCTGACTATCCAAACCCTGCTTATCCTCCAGGACCCATCAAGCCTTGGCACCATCGGGAAGCTGCTACTCACCACTCCTACTCACTGTTCTTTTCCTCAAGACACTTATCTCTTAAGCTCACACCATCTTGTATTATTTTAAATTAAATAGCTGGTGTACTGCTTACAGTGCTTTCAATTTTACCATACTATGCATACAACTTTATCTGATGCCCTCAACCCTGTGGAGTTGGTATCATCCTTACACTTCACTAGGACCCAGACAGTTCAAATGAAGACCATGAAACTAACTGATGGTGGTGGCTAGTCTTGAATCACCAAATTCTGATTCCAAATCCCATGTTTTCGGTCTTCCTTATTAGACTTTAAGTTCTTTAAAGTCAGGGACTACATCTTGTAACCATTGTCTTTTACCCTACAGAACCATATAAAACTTTGAACACATGGGACGTCTCAATAATTATTTGTTGAATGGAAAATTGAAGTTAAGGAAAGAGTCAAGGAGCCATTAAGAGGTGGGCAACTTAATTTCTAAAACACACACTGCGTTCATTGGAACAGGGGTTATAAAAGATGAAAAGGACATGCTCAAGTAGCCCTTTCCATGTACCATATTTAAATCCCTCATTCATTTTTTTATTCCTTCATTGATTCAGCAAGATTTACTGAGAATCTCCTATATTCCTAATACTAAGATCAATGAGTTAAACACTCATTGTCCCTTAATTCCATCCCTAACATAA
The DNA here is from genome assembly GCA_028533085.1 of Varecia variegata. Taxonomy (NCBI): domain Eukaryota; kingdom Metazoa; phylum Chordata; class Mammalia; order Primates; family Lemuridae; genus Varecia; species Varecia variegata. The sequence goes on from CM052437.1 coordinate 20,065,754, forward strand.
ACCCTACCCAGATAAGGAAGAGAAAATATAGTTTTTATGTAAGTGTGTAGGTAGATAGTTATCTATCAGTCAATCTATCTATCTATTGATAAATTGATAGCCTCTCTTCACACAGTTGGTGTCTGACTGGCTGTAATCATCAGGACAGAAAACCATAACCGAGCAGTTTTGGTGAGTTTACTACATATCCAGAAAAGGACCAAAAAAAAAAAAAAACTTGGGTTTTCTTTTGGGGAAGAAATAAAAATAACTTTCTTTAACTTTAACATAGTTTCTAAAGTATATAGGAGGTAAGCAGCTCTAATTATAATTGCTATTTACCAATTATGTAAGAATCAGAGGAGGTTATCATTTTTTATCACTGCTCTGTGAAATTCTAATTGACCCTGCAACTGCTTATGGAAATAATATCATTAGCATTATCCCAGGAAATAAGAATCACAGAATTTTAATATGAAAAAAGCAGAGATTAGAACTGACTTATTTGATATTACAGAAGCAAAGACTCAGGAAGTTTAGGTGATTTGCCCAGATTCAAACAGGGTAACTTGGCACATTCGAAAATGGAAACTTAATCCCCCAACTCCTGGTCAGGAACTCTCTTTCCTCCTTCTACTGCTTCCACTCATATTAGAGTTTTTAAATTTCATAGTTAATTATTGGAACAAGGGTTCTTTTCCTGTTATGAAAGTAAAAGATCTTATAATGAATATCTTGAGTTTAGAAATATTCTTTATGATTTAATAACAATCCTTCCACATTACAAAATAGATAGATAGACAGATAAATAAAAGACTTGCTCGTTCCATTGGGGATCCTTAAGTAATGCACAGTGGGCAAGCGCTGGTTTCCTGACAACTTTAACACTTAGAGCAAAAAAGCTGCTCTAGTGCACAATATCTAAAGATTTCTCCTGGGACTCTCATTTATTTAATTATATTTTCCACAAGATAAACTCTGTGAGAATAGTTAGATCCCAGCAAAGATTATATGGAAAGGCAGCCACAAAAAATAATGAAGGGAAGCCCTTTTGTTAATAACAATAATAATAAAATAGAAGATAATGGATAATATCTTCAGTGCTTTATCCATGTGACTGGTGCTGTACTAAACCCCTTTTAAAATTATCTCATTTACTCCTCAAAAGAATCCCATAAAGCAAGTACTATAATAATCTGTATTTTACAGATGAGGATGCTAACAGCAAAAAAATTAAATTATTTTCTTACTAGCTTAAGACTTTATAACTGGGAACTTCTGGAGCTGGCTACCAAACCTAGAACAAACTCCAGATTCTGTTTCCTTAACACAGTGCAATATTGTTTCCTTTCAGAAGTATATGGGTTAACTAGTGTCCACTGTTCTCTAAAACAAAACAAAGCAAAACAAAAAACCCACCTTTCAGAGCCTGCTCCTAATGATAATTGAGTGTGAGTTTGAATAGAGAATTACACTCTGGCTGGGGGATTATACTTTCTAGCAGGATTTACACAGCTGGAGCAAGATAATTCTCCCTCTTCTGTTTCAACAATAAATGTCATCAGTAAAATGGGGATAAATGATACAAGTAAACATGCACATATAAAATACTTTGTATCTAATGAAGGAGAAGATGTATGGAATGTGGGCATTCCTCTGAATGTCACCACACCACACCACTCAGATAGGAAAAATGCAAACACAATCTTATGCTCAAAGTAATTTCCTGACGTTATCAAATGTTCTCATTACCCATCAAGGATCACTTACCACTTCTATTCTATTCTAATTCTTCACATTTTCTATTTCACACTTTCCATTTTCTGAAATATAAACATCACTGTTGGTGACAGTTCCTTAAAAGTGCGTATGATTCCCATAGGTCAGAATCTTCATGCAAATTAGATGTAAATCTAAGCTATGTTTCTTGCCTAAATATTTAAGCACATAAATAATCTCTAACCATCCCAGCTGTCATTTTAAGCTATTTGATATTTATTGTTCTGAAGAGAAGAAAGGTCAGATATATCAAATCTGCATCACGACATTTTTCTTCAACCGGATTCTTCCAAATTATGATGTTGAGATTAATACTAAGAAAGAAAGAGGAAAAGAAGGAAAGGAGGGAGGGAGCGAGGGAGCGAGGGAGTGATGGGAGGAAGAAAGGAGGGAAGGAGGGAGAAATCTTTCCCTGTAGCCCTTTTGCCACCTTAGCTGCCCACAGTGAGGCACTTGTATTCAGTAAACCTTTGTGCTCTCCCCCTTGGCTGCATTTTCAAGCAGATGTGTGGGTGCGAGGGCCGGAGCACTAAGGGAAAAGGCAGGATCCATGGAAGGGAAGGGGATGCGTGGCTTCGTGATCTATTGAGTGTGACCTTTGGCCATACTTCACAGAACAGATTGAGGCCATTGTCTGGCCCCACTCCTGGGCTCTCTGCCTTTCATCTCTGCATGGCCCTCCACACATATGTCACCCTGTCTAAGAGAAGGAAGCTGTTTTCCTTCTCTTCCATCCCACTGCCTGTGGCTCTGCCCACTCCTGCATCTAAGCTGCAGTCACACGAGGTTTCCCAGTTCAAGAGACTCGCTGTGCTCAGAGAGTCAGATCACATCGCAGAGACTTGTCCTCATTTGGAAGCCACATCTTAAGAGGAGAGGCCATCGGGAGGAAAGGAGCGGGCACAGGGGGCACCCTGAAACCCATGGTGGGTGAAGATGTCACAAGGGGAACTAGAGATGTTTTTTTCCTTTGCAGCACTCATCATCAGTTCTTACTGCATATTTACTTGTCAATTTGCACATTTAATATACTCCCTCAAGATTCAGTAAACCCCATGAGGGCAAAGCCCATGCCTGCTTTGTTCATTGCTGTCTGTGCACACCCAGCACAGTGTCTGATATACCAGTGCTGCTCAATAATTAGTTGTTGAATTAACAAGCTTTTTAACCAAAAAAAAAAAAATAAAAGAGAGAGAGAGAGAAAGAAAGAAAGAAGAGGAGAAGGAAAAGGAAGAGGAGACAAAGAAAAATACACAGGGTGTGTGGGATATTGACTTTGAACACCGAAGGACACCCATGTTGGAGCGAGGACAATCCTTTGGGGCAGGACTGCAGTCACAGGTAAGAGCATCACAGGTGTGCAGCTACACAGGCTGAATTCAAACACCAGACCCTTCACATGCTGGCTGTGTGACCTGAGCCATGTTACTCAACCTCTCTGACCTCAGTTTCTTTATCTGGAAAATGAAGATGATACTAAAATCTTTCAATTACCATCTTATAGTGAGGATTAAATAAAGCAGACTGTATCCAACTGTTCAATGGTGGCTGTTTTCATTAATATTAAGTTACAGAGGAGTAGAATTCAGCCACTATTAAATATTCTCCCAATGGATTTTTCTGGCAAGGACAGGGCAGCCTTGTAAAATAGTGATCCTCATATCCCCAGAAATATTTTTTTAAATGAGATAGAATGAACTCTATTGTAAGAGGATATTCTCAAAACCGACAGGAGCCTGTATGGAATGGCATCTAAGAGTCTGCATATGCCTAGATTGAATTGTTTTGCTACACAATCAACCTCTCTCTTCCTGAAGTTTCCTTTATCTTTTTTCCCTCCTGATTTTCAACATTAAGGAGTTTCATCTACCCATAAAACATCTTTTCTTCATTCTGCTGAATGCTGTAACATCACCGATACTTCATTCTTTTTCCTACTCCTTTCACAGATAAACTCCTTGAATGACTCCTTAAACACATTTTGCTTCTATTTCTCCAGCACTCTCTCTAAACTTCCTTCTGGCTGGGCCTGCTTTCCACAAGGCAGCTCAGTGAATTGCTCTTGGCCTTTCCGCTCCATCTTTGAGACATCTGCCTCACCGAGCTTCCACAACACCAGTGATCCCAGAGGCCTCTCTTCCGTCATGGAAGAAAGTTCTTTCTGGTGATGTCATCGACCCATCCCACTGTCTAATTATGAAGTCTCCTAAATCTAAGGTGCAAACTTCCCGCCTCTCTCTCCTTCCTCAGGAAAACTCACGTTTTCAAGAATTAAACTACCAGGTCCATGTAAATAGCTCCCACATCCCTACCTTCAGCCTTGACCTCTCATCCATTCCTGCTTCCATCCCACGTCTTCACGTGCATCCCAGACAAGCTCATCTTGAGAGGGATGCCACACTAGGACTGTTAGCATGCCAACCATTCTCCCCTCACACCAGATCCTCTTCCCAGCTGTCTTCTTTATCAGTAATACCACAAGTCTTCAAAGTCCCCTGGTGGAAACCTCCAACTTTTGACTCCCTCTTCCTTGTGCCGTTATCTGGGCATCTCTTGGCCCATCTGATTCCTGTACTCCTGAGGCCGCGTGGCAGCCTCGCAGGGCTCCAGTCTAACACTAGCTCTGTCTATGGTGCAGGCCTGAGACCCATCACTAAAATATACTTCCTGAATAATCTTCAGTTAACGTGTAGTCAACATGAGTCTCACCTATTCAAAACCTAAATACTTTCTGATTTCTCTAGCATAGAATCTAAATTCCAAACTCAAAAAGCCAGCCTGACCTCTAATTCATAGTGTGTGACCCAGCACCCATTCCCAGAACCCCCAATATCCTTAGGCCTCTCTGCTCTGGATAGTCCTGCTTCCTAACACACAACACACACATGCACATGCACACATATACACAGTCCATCTGCGTCTCTTTCTCCTTTCTCTTTTCTTTCCTCTCTCTCTTTCTTCTCTCTCTCTCACCAGTTGTCCTTTGTTCCAGGATTATTTTGTGCCATTGCCCGAACTTGGAAGGCTGTTTGCCTTCTCTTTTCTAAGTAAAATGCTGTGCTCCCTGCCAGACCCTATTCTCAAATCACCTCCTTCTAGAAGTGTTGTGTTTTTTTTTAACTCACTTTTATCTCGATCCCAAAAGGAAATCATCATTTTCAGCAGATATCCTTTGACCTGACTCCCTGCCAAAAGGCAATAAGCTTATTGTTTCTAAAACTCCAGAGCTATAATTTCCTGTCTCCGAGGAACTTCACCCCTCCCATTCGGCACTGAACAAATGCAGCTCACCAGCCTTTAAGGGAGTAGTTTTTGAGATCTGGAGGTGCAGAATGAAACTGTCCGGAATCACCCTAGCAGGAATTGACCTCTCCAAGCTTCTACGGAACCACTATAACCACTAGCACCATTAGTTTAGCATTCAAGTGCTGCTGTTTATTGGAGTTATGTATTAGCATGCTTTGTCTTCCTTCTCTCCCCAACTAATCCGTGAACTCCTTAGAGGAAGAGATTGTACTTCACTCAACTTGGCAAATGCTCAGTTTAAAAACAAACAAAAAAAAACCTAAACCAATAAATACACGTTTCCTCAGGCAAAAATTGAAACTTATACATAAAAAGGACTCCCTTGTCTAATTTCTCTTTGGTGAGCACCTCCCATACAGATCCACATGGCATCTCAGGAGACAGGCCATGATGACCAAGATCTCAAAGCTCATCATATAGGTTCCCAACCATGATGGAGCAACCAGCACTGGACTAGCCCTTCTGCCATAAATAGCTGTAAAACTGGACAAAATATTTGAAAGAACTGTTTTTAGCTGTTGAATAATCAGCAGCACAAGACTGTAATCCTTGAGAGAGCAAAAATAAATGTGGTGGGCCCTAGCACTGCCCTGATTTTCTGCCTGGAAGCAGTTACCAGACCCTGACACAGGAAGGAGAAACCCAAATAGCGCATGGTGACCTCACTGCCTGAGGTAATGAAGGTTGAAGGTGGGGAAGGCTCAAGCAGCTGTAATTCCCAGGGAGCAAAGCAGAGAAGGAGCAGTGAAGGTAAGAAAGCAAGGGAGAGGGGGGAAGGAGAAAGAGAGAGAGGGGGAGAGAGAGAGAGAGAATGCTCCTTAAAACTGCACAGGGTTCCCCTTGAGTCTTTGGCTAAATGTTGTTGTATATTCATAGGGTGAGATTCCACAAGGCTGATCAAAGAACAGCTACTAAGAAAAAAATATCTATCAGGGAACCATAAGCTGAACAATTTCTATAGCTCACACAGACTTGGGATATGTTTAAGTGTTTAATAACCAGAGTGGAGAGACCTCACTGAATACCTGAGGCATTTGGTGGAGACTCCAGAAAGGCCAAACCTTAAGAGTAGGCCTAATCATAAATAAAGGCTTCTCTAAACTACCTCTAAGAAAACTTGGCAATAATCCTTGAAAGTATCAAATTGATGTACAACTAAACTACATTGTCAAACAAAATTCAAAAGTCTTTAAATGAAGACAACAAAATCCACACACTCAACAACGTAACATTCACGATGCACAATATCCAGTACAAAATTACTAGGTATGCAAAGAAGCAGGAAAATGTGACCTATAACCAAGAGAAAACTGATCAATATAAACAGACACAGAAATGACAAAAGTTATATAATGAGCAGAAAGAAACTTTCAAATAGCTATTATAAATATGTTCAAGGACTTACAGGAAAACATAAGCATAATGAGGAGAGAAGTAAAAAATGGAAGTAGAAATTCTAGAGCTGAAAAAATACAATATCTAAAGTGAAAATTTTTTATATGAGCTATTTTATCAGCAGTTTGGATGCTACAGAAAAAAAGATGGTAAACTTCAAGATATGCAATAAAAACTATTCAGATTGAAGTACAAAGAGAAAGAAGGCTGAAAAAAATGAACAGATCCTTAATAAAATATAGGAACATTAAATAGCATAGCAAAATTGTAACTGGATTCCTAGAAAGAAGCAGAAAAAAATTAATTTCCAAATGTGACTAAAAACATATATAAACAGAACGAAGAATCTGGCAACAAATACCAAGGAAGAAAAACATAAAGAAAAGCAAACCAAGGCACATCATTAATCAAATTTCTAAAATCTCATGATAAAGAGAAAATTCTAAAGAAGCCAGAGGAGGTAAAGATAACCTCTGACTTCTCATAAGAGATGGTGCAAACCATGTGACAATGGAACAACATCATTAAAGTGCTATCAACCTAAAAGTATATCCAATGAAAATATTTTTTTCAGAAATGAAAGCAAAGCAATGTCACTTTCAGCAAACAAAATCCAAGAGAATTTAAATACAGAAGAATAGCACATTAAATATTAAAGGCTGAAGGAAAAATATTGTAGATGAAAACTCCAATTCAGCAGAAGAATGGGGAACTTCCAGTGCAGCCAAGATGGAGCAAGCCCACTAAATCCTATTTATCCTGCTGTTTACAACCAAAATGCTGGGAAAAATATAAAAAATAACTGCTAGGGACCTTGAAAAAGTAAACAAAACCAGGAACACTGAGGAAGAGAGTCAAAACTTGACAAAGCAATCCATATGGAGGTACATTTTCTGTTTTTACCTCTTTTCTCTTATATCCATAAGCCAAATGCAGGCACCCAGAAAAGCAGTGGGGGTGATGCAATGGACAGCTAATAGGTCCAGAGAAATCTTTTATTTCTGGCCAAAAGGCCAGGAAAGGGGCCTTGTGATTCAGGGAATGTGGAGAGAAATCTCCATTTCTTTGGTTTTTTTCTTCTTTTTTTCCCTCTCATAGCATGGCTGACAACAGAAACTCTCCAATAAAAGCCCTGCTAGAAACCATGTCTTTCAGGCTGGAGGACTGGGAAAGGAAGTGCCTCCAGGCTAAAGAGTATGGAAGGAATCCCTGTTTTGTTTCTCTTTGTCATCTCCCTGCTTTTCCCTAAGAGCAATTTTAGCTGCAGTAACTATGCAGCAGTAGTACAGGTAGGTAAAACTCTAGAGTTTAAGGAGAATCCTAAAGAGAAGAGAGCTGGAGAAGGAAATATGCTAATTTTCTGAAGAAATTAGCCAGGGTTCCAGCTGTGTGCACAGACTCAAAGTAGCATATCAAAGGCTTTGGGAACAAAGCTAAGGTGTAAACCACACCCAAGTCTCATATCAAACAATATAATGTTCAAAATTTGCAAGATACAGTCTACATAATCTCAACATACAAAGAACTCAAAAAAGTGACCAATTTTTAAGGGAAAGGATAATCACCAGACGCCAATAACAAGATGATCCACATGTTGGAATTATCAAAGATTTTAAAGGAGCTATTATAACTATGTTCCAGGAGGTGTAAGTAGACACTCTGGAAAATGGATGGAAAGGTAATTCTCATCAAATGAATAAGAGTTATTGTTAAAAATGGAAAATTAAAACTAAAAATATAATATCTAAAGTAAATAATTATAGTAGAATATAGATAACTGAAGAGTCAGTAAACTTGAACATAGATCAATAGAAATTGTCAAATCTTCAGAACAAAGAGAAAAAAAATAAAAAAAAGAAATTAGCAGAGCCTCAAAAGCATGTGAGGTCTCATAGTGATGTAATTGGAGTCTCAGAGGAGGGAATAAAGACATTGGTACAGAAAAAAAATGAGGAAATAATGGCTCAAAATTCTCAAATTTGATGAAAGACATAAACTTACAGACTCAAGAATCTCAAAAAAAAAAAAAAGAAGGAAAAGAAACTGCAAACAGGATTAGTCAAATAAAACCATGCACAGACCCACTATAATCAACTTCTGAAAACCAAAGGCAAATAAAAAAAATCTTGAAAGCAACTACATATAGGAACAACAATTTAATGGCAGATTGCTCATCAGAAACTATGAAGGACAGAGGAACAAAATACTCAAAGTGTGGAAAGAGAAAAACAGTCAATCCAGAATTCTGTGCCTCGTAAAAATACCCTTCAGAAATGAAGGGGAAATAAGGACATTCTCAGATAAAGGAAAACAAAGAGAATTTGTTGCCAACAGTCCAGCTGTAAAAGAAATGCAACAGGGAGTTCTTTAGGCTAAAGAAAAATGATAAAATAGGGAAAATTGAAACTTCAGGAAAGGAAGAGCAAGAGAAATGGTATGGATCCAGGTAAATATAGAAGACTATTTTTCTTCTTTTAAGTTATTTAACATATGTCTGATTGTGGAAAGAAAAAAATTATAAAAATTACCTAGCAGGGTTTTTCATGATGTAGATATAATACATGACAACTATAACAAAGTACTGAAGAAGATAAAGGAACCTGTATGGTTGTAAGGCTTCTATATTTTACTTACAGTGCTAAAATATCAACTCTAAGTAGAATGTAAAAGACTATATATAAATACACATATATAGAAAGAGAGAGAGAGAGAAAGCGCACAACTGCTAAAATAATTATACAAAGAGATCTAGTCAAAAAGCCAATAGATAAATTAACACTGAAATACAAAAAATAAAAACATTCAAAAGATGTCAAGAAAAAGGCAAGAGTAAAACAACAACAACCAAAAGAGACAAAAATTAATCAAATGACAGACCTAAATCCAACCGTATTAATCATAACATTAAATACAAGTGGCCTAACATACCAAGTAAAAGACAGAGATTGTCTTTTAAAAACACACAAGATACAACCATATACTTTCTAAAAGAAATTCATCTTACATATAAAGATATAGATTGAAAGTAAAAGGCTGGAATACATATACCATGCAAGAACTAATTAAAAAGAAAGCTAGAGTGGCTATAATAATAGCATTCAAAGTAAACTTCAAAATATGAATATCACCAGTGATAAAAAGTGATTTTATATAATGATAAAGAGTCAAATCATCAATAAGATATAATAATCCTAAATTTCTATATATATGAATTAATAGATTTTCAAAATACATGAAGCAAAAACTTATAGAATTTAAAGGAGAAATGGGCAAATCAAAAACTTGGAGACTTTACCACTCCTTTATTTGTAATCCATATAACAAACAGAAAATCAGTAAGGATACAAAAGACCTAAATAACACCATTAACCAAATTTTCCTAAATGACACTGATTGAACACTCCATCCAAGAACAACAGAATACATGTTCTTTTCAAGTGCACATGGAACTCTCAGCAAGATAGACCATATTCTGAGCCATAAAGTAATCCTTAACAAATTTTACGTAATTGAAATCAAATCAAGTATATTCTCAGACCATGCTAGAATTAAACTGGAAATCAATAAGAGAAAGATATCTGGAAAATCTCCCAAATGTTTGAAAACAAAACAACCCACTTATAAATAACCCATGGATCAAAAAGAAAGCCACAAGGAAAATAAAATAATATTTTAAATTGAAGTGAAACAAAAACACAATATAATACAATTTGTGGGATATAGCTAAAACAGTTGTTAGAAGAATTTACAGCATTACATGTTTATACTAGAAAAGAAAGGTCTCAAATCAGTGATCTAAGCTTTCACCTTAATAAACTAGAAAGAAGAGCAGATGAAACCCAAGGCAAACAAAATGAAGTAAAGATAATAAAATAAGATCGTAAGTCAATGAAATTAGATCAGAAATATAATAGCAGAAGCCAATATTGCCAAAAGCTGATTCTTTTGAAATAAAATCAATAAAATTTGTAAACCTCTAGCCAGAATGAGCACAAAGAAAAGAGAGGGGTGATGCAAACCACCAACATCTGGTAGAAAGAGGGGACGGGCCTACTGACCCTACAGACATAAAAAAATCATAAGGGAATATTATTATTTTTATCTAAGTTGCTGAATTAGTGGAAGTTAAGTTGTTTCATTACAACAGGAAGAAAACCCCCTACATTTCCTGCTCTAGGCAACTTCTGGATTTGTATATAAAATGTTCGTAACAGCTTTATTCATGGAAGTCTCAAACTGGAGATGTCCATCAGTTGATGATTGGATAAACAAATAGCTCTATGTTCACACAATGCAACGTTATTCAGCAATAAAAAGAAACAAACTACTAATATATACAACAACAGAGATAAATCTTAAAAGCATTATTCTAAGTGAAAGAAGCTGGACAGAAAAGAGAATATACTGTTATGATTCCATTTATATGAATGTCCAGAACAGACAAAACTAATACAACACAAATGAAATAGAGCTCCAGTGTAATAGAACTCAAATCATAAGTTGCCTGGAGCAGAGCGTGCAGGAGGATCATTGCAAGAGGTCAGAAGGGCCTTTTGGATATCAACGGAAATGTTCCGTATCCTAATTAGGGTGGTGCTACCACAGGTGTGTATATTTATCAAACGAATCAAACTGTACACTTAAAATGGGAACATATTACTATATGTGAGTTTTAATTCAACAAAGTTGAAAACAATCATCATATAATGTTGGCCATAGATTTAGAGTTCAGGTCAAAATCCTTCCAGACCAAAAATAATCAACTGTTCCCTCCTTCCTCCTTCCCCTGCCCCAGCCCCCCTCACTCTCTTTGTGTCATTGCTTTGCTCTTTTATTCTATGTCTGTGCATCTCAGTGTCCAGGAAATGGTTCCTGGCTTCTGTTTTCCTGGGTCACTTCTTACACATTCCTCACTCATTTTCTCCACTTTTGTCTCCAACATTCTCTATCATTTTTTCCCTGTCTTTATGTAAATGCAGTTGTGTTTGTCCATCTTTTTCAGCTTCCTCTACAATTTTTTTCCTCTCTCTTTTTTAACAGACCTGACTATAAGACCAAACATTGTTTTAATTATTTATTTATGTAATAGTTTACATTGTTATTTTTTAAACTGAAAGTAAGAATCTTCTGTTTTGTTAAAAATTTTTTGATTTTTAAGCAAAATTATTTATTTAAAATTATTACATGTGACTTACCTTGCCCTTGGTTGTTATTTTTACCACTAAGGGTTAATGACCTCACTTATAAAAGGCTTTCCTTCCTGCTCCAGAAGTGTTTGAAGCATCCCTTTTAGCCACCAAAGAAAAAGATACAATCAAGAGCTGAGGGAAGAAACTAGCACTTGCTTAACACTGACTATGTGTCAGGATCCACTGCATGCCTTAGCCCATTCAATTCTCACAGTAACCCTGGAAGTTGGGTATTACATTTCTCACTTCACAAATAATAATAATAATAAAAAAAAAAAACCAAAAAACCGAAGTTCAGAGAGAAGAAAATAAATAGCCTTGAGCCAGTAAAGAATAGAGCAGGGCTTCACCCCCAGCTCTGTGACTTATTCTTTTCATGATGTGGAATAGACTCTACTGTTGATTTCTCACAAATCTAACTTCTTGGTGGGAAAACAAAGAGGAAAATGGACAAATAGATGGTGCTATTTTCATACAACAGAATATAACAGAGTAATAAAAAAGGGAAAAATACTGTTATACACAACAACATTGATCTCAATGAAATCAAATTCCTTTAAAAATAGCCAGACACAACAGAGTACATATGGTGTGATTCCATATGCATGAAGTTCAAGTATAGTGAAAACTAATTGCTGACACTTAAGGCAGAGGCTGGTTAATGTGGGTGGGGTGTGGATGCAGCTTGGGAAGGGGCTGGAGAAAACTTTCTGGCGTGGATGGTGGTAAATGCTGGAAATGTTTTGTATCTTTATCTGGGTGGTGATTATACGGATGTTACATATGTAAATTATTATCAAGCTGCATGTAAGATTAATATTTTCAACGTGCTTTATCGTATTTGTCATCCTCAATTTTTTTTAAAAAAATCATTTTCTATTTGTTAAAAATGAAGGTTTCTGTGTCCCACTATCACCTATTCATTACTAAGAAGTCTGGAATTTGAAAAAATGATCTCAGTGAAAAGGCATCATTTTGAGAAACCCTTGGGAGTGGACCCTCTTTTCAAGGATGCTGGCTATTATCTGAACCCCAAGGCCTGACTCAAAATCTGGGACCTTATACTGCTGCTCCTAATGCCAAGGGTTGGTTGAAATCATGAATGGGTAAAGCAGAATCTCAGCACTTTTTATTATCTTGTACATTCATTTTTTTCTACTGCCTTATACATTTATTTTTGAATAATTCAAACTGGAGCTTTTCACATAGCTGATCTCATACAATGCTCATAATGACTCCACAAGGTAGTTGAAACAAGGTCTGTATTATCTCTTCAGGAACAAAGACCCAGAGGCTCAGCAAGTTTAGGGAGTTGCACAAGATTTTTAAGCTAATGAAAGGCAAATACCATCACAGAATTCAAGTCTTCTACCTCCTAGTGTTCTCTTCACCGCCGAATGCTTCTTTTAATTATCTGTGCTGAGAATGTGGAAAGGATCTATAAGGAAGTTCTCTCCATGCCCACCCTCATGAACCCATATTCCAATGAAAACTAAATAAAAGATAAGTAGGAGGAAAAGAAAAATGTAGTCAATGGTTTAAATTGTCTTTATTTCCTTTGGCTAGTTGTCTGATTTCTTTAAGCCTACCTAGATTTCCTTTGTTCTCTGAGCTCATACTTTTTTTGTATCTTCCCTTTAGCTTTTTTCTTACTCTAAAGAATTCTGACTGCCTACTTCTCCAAGAACCTGTTGTTACTTAGACAGAAAGGTAAGGTGCCAGAAACAAAAACTCTCCATAAGCCAAGTGGTTGAGTGTACCTGCTCCAAGGGAGCTCTTTACTTGCCCTGTTCTGGGACCTCCCATTTTCTGGAGTATGTATATTACATCATCAAGTGAACCTGATAGAATTTCCAAGAGAAAGAACCCAAGCTCAGAATAGCCAGCCAAAAAATTCATCATAAAATTTACTGAAGAAAAATTAGTTATTCTGAAAAATACAGCTAACCAAAAAAGGTACTGGAAGATACCTACTTCCCACCTCCTCTACTATCTCACCCCCAGGCCAATTCTCTTTTAATTATTTCCCCCTCACAACCTGACCTATGTGAAAGAGCCCAGATCATCACAAGGTTAAGAAACATTGGTCACAAGCTAGACTAGAGGGCAACACAATGGCTCTAAAGAAGAAGATATCCAAAGGACTCCTTGGTAACTTTATTCTCAGCCCTCTCCAGGTGACTCCAGGACCGGCAACCATCCTCACCATCATACACTATTCTTTACCCCCAAGCAGAGATGATGTCCATATGCATCTTTTGGAGGCAATGGCTCAGCTATGGCTCATAAAAACCACCACCTACAAAAGGCTGTGTGGGTGCTTAGTCTCTTTTAGATTGAGAGACTTTCCTGAGACATGCTCCCACTCAAGTCCCTGGGTTATATGTCTCTGTGGAATCTCAAAGGTTTAACTGTTCTTAATGGGCTCAGAACCATTAACTAGTTGGTACTTTACCTCTCTCCTCATGTCCTTCACTTGACAATGAATGTTGAGGCTGGAAATGTAAGGAAGGGCACAGCTCCAGACACTTACAATAACGGAGTCACCAGAGGCCAGTGGTCTAGTACCTCTTGGGGGATGGGGGGGGATTAACTGGACGGATCTCTCTCAGTTAAGGAAAATCCACCATCTGAAAGCTACTCTTCTATAAAATATCTATCTTGTTCTTCCCCAGTATTAGCTTTCATACTTTCATAAAATTAAGGCTTGGTTTCTTTCTGCAGAACAACAACAACAACAACAACAAAGAATTGGATTGTGAATATGCTGGTTGAATCTTTGAACTGAATACAAAGGTGAAAGATTTACTAGAATAAAATAAATAAAATAATATAAAAATGAAGTAAATACCACACCTTACTCCTCCTTCTCATCCAGCTTTCTGGGAAAGACAAGCCTTCCATGGTGAGACAGTAGAAACTACCTCCTTTGTCACTCCTCATTTCCCATAGATCCCACCTCTCAACTCTTGGGCGTAAGAAGTTAGTGGCATAGAGAACTCACAGCATCACAACTGCTTCTGCCAGGGTTGCTTCACATGTCCACACATAAGGATTGCACAATTCCAGATGGTACTATTCAGATAGACTAAAATGTGTGTGGAACCCTTAGAGTTGCAGAACGCACAACGTGCACGACCAGACACTGGAGTATTGCTGCTGCTAGGAAAAAACCGTAACAGTTCATGTTGATGGAGCACTTTGTTATGCTCCATCACTGGGTTAAGGATTTGTACAAGTCATCTAATTTAATCTCCATGACAACACCTTGAACTCTTACTATCCCCATTTAGGAACATGTAGGAACTATTGCTACCCACATTTGTCTAATGATGAAACTGGGCCTCAAAGATTTCAAGGAACTTTTTTCCAAGTCAAGGTTATTGCCCACCAAATATTTGTTGCATGGCCTTCTAACAAGGATAATGTAAATCTTTCCATCTATTGACCTGTCTTAGTTGTTCGTAATCATCACCTTGAGATGATTCCTCTAGTGGAAAGAGCTCTGATTTAAAGAAAATGAGAGCTGTGGTTCTAATCAGTACGTAGCACAGCATCTAGCATTTCATAACCTCTCAACACATAAATGAAAGTTTCTAGGCCTACCACTTTGTAGCTGAATGACCTTGAAAAAGTGTTATCAAACATCTGGATTCCAGTTACTTCATTTATAAAAGGAATCAAACACTTGACCCACCTACTTGTTTTCTTGATAAAAACAAGAAATATGAACGTGCTTATAAATTGTAAAGTTCCATACATCTGTAACAGGACATTAATAATGGCGATAAAGGGAGACAAATTTCCTTTACTAGTCAGCCTGAGCAAATTCCCATCACGTGAGGTTATTGGGCAGTGAACCTGAGAACGCAGGGCACTGAGGCTTCTCTGCTGACCGCCTCTCACTCTCTTCTTCTCCCTACTGCAGGCCAGTCCCTCCCGACCTTTAGCCGACCAACTTCTTTATGAAGATATCCATTTATATTCATGATCACACTCTCCTCTCACAACCCACAAAAAAACCCCTCATGGACCTTATTTCTCCTTTATAAATTTTTGAAATGTTAAATTGGATATGGATGAACTTCATCTTTTGAATAGCCATATATATTCTCAACATTTCAAAAGGTTTTTAAGTAGCCAGTGGAATCCATGAAATGTAGAACCAATCTTATCTTCTCAAGACCCAAGTCACTTCCTGCCCTGCCAATGACTCAATGCCACACACACCCCCACAGATGTGCCTTAAACACATAATTCTCTGCTGAGTGTGCTCCACACTCCCCCCCCCCCCACACACACACTGGATATACAGACCACACCTCAGAGAAATACTGTGTTTAATCTGGGGGTAAGAAAGAATAAACCCAATCATTTCAATTTTTTTTCACTAATAGTTTTCAGGTAAGTGCTTCTTACCAACTTCAGAGATATATATGCAATTCTTTTCTTTTTCCCTGGAAATACCAATGCTCAAAGGCTCTTAGGATTTAGATCCCAAAAGATCCTGATTCCTGTTGCCCTTCCCCATCCCAGCTCCCAGCCTGTTGTGGCTTCTCAAAATCTAAAAATATATAACTGATTAGTTAGGAACGCTAGGGCTTGTCTGACCCACATCTCACCTGACCCCTGCTCCCTTGGAATTCCACCCCACAGTCAGAGGAATATCAATGTCGGAAAACAAGGTTTCCCTGATATCCAACCCGAAGTTTCCTTCTGCAAGTCTCATCCAATTATTTCCATGGGCCACACTAAGTAACTCCTCTCCGTCATGGTCACTCTCCTTCCTCAGAGATCTGTAGATTGTTACCATGGCTTTCCCTTCATCGCCATTTAGCCCAGCCATATATATTTAATTCTTTTCATCGTTCATCATAAATCAGTCCCTTCAACTGTTAAAATAGGCTCTCTGCTCTTCTCTGGACCAGTTCCAATTCTCCCAATTCACCTCCAATAACTGATATCCCTTCTGGGAGCTCCAATTTCCTCTCTGTCTTCCTTTGCTCTCTCTGCCCTCTCCAGAAACACAATGGGAAGGGACTGACAGATATATGAGGTCAAGGATCAGATATATTGCATTGCATACACCCACTCTAAATTGCTGTGAAGTCCCAAGTCATGTATTCCCTTTCCTGGAGAAGGGAGGGGGTGCTTACAGGGAAACAGGCCTCCTACTCCATAAGTCATCACCCTGCAGACCTCTGTCTGGGCAACAGCGGAAGCAGATCTTAAAACACCTACAAACCAGGATACAAATTGGAGCTGTGTGCAAAGTGCTAGCCTCAAAGTGGACATCTTTTCCATGATGTGGGCTGTGCCAGGAGAGTCCATCACCATTAATACTGTCCCAGCAACTGCCTCCCTACCTCTTTGCCATGAATGGGTGCTATGGAGAACTGCCTCAGACTTTCAGATGCTGATCCCATGTACAAATTCACAGCCATTTGCATGTAATGCATTATAAAGCCTCTCAAACAGTCCAAACCACAAGAAATGCAGAGGTCTTGCTTTGTCCTAACTGGTACTTTTCCATTTTTACCATATCCCCAGTCATGGTAATGCTTAGGTTTAAGAAGCTACCCTTAGTCTGAAACAAATGGGCTGCTCCAGTCTCCTCACCAAAAGAGGTGGAAGAACAACCAGTCTTTCTGTTTCCCTCCCCACAAATAGCCCCATCAGCATGATTGTCCATCTCCAGACCAGACCACCAGTTATGCCTACTTTCCCTTTGTATAATTGTAGATCCCATGTCACAGAAGCATTAAATGCCTTTCCTATAAATCAGAGCCTATATAAAAGAATAAACCCATTTCTCTAAACATGATAAACAGCAAAATCAATCCAGTGGCAGAAACTCATCTTGAATTTTCATAAAGAAAATGAAGGGAACCACAGTGATTTGTGGTGTCCCAAATGTGGACATGATACAGCAGGGTATGTCCACTCCATGGGGAGGTCTACAGTGGAGAATGTGTCTGAATGAGGCTGGGGAGGCAGTGGTAATGCCAGAGGCTAGTCCTGTATGGCCGGCTGCCTAACTGCAGACAGCATATGTCCTCAGAGACAGGAGAGACCAGGCTGTTCCAAGTGTGAACACCACAAGGCCTGAAGTGCTTTTCAATAGGTTGTCTGTCTCTGTGGAGGTCATGGGGAGCTCATCCAGTTACACTTAGTGTCTTATTTGATCCCATCAATAATCATTTGATCCCAATCCTGCTGAAAAATGCTTGGCCAAAATTTCTGGCCTTTTAATGGCAGAATCCTGGCTCCTTCTGAAACCAGCATTACTAGATGTGTCAAATGATGCATAAGGGCTTGGTCCAGCAGCCAAATGGACTGTGCTGCTGAGGGAGGACTTGGGATGCTCACAGTGCTTTCCTGCAGCCAGTAACAGAGCAGCTCTTGGAGCACACTCCTTTCTACATGACCCCCTCCCCCACCCGGCAGCTTCAACTCCTTAAAGCCTTGACTGAAGTATTTCTTCAAATGCATTAAGTGCCTGACTCTTCAGAGACACCTACTGAGAGCTTCCTGCAACCTACCTGTTTCTAGTAGACAGGTTTGGGGCTGTAGAAAGGACTCCTTTTGCCTGTCACCAACATCAACAGACAACAGCTGATATAGGCTGCTGGGTTCTATGGTCATTTGACAAGAAGTGATGGGGAAGCTCCAAAGATGCTCATAGACATGAAACTAGAAGAAAATCTGCATTTCCAGAGAAATCATTTTTGTGTCTATTACAGAAACATTGGGCATTAAAACAGAATGTCACATGTATAAACCACAGAAGCCAAGATGACATTAAAGCCCAGCTGTTCTTTAAAAAAGTATCTTTGGTGGGACAACAGTATCAGTTTCCCATCTTAGTTCACTGGAGGCACTATCAAACTCATCAGTGCCTCTTACGATGGACGATATAAATTCCAGATTGCATGTCATTTTAGGTGCAAATGCCACTAATGCTAGTGCTGAAATTTGCATCCACACTTTGTTTTCCTTGGGGATAACATAATAGTATGTTTTCTGTGCAATGACTGGGGAACCTCAGCTTCTGAATATCCCTGCTGCATGAGAATATTGGGTGTGTGGGGGAGAATGTGTGTGTGTGTGAGTGTGTGTTGAGACAAGCATGGGAGATACTTGTAGCTCTACAATAGGCCCTTTTCAATGCTTTTCATCCAATTAATACTAGACATTAGTAACCAGTGGAGCATAAGAACTTCATTTATTTCTGATGATGAGAATGATAGAAAAGAAGCTGGGTTTGCTCAATGGAATTAGTATGGGCTTTTAAAAAGCCTGATTTCTTTTTTGTGCTTTTCTCATTCATTTACATTGTGTATTTTATTCACAAGTCTTTTCCCAGTTGTCTTACGAGAGAAACATCCATTCAAAACCACCTGGTTTTCCAGTCAAAAGATACTCTGAGAAGAGTTAGAAGTAAGTGCCTACACACACCCTCCCAACTCAATGACTATGGGAAGAAATGAGGGAGTAAATGAGACAGAAATCTCATTTTTAGGAGTCTCCAGCAGAGAGATCTGCAGTGAAACAAGCCTGCCAGAGACTATCATCAAGAGCTGCTGCTGCAGACATTCAAGCTAAGAATTAGAGGGGAACAGAGGAGGAGGAAGGTGAAGAAATGTGGGGAAACCAACTATTGTTTCTCTCTGGTTTCATGGTGACTCCCCCAAAGCAAGACCATCTTGTCAACTTTCCTCCCTCCATACCTCCCTCCTGTTCCTGGCTCCTTTTCCTCTGGGGCTCTCCCAGCAACATCTAAGAGAAAGAATGAGAGTATGAGAGTGCATAGCAAACTGGAGTGGGGGTGGGGGTAGCAGAATGAATTATTAAAGAAGACGCAATCCCTGGGCAAGCCAACCTTTGACAGGGGGACAGTAGGGTGAGATTCAATAATATGAAAAGAAATTCTATATTCCTTGAGAAGGTGTACATTTCCCAAAATCTGTGGTGGCCAGGAAGAGGAACAATGGGGAAGGAAGCAGGGCAATACTTTTGAGGTTTAGAACTAATCTTGGAACCTAGAAGTAAAAGGGGCATTTCAACCATCCCGGGCCCAGGAAGAAGAGCACCCAATTTTGGCTTGAATGGTGTATAAGTTCATAAAAGAAGGCATTCCGCGAAGAGCAGGAAACTTTTCTCCCAACTTCGTTGTTAAAGAAGAAAGGCCCTTAGGGAGTGACTGCGTTCATGGGAGAAAATAAGAAACTATGGTCTAACTCAGGAAGGAGGAGAGAGGGCTAAGAAACAGAAGCTGAGGTTTTGGGAAGTGGGATGGGGTTATAGGTGGTTTAATAATCGTTGCAGATTGATGTGACTAAAAAACGCAAATCCGGACACGCTCAGGAGGTAACTGCTCACCGGTCCCGAAGATCTGGAAGAGAAGGCGAGGCTGGGAGGCGCGGATCGCTGCGGACAGCCGTCCCTCTCTGCCCACTTCCGACGCCTTCTTTTCGGGCATTAGGCGGATCCTCAGCCGCCCTTCGCCGTGATGAATCCACCAGCTGAACAGCTCGCTGAGGTTGAACTGGAGCAGCCCGGCAGCTGGCTCCTCTGGGGGCCCGACACAACCCTCCAGGATCGCCTCCTCTCCCAGCTCCAGCACCAGCTGCTTGGCGCGCCGGAGCTTGCGCACCGAGCCGCCCTTCAGCACCCTGGACAGCGTGCGGGCCTCGGCCGGGGCTGGCGAGCTGGAGTCCGCGGTCCCGGAGACCCCAGGCGGCGGCCCCAGCAGCCTGAGCAGAGGGTCGCAGTCGAGAGCCAGAGAACCGCGAGCTTCGGGTCGGCCAGCCCTCAGCTCCGAGGGCGACGGCGGCAGCAGCAGGTCCCGGGCGTAGACTCGGAAGAGCGAAGGCACCACGAAGTCCACCGCCAGACTCTTCCTCTGCAGGCGCGAGTAGCTGAGGGGCTCCCGGGGCTGCAGCGCTGGCCCCACAGCCGGCGAGCCTTCGCGCGGGCCAGTCCCAGTTCCCGAGCCCAGGGCTGCGGTTGAAAGCAGCGGCAGCAGCCGCCACAGGAGCACAGCGGCTTCCATCCCACCAGAGGAGGCTGTTTATACTAGTGTCCGACTCTGCCCGGCCCAGCCTCGCCCTTCACTTTCCCCAAATGGGAAGAGGCTTCAGGCAGTCCTTGGTCCTGAACGGCTCCTTGCACCTGATCTCCGGAGAATGTGCATGCACGCGATTCTCTGGCTGTCCCCAACTGGGAGGAGGCAGGCAGGGGTCTGAATGAAACGGAGCTGGAAACCCAGGGGCGAATCCAGAGACCCTGTAGCACCCGGGTTCAACAGCTGGAACCCGGTGCCTCTCGCTCGCCGCCGAGCGCCGCGCCCCTGTCTGCAGCTCACTGCGTTCTGAACGAGGAACTACTGTGGTTGAAGGGAGGTGGCAGTGGGTACAGTCCTCTCCTGCCCCCGGCCGGAGCTGGCGTCTGTCCCCTCCCGGGGCGGGCTCCAATCCTCTGCAACTTTCGGGCTGAGAACGGTGGTTCCGAGCGGGTGCCTGCTGTCCTGCCTGACCCCGTGCTCCTTTCGGTTGCCCCGAGCTCCTCTCCCTAGTCCGCGCGGGAGTCGAGGGCGGGGGCTGCTGCCTGGCGCACCCTCCAGCGACCTCGGCTGCGAGAAGTCCCCGGACTGCCCTGGCCGCCCAACTTCTGGGCGCGAATCCGAGCCTCAGCTGCCGCCGCCGCGCAAGTTTACAGCGCGCTTGCCTCGCCCGCGTCTCGGCTTCTCTGAGTTCGCCGGCACCAGCGCGGCCGGCGGCGGCCGCGGAGCAAATGCGTTCAGGCCAGGGGCGCCTGAAAGCTGGCTGCCTCCGCCTCAGCCACCCGCAGCTCCCGCGGCTTTGGGTGGCCAGCCAAAGGGCGCCCGGGAGGAGCCTCGATGCCCCGCGGCCCTCCGGACAGCGGCGGCGGGAGGTGCCAGCTGTCACCGCCGCTGCAGCCCCCGGAGCCGCTGGATCGCATCTGCCCGGGCGCCCGCCACTTGCAGCTGGCCGAGCCGCGAGCGCGCGCCGGGAGGGGGCGGGCCCGGTAGGGGGCGGGGCCCGCGCGCCAACTCCGCGCAGCTGCCCGGCCCACGCAGGCCCGGCCCGTCCCGCCCCGCCCGCGCCCGCCAGCCAATGGCGCGGCGAGGCCGGCTCTTATGCAAATCTGCAGAGGCCTCGGC
Source organism: Varecia variegata (assembly GCA_028533085.1). NCBI lineage: Eukaryota > Metazoa > Chordata > Mammalia > Primates > Lemuridae > Varecia > Varecia variegata. The sequence continues at coordinate 20,087,588 of CM052437.1, forward strand.
ATTCATTGAGAAAAGCACAGAGCCCGCCCCGCCCGCCCTCAGTGCCTCTGCTTCTCTCTCCTTCCTTCCCCTTCTCCAGATTCCCTGCCCTATTTCTCTGCTGTGAACAGGAGCATGTTTTGGACAAACGGGAGAACTGGGAGAGGCCTTTGCAATCCAGCACTCTCCGTAATTATGCATTTGAGAGATTAAACGGGTCCGACTTTGGAAAAACAGGTTCCGGAACAAAACTGGAGGCTAGGGAAAATGGGAGGAGGGGGGCGGCAGCGCGCCATCGCCAGGTCCGAGGACAGCTTGGACCAGGGCCCTGAGGCGGGGTCTTCTCCGACCCTTCCCCTGTTTGAACGCCTTCCTGGGAGCCCGGTGGTCCCTCCATCACACAGGGGCGCCTTGGCCTGGCAGAGTTGTTCTTCGGCTACCACAAGTACATTTCAGACCCCTGTCAGTGACCCCGTTCTCTCAGAACGGTGTCTGAACATGTGCCACCTCCTCTAGTCTCTGCAAGGTTAGAATTTTTAATGCCAGTTTTACAGATGAGGAAGCTGGGTTGCAGAGAATTGAATTGAGTTTCCCAGGGTCACACAGTCCTCCTCGACTCCCAAGCCCTTACTCACGTACTCTTGAACCACTGCACTCCCTTAGCCCTCCACCAAGAACAGGAAAAGGGCTGGGGACCCTGCGGCCTCAAGGCCACATGTGACCCTCCAGATCCCTGAGTGCAGCCCCTAGACTGAATCCAAACTTCACAGAACAAATCCCCTCATTAAAAGGGTTTGTTCTGTAAAATTTGGGTTGAGCCAAAAGGTCGCACCCAAGGATCCAGAAGGCCACATGTGGCTCCAAGGCCACAGGTTCCCCACCCCTCTAAGGAGGAAGGATGGGACACTCTTGCTCACGGCCTTGAGAGTGAGGGTGCAGAACCCCGGGGCATTTTTCACTCACCTATGAAGCAAAGGCTATACCTCTCGCTTTCCTTCCATCTCTCCCAAGCTGCCAACACAGAACTCAGATAACAAGTGGTACACTGAACCCACAGACAAAACTACAGTCTTTGTCTCACACAAGTCCCTCAATTCCTTCTCAAAGGTTGATTGTCTGCCAGGGCTAAGAATAAGGCAAGATCCTCTCTTGAGGAGCTCACGCCTGGCAGGTAGCAGAGCAGTTTGCTCATAGGATCAGAGCACAGTGTCCAGTTGGATCTCCCTCAGGGAGCTCCTGAGGGCTGCAGTAAATTGCCTACGGCCCCCCAGGAGGTGGTAGCCAAGTGAAACCTCTGCTCTCCCAAGGGCTGGGCTCTTTCCAGCGTGTGGCATCGCCTTTGGCAAGTGGAAGACCTAATAACAAAGGAATATCGATTCTCAGAATGACTTGCTTCCGGCTCTATATTTGGCAACTCACTCAATTTGACAGGCATCTGGCCTCTCCCTGGAACTCAGACCGGATACACTGCCTTTACAAGTTTCAGGGAAAAGAATTATCTCACCCAAGGAAAGAAAAGATGTTCCTACCTTGGTGGAGGAAAGGAGAAAAAGAAAGAAAAGAGAAAGAAAAATGTATGGTAAGGAGGTTAATACTTCCCCAGTATGTACACATATAGGTTTCGATTTTCATCAGGTTTTTCTGGTGTGCACACTGGTAGAAGAATATTTTTCTATTTGAAATATTAAAAAAACCAAAATGCCAGCCCTTATACTCCCTACTCCATCCCTATTTCTCTATATAATTCTTGTCCAAAGGCAAATTGACTCCAGTAATTTGTCAATAGCTGTGAATCGGCTGCTGCAATCAATGGCCGCTAGGGGGCTGCAGAGACTTGAAACTTCACAGGAGCCGCCAGGATTTAACCTTCTTCCCGATAACGTCCCCGCCCATAGCTTTTGCACCTCACAGGCACAAGGGTCTCAATTAATTCTCCTGCTTCTATAAACGCTCTCAAACTTCTCCCAGTGAAGAACAAGTGCCTTTCCCTATAGATTAAATCACACTAAATCACAAAAATGTTCCTTTTTTGTTAGCTAATTTTTTAAAAGGGGGCAGGAATGAATATTGATAGTCTATATTTATTGCTAGTCTACCAGGCACTATACATATGCATCCGTAGACTGTGTGTGTGTGTGTGTGTGTGTGTGTGTGTGTGTGTGTATCACATCACACAGTGGCCTTTAGGGGAAAAGTATATATTTATTATTTCCATTACAGAGACAAAACAGCTAAGGCTCAGAGAGGCTAAATAATCTGCCCACAGCCAAACAGCAAGTAAATAACAGAGTTGGAAATTCAAACCAGTGCTTCTTTTCCTCCAAAATTTAAACATCCCACTGGGACAAATTAAGCCTTTTCCTCATGCCACAACTCAAATTGTTACTTCTCTATCCCATAAAGAAAGTATATTAGTCAAGGTAGCTAGTTTATATTGTAATAATAACAACCAAAAAAAACCCCCAAATCTAAGTAACTCAGAAACAATGAAATAGATTCTCCTCATAGTCCGTGTCCATTTCAGGTGAGCAGAGACCTCTGATCATCATAGTCACTTAGGGATCCAGGCTGATGAGGCCGCCACTCTTGTGAACTTGGAGAGTCTTGTACCAACAAGTAAATAGTCTGGGTATGGCTCAGGTCACTTCCATCACAACTCTGATTGGAAAGATTCACTTGGTCCCACCCGATCTTGAGAGAGTGCAGGGTGGAGAGTCAGAAATATCTAGCAAACAGCCTTACTGACTCCCAAAGAAGAGGAAGACCTGAAAGTGTTGCACCAGATGTCTTAGACTAGGAAGGGTCCAGAAGACCAGAGTTACCCAGAGGAAAAATGACCTTAAGTCCTCAAGGATCCACAGTCAAGCTGGGGAGCCCCACCACCCTCAGACAGCACAGCTCCCCTCAGTATGCTTCCAGTCAGTGCCTACATCATCACGGAAACAACGAGCACATTCCCCCCTGCTCAGCGTAACAGGCGGCACAGACGCAGAAAAAGCCTTTCCCAGACACCAAAGAGTGGCAGCTCTCACCTGGAAACTGTAAACAACCTCTCATCTACAGAAGAGAGGGGAACAATAAGAGAGATAAAAGCAAACTATGTCCAGCACTGTGCATCTCACAGCAATCCCTGCATTTGCACAAGCACAGTACATTAGGGAGGAAGGGTGGGAGCTATTACTGCAGCTAACACGTGCTGGTCTCATCGCCTGCTATGCTCCTAATGTGCTCCTGCCTTTCTAAATATCCTTTTTGGCTGAACAAGATGAAAGTAAAATTTTTGGGGGTAATTTGGTTATCAATATAGCCATCTTGAACAGCCTTTTAAAGGGCTCCAATCCAATGCACAGTATCTTTCCATTTAGTTCTCTCCAACTTTCTGCCAGGACAGGTTAGTGCCCTGCTCTGTGACTTCTAATGGCATCAAGAAGGCTTTGGTGTCTCAGAGCTTACTTGTGTCTATGTGATGGATCAGATCGACCATAGGCAACTCAATCTCTGAGCAATAGATTATATCCCATTGACCCGCTCCAGTCCTCTTAATGATCAGATAAAAAACAGTTCCCACTGGCCAGTCTTATCTGTCACTTTGCTGTCATGCCTGGGCATCTGTCCCTGCCTTCTTTTCTTATCCAGACCCTGGAATGACTGGAACCTCTTGGACTGGGCCCTACCCTGGTTCAAAGACCAATCTCAGCTCCACTTAGGAGGAATCAGGCAACTCAGCATTAACTCACTCTCATATGAATCCCCCTCTCACTCTGAATCCTATTTCTAATAAACTGAATGAATCCTATTTTGTCTTCCCTGTGTGACCAGGTGGCGTCTTCTCCCTAATTTCTTAAAGGGCTATTTCTTAGCCTTGTTCTTATAGGATCACTCCCCTAGGCAGTACCCTTCCTCTGAGGTCTGTCATCCACTGTTCAGCTTCCCCAGGGTCAATCCCTTGTCAGTCCAGCTGTGTGTAGACTAGGTCCCAGTCCTTGCTCCTAGATATAATCCAGGAATGCCCATCTTTCTTTCCTTCTCCCCTTCTTTGTATTATGCCCACCACCAAGGAGGGCATTATAAATTACCATGGATCCCAGGCCAGGGCCACAGGTGATTAGATCAGAGGTGAACACCTGACTCCAGGGAAGGCCATCCCTAGGCGACGTTGAACCAATCAGTTTTTCTTTCCAAAATTTGAACTAGGAAGCCCACGGACTGTGTGGGGCTGACGTTTCAGTCATGTTAATAGTGGAGCACCAAAATACTCCATTTCCTGTCCCCGGCCACAGCAGCCTCAAGGCGCCGGGTCTCCTCCGACCTCGGGAAGCAAAATACTCCATTTCCTGACAACTGATGGTTTTCATCAGATCAATGATCTTATAGTGAACACCTCACTTTTTGAGCAAATTTAGGATGGACTTTGCTCCTAACAAGTCAAACAGACAAGCATGGACTTGCCTTTTCCCCTTACTGCTCCTTCCTGGCACAGACTCCCAGCATAGGCCCTACCTAAACACTTATTCTAAGTCCAGTGGGTATCTGACCCCCAGCACCTACCTACCCTGATATCTAGGGCTGGCCATGTTCATACCACTTTGACAGGACCCCAGAGTCCTCTGCTGTCCCTCCTTGCTGACTGTGAACTGAGTACACAGGCAGATTTGACCAACATTGAGGAAACCTAGGTCGACAGTGATCATATTGTCAGAGCCACCAATCTGGACAAGTAGTTTGATATGACTTCTGGGTACAGCATGTTTCCACATATGAGGCAATTTGGGAGAAGTGGCTTGGATGCTACCATGTCAATATTTTGTAGGTATTTTGAAGCTTTATAGGAAATAAAGTTACATCATGGTTGAGCCAAAGCATCCAGGATTCAAGGTTATAATACTAGTGGCCAATACTTGGGCCCCCGGCCCATGGGAGAGCAGTCCTGTTAACAGGAAGAACCATCTAGTTCCAGGAGGGAAGAGCCTCCCCTGTGCCTCTTCCCCCCTTCCAGGTCCCAAATCCTGCCTGATGGCTCCTGGTGGCTTAGCAGCCTCAGTATGGCCCAGATAGCCAGTCCCCACCATGTAAAACAGACCCTCAAATCTTCCACCAGTCCAGGATGTCTGGCCCTGGCCTAATAATAGTCAAGCTCTGGAGCCTTACTCATTACTTGGAAAGCCATGTCCACTGGTGCTAACCGGCCTCAAAAATAGCCTCACCTCCTTATATGTGCAACCTCATGCATTGTCTTCCCACATGGATTAGGGCTAACCATTGTCACCAACAGGATATGTGGAAATGAGAGTGTATGACTTCTGAGTTTGATTATAAAAGACATTGTACCTCTCTTGGAAGCCTGGGGGAAGCCAGCTGCCATGTTCTAAGGATACTCAAGAAGCCCTGTGGAGAGGTCCCTGGGGTGAGGACTAAAGGACTCCTGCCAATAGCCAGACTGCACTTGCCAGCCCTGTGAATAAGCCACCTTGGAAGTGGATCCCCCAGCCCCAGTCAAGCCCTCAAATGCCCGTAGCCTCAGCTTGTATCTTGACTATAACTTCGTAAGAGATCCTGATCCAGAACTACACAGCTAGGCCAAATTCTTGACTCACATAACCTGGGAAGTAATAATCATTTATTGTTGTTTTAGGTTGCTAAGTTTGGGATTAATTTGTTTTGCAGCAATAGATAATGAATACACCACTTCTTCCAATTCACCAGGTTCCTTTGTGCCTGTTTCCCCAGTCAACCCGTGCGATTGCAGGACAAACTGCCACAGCTGGTGCCACGTGTGTCCAAACATCCACCAAGATAGGATTCGTCACCACAGGCTACAGCCAGAGGCAGAACACCTCCTCAGAAACATGTCACTCTTCCATTAGCACCTGCAGCAGAAGCTACACATTCCCTCGCAACCCCAACCCCGGAAGAAATCCTTCCATTCTTTTCTTGTATAGCATTTTCTTTCTGATTATAAAAGTGATACATAGTAATTCTAGGAAATTTGGAAAATTCAGGGATATGTTTAAAAAGAAGTTTAAATAACTCACATTTTTACCACCCAAAATAAATGACTCAAAATTTTGTTTTATTTCCTTCCAAGTATTGTTTTAAATTAGTGTAATTTGGTTCATGCAAAGTTATATCCTGTGCTATTTTTTTAACTTAACATTATAGTATGAGAATTTTCCCATATCACAAAACATTATAGGGATTTATGATTTTTAATAGCTGCATAGAATTACAATGTATAGATGTACCATAATTTGTTTAACCAATCTCTATTTTTGGACATGTGGGTTTTTTTCAAGTCTTTGCTGTTATAAATAATGCTGCAACAAATATTCATGTACATCAATCTTTGTCCATGACTCTAATTAATTCTATAGCTCATAAATCTCAGTTTGCATTACAATTCATTTTGTTAGATCCCTGTTTCTTTTTTAAAAATGTAATCACGAACACATGCCTAGAATTGAAAAGTTACAAAAGGTTATGCAGTGAAAAGTACATCTTTCTCCCACCAGGGTCCCTGGTCCTCCAAGTTAATTTCTCCAGAGATAATAATTGTTACCCATTCTGGGGTATTCTTGCAGAACTCTTCTATGCATATATAATCACATATGTATAGGTCAGCTGTTCTCAAAGTGTGGTTTATGAATCCTTGGGGTCCTCAAGACCCTTTCAGGGAGTCCATAAGGTCAAAACTACATTTATAATAATACCAAATCATTATTCACTTGCTTTACTTTTACTCTCTCAGAGGTGTAGAGTTTTTCAGAGGCCACATGATGTGTGATGATATCATCACTTTGATAGCTAATGGAATGTGTGCTTGTATATTCTTAGGTTTTCTAGAATTTTCTAAGATAATCTCTTTAGGATCCTCAATAATTTTTAAGAGCATAAAGGCATCCTGAGACCAAAATGTTTGAGATCTGCTGGCATAGATCATAAAACACACACACACACACACACACACACACACACAATTAGTTGCATGCCATATGTATTCTGTAGCTTTTTACACATATAACACTATATCTTTTAAATTATTTCATTTTAGCACCTATAAAACTGTGGGTTTTTTAAGTGGCTGTATTTTATGGTTGTTCCACATGTATTCAACCATCTCTCATTGATGAAATTTAAGTTTTGTTTAAAAAAAGTCTTTGCTGTTGTTATTACTATTCTATAACAATATATGTTGCACAGAATAACCTTGTATGCTCTTCATTTTGTACAAATGCAAGTATATTTCTATGATAAATTCATAGTAGTTGAATTGCTGGCTCAAGGGTTATGCACATTTAAAATAGGTACTGCCAAATTGCCTTCCACAGGGAGTATATCCATTTTTATACCCACATAAACGAGAGTGATAATTTCCTCACATTTTCACCATCACAGTGTGTTATCAGATTTTTGATAAACTAAAATCTGATAGTTAAAAATATGGTAATCCATTGTACTATAAGTTTCATTTCTTTTATGGTGAGTAGATTAAGCATATTTTCCTATTTTAAACAGTCTTTTGTCTCTTCTTTTCTGGTGTCTGCTTATGTACTTTGCCAATTGTCTTTTGATTTGCTGATTTTGTTCCTATTGATTAGTAGGATTTCTTTATATATTAAGGAAAGTAACACATTTCTGTCTTTTTCCTTTTGATTGTTTTATCTCACCATGCAAAATAAATTTTGCAACTATCAAATTAATGATTTCTTTTATGGCTTCTGGGTTATATTTAAGTTACACACATATGATAGTTTAAAATTTATCCTATTTGTGTTTCTATTATTTTTGTGGATTTTTATTTTTGATCTTTTTAATCCATTTGGAATTAGATTAGAATCCAACTTTATTTTTTTATTTTTTTCTACATGGTACTCACTGTCACAACACTATTTCATGTTAATAAAAAGCCTTTTACCCACTGATAATAAATGCCACCTTTATCAGAAAATAGTGTGTTCCTGTATTTAGATCTTTGGTTTCTCCATTCTGTTACATGGATCCATCTGTGATCCGCTCTCCAGCCACACACCATTTACAACATTACAGCTTTATAATAGGTAGAAAGCTGTCCCCTCCTCCCTGTTATCCGTCCTTTTCAACATTTACCTATATATTCTTGTTCCTTTATTTCGACATATGAATTTTTAGAACTGATTCAACTAGTTAAAAAAAAATCCTGTTGCTTTATTTGAGACCACTTCAAATTTACAAATTAACACAGGGCAATCTGCCATCTTTACAATGTTGAGTTCTTCTTTCCAAGAACACAGGAGGTCTTTTTTTTACAATGTTCTTAAGTAGCATTTGATAATTTTTTCATATAGGTCTTATATATTTCTTATAAAGTTTATTCCTATTCTTTCTTTTGCTATTGTAAATGGGATTTTTTTTCTTTTAAATATATTTTCTGACTGGTTATTGCTATTATGTTAATCGACTATTGATTTTCCTATATTCATTTTGTATTCGGTCTTCTTACTGAATACCCTTATTGTTTGTAATAGTTTTTCAGTTGATCATCTTTGATTTTCCAAGTATATAACTATATCACCAGCAAACAAGGAAAGGTTTGCTTCTTTCTTTCTGAGTTTTATACCTCTTCTTTTTCTCTTATCAAAGTTCATTGACTAGCTTTTCCAAAACAAGTCAAATCATAGTGAGGATAGTATAGAATCTTGTATTGTTCCTGACGTTATGGGAATGATTCTAGTATCTCACCATTAGGCTTGATACTGGAATTTGCCTTGAGAAATATATCTTTTTTATTGAATTACAACTCTCACATTTCTGAACCCCATGTTCCCATCACAAATTCAGATCCCCCAATGAGTCACTAAGGCCCCATGCTGTACCTGCCAGCAATATGGATAATTATATACATCTCAAAATGGAGGGATGAGCTTGTTGCCTCGAATTAGGTGTGAAACCCTGGCCTGAGGCCCAGGATAAGGTATTTTTAAATATTTTCTTCTAAAAGGGATTACCAAAAAGTAAGTAATAAAGTTCAGGTTAGGGCTGCTGAGTGAGAAGTTACTATTAGGGCCTGACTAGTTTTCAAGGAACACTCAAGGAGAGGAGACAGTGCCTGCAAGGTCTTTGAACCCAAGCCTGTCCATACGCCATTGCTTTATCTGAGCTCTCTTGCTCTCCTAAGCCCCCTAAGGCCTTGCCTGCTTCTGGCTCACAAAGCATAGCTGAACCCTGTGCCCAGAATCATTTCAGACACACTCTCCAGCCTGACCCACACCAGCTAATGCTGCCCCTCTGATGGCTGTAAAACCACAGTTTCCCAATGACCACAATAGCCTGGAATGTTTGTTTAAAACTTTAGGGTCCTGGGCTCCCCGACAACCGCTGATGCCTATGTGCACCTGCACTTGAGAAGCACAGCCTCATGGTTCCACCAGTGTTGTAGCATCTGCTAAAAGAATGCAGAAGGTCCAACCCCTCTTCAACTCTTCTAGGTACAGGTTAAATCCTCAGGCAGTCCCTAGAACTATTTAAGGATTCTGTGACCACCCTAAAGGGGACAAACACTATTTCTAAACTATCTTGGCTCAGAATCTCCAAGGATGCCCATGCATTTATGGGAAGGTAGAGACATACTCAAACCATCCCTAGGTAGACTCTAATGGATACTCTTAAGGAAGTGGATAAGACGTGTCTGTCAAACCCAGAACTAGCAAGGTAACCTTAGAAACTTCTTCAGAGAAATCAGTCTTTACAGGGATGGGCCATGAGACCCTATGACAACAAGATCTTTCCAGCCATAAGGAGCACGTACCTAAGGCTGGTTCTGTACTCCCAAATCCATGGGCAACCCTGCTTCTGGTTCCACAGTGTCTCAGAAACCCATGCCTGCTCCCGAACCAGGGCTAACAGGAGCCCTGACAGCACCTACTGAATCCCTGGTTACACTGGCCACTGGCTTTGAGCTCCCATTTTTGTGGGAGAGGGTTGCCCTGTACCCATGTCTGCCCTGCCTCTGCTCCCTTCTTTCCTCCACAGCCTGGTGATGCTTAGCAGGTCTCACCTGCAAGCTCACCTGAGTTACAGCCACAGGTAAGGACAAGCAGCCCTGGAGATGAACAACCATGTTTACAAATGGTCTACTGCTCACATGCACAGTCAGAGCCACTTTGGAAAGTGGCCTGAGAATGCCGAGGAGATCCACAGGCAGCCTCCTGTGGCTGGTGTCAAGGGTGGCGTGAAGTGGCAGAACTGCTGAACTGCTTTTAAATTGGTCTTTAAGTAAAAGAGTAAAGCAGCTCAGCCCATTACAGAACCCTCACTCAGAAGCTGTCCCACTGACATGCCTCCCGGGGTGCTCAGGGACGTGGCTAATGAGCCTCCAGCACCGCCGCCAGTGACTTTACCGCAAGTCACACCACATCAAGGCGAGTTTGCAGAGAAAGGAAGGCACTCCTGGCCCATAGAGGGTGCCCATCTGGTGAGTTCAGCTTCTATCTCCAGGAGCATGACATAATGAAGGAGGCTCCTTGGAGGGAAACAAAGCATTTTTCCAGCTTGTCTCTCAGCCTTCCTTACAGATTTTCAAAGCCTGGCAAAGGCGAGAGGTCTCCCTTTCTTTCAGGGAAAACTGTAGACTTTCATCACTTTCATCTTGACTCAGGACCACAAGCTACTTAGTAACAACTTAAACTGAGTTATCCAGGTTCTCAAGTTGTGGCAGTCATAAATTAAAATAGCTCATTATTAGAGTTTGCAGAGAAGTGGTAATTCATTATCCACTCAAAAGTGAGGACACCTTCCCAGCCTGGCTGCTTTTCCCAGCTCCTACTGTGTGTGCAAATGCCTCACAGGTAGCTGAATTCCAACAATTTGAGAAAGTCAGCCCCCTTCTCTCTGCAGCTTCAGTGCTATTTATTGAAAGTTGCACTCACAATGCAAATAATACTTCATACAGTTTCTTACTAGAACAAGTTTACCACACAGCTATTGTGAACTGATGAGGTTTTCAAGAGCTACTATTTTTTGCTTTTTGGAAAATATAAATTGCTGTTCATTTAGCTTCATTATTATCAATTTAGAGTATTATCAATTATTTGGTTAACTCCATGGTGTGTAATGATCTATAGTTGTAGCAACAGTATTTGGGGCCTATAATTTTGTGAACTTGTGCCATTTGAATAACTTGAACCTTCCATCAAAGAAAGTTTAATAAAATCCCTGAGTTATTTTAAGATCACGAGGCATTGTTTTAGCATATATAGACTTTTGTATGTGTTCGTTTTCTTCTTTTACAATGCAAATAATGTACAGTATGTGTTTCTTTATAGCAAAAATTTAATGCAATTTATTGATTTTGTTCTTCAATTCTTTTTTATCCTCACCAAGTCCTACCAATCACTGAACGAGGGGACTGGTGGGCCATGGAGACTTCTGTCTCCCCCAAGTGGATGATGCTCAAAAACATTCAAGGACTATGGGAGCTGAGGGGCCACTGACGGAGATGCCAAGGGCTGGGGGTCAGCCCACCCCCCCACCATGTCATTTCAGCACAGCAGCCTCTGATCTGGGTATACACTGAGTTTCTGTGTTTGCAGAAAGAATTCTACTATGAAAAAGTGTTTGAAATCTCTGCACTACACTTCACTTTTCTATTTATTCAAATACCATAACTATTTAAAACAATCCCAGAAAAATCCAGTACCTTGTTAGTTGTGGAAGTTGCTTGATTTTAAGAAAAGGAACAAGAAGATGAATAGCCAAAACAAAGAAAAAAAACAAAAAAGGTGAAACTGGACACAGAAAAACAGTAAGGTTTAATTCAGCTCAGTTTAACCTAGCACAGCACCCAGTGGGTGGATTCTGGGAGGGGTGGGAGAGCATAATGCTGAGATGAGATAAGCTCCTAGACTTTCCGGTCCAAGAGGACAAAGACAAATGCTCAAAACTGACTAGGATACAGAAAAGAGATGCAATGCAAATGGCACTGGCTGAGGGAGTGGGTGTCCAAGGACAGGGGATCACTTTGATTATGAGGGACCTAAGCAGGATGCTTCTCCCCCAGCCCTGAGTTGACATGAATTATTTAGTCATTCAACAGAAATTTACCACTGACAAAGCACTGGGCATGGCCAAGGAAAGGAACAAGAGCCAAGGATTCCCTTGTTCACTTGACATTAAGGAAAGTGACCTAGGACAATGCTTCTCAAACTTGACTGTGCATACGAATCACCTGGGAGGAGAGGAGCTTGTTAAAAAGCAGATTCTGCGATTAGCCTGCAGCAGGTCTGGGATTAGCCTGAAATCCTGCATTTCTAACCCACTCCCAGGTGATGCCAATGCTGCTGGTCGGATGCTCCGAGTAGCATGGATCTAATAAGCGCATGCCACACTCGGGTATTTGTAATACATTATAAGGCATTTACTTCTAACTTCTATACTGCTCTTAGCCTACCCAATATCGATTCTCCTTTTATTTTATGAGAGTCCTAGTTTTGTTTGGCAGAGCAATATCCTCAGCTAAAACTGTTCCATTTGACAGTGTAGTATCCGTTGTAGTTGGGGTGGGGGTAGGGTGACATAATTCTGGCAAAAGAAGTGTAAGCAGAACTTCTTAGAGAAGGCAGCCCTTTCTGTTTAAAGAGGCAAAATCTCTAGCAGAGAGGGATTTGTCCTTTGTCTTGGCTTTCAGTGTATTCCCCTTTCCCTGCATGAAATGTGGGCTGACATCTGGAGGGGTGGGGCTCTCTTGCCATGATGTTGAACACCATACCCAAGATGGTGGGGCTGGAGACAGCAGCCCAAAGCCATCACACCTCGTGGTTTGTGTCTACCTTCAATGTTGCTGTTACCTGATGTCCCTACCTTGGGTTTTTCCAGAAGGAGCCCTGAGACAAGAATTCTACTGCAAGTACTTTATCTGGGATGTGATCCCAGGAAACACTAGTGGAGGGATGGGAAGTGACACAGGGAAGGGAAGGAAGCCAATAACGGTGCGTCATCAAGCCAGTTACCACAGTGAAAAGCTGGAGCTTAATTCCTGAGGAAGCCTGGGAGACAGTGGAGAACACACATCAGGATTATCCAGCAGAAAGGAGGGGAGGCTGGGGTATGTTTCCACCAAATCCCATCTGTCCTTGCAGGAGGGCTGCTTCTGTAGGGCCTTCATTCTTCAGCACTCTGGCTTGCCCTGCACGCTGGCCAAACATGCTCCTCCTCCCCCAAAAGCCCTAGGCTTGGGATTGGGGGTGTTTGCAGTAGCAGGAAGAACCTTATAGACAGGCTTGGGTGGGATACTAATAGCATCTGCTGCACCTGAGAAAACTCGAGCCAGACTCCATTACCCCCGTCAATTCTATCTGATGGCCACCCTAGGAGTATTCTGATTTTAAAAGAGGTTCCCAGTCCTATCACACAAACATAGAGGGTAATTCTTAACACTAAGTATGTGTCTGTAATGGCAGGATCCAAGGCAATATCTTTAGAGGCAGAAAGCTTTCTCTAGCAAACTTTAAAACACACTACATGGGCAACCACCCCCTCTGCCGATGGGAGCAGGCAGCAGCCTCCCCACAATGCGGGGATTCTGATATAACACCCAGAGCTTATAAATATGTTACTTATTTTCTGAGTTCTGGGACAAATCAAAGAGACTTTCAATGAGTTCAGGAAAAAGCATTCTCTAGGTAGGGAAAACTCTCCCATCCTTCTAAATGATTAACGTCCTTACGAATGACCTAGAAGATGAAATAAGAAGAAAGTTACTCACAAGGGCACATGGTATGAAGCTGAGATAAGGTAGAATGTGAAGAAAGATTAAAAGAATGAGTTTCATAAAGTTCCTGAATGTGGAAACTGGGAGAGGGAGCACTGAGATCATCTTTTATTCTTGTCTAAGCCCTTTGGCTGACTTGGGGTTGTGAAAGCAGCGTAGAGGCGGGAAAGGCCCAAGTCTCGGATTGCTCCCCACTGCCCATTGCCCTGCTCTGCACAGAGCTGGGGCGCAGCGTTGGCTGCAGGCAAGGAAACACAGACTGGAGATTAAGCAGGCCTAGAATTTCAAAGGTCAGTGATTTCGAAGAAACACTCAGCAGAAAAAGCAGCCATCACTGAGGTGCAGAGAACAGCAAACCTCCCTCACCCGACCCAAGGGATGAGCTATGGGGAGGCAGGGCCAGAGTCCCACCAAGACAAACAAAAAACAAAGAAAACCCCAGTAAGTCCAAAGTCATGGAGGGAAAGGTAAGCATCTTTCTTTTTAAAGGATTTCGGGAACTTTTCACAGTCTTAAATATTTCCAAATCGGGTTTCAGCATAGCCAAAGGGCACGCAATTAAGCAAATGTTTAAATTTGCTACAGAAGAGTAAACAGTCTGATTTTTTTGTGTGTGGTACAAATGGACTGATGGGATTGTCCTTCTCAAATTCCCAATGCAATCACCCAGGCGTGATCTTCAGCAGTTCTTACTTATGTGTTTATAGGTTTGTCGCTTCACCTTTCTGCGTCTCAATTTTCTTGTCTATAACATAAGAAATATCCATCCTTTCCACATCTTAGGTTGTTGCCAAAGTCAAAACAGAAAGAGTATTGTAGACTGACTGACTTATAAACTGAAATCAATGTAAAATACTATGATTACTATCATTACCATGACCCCTAAGCATGTCTGGGTTTACACAGTATTATTGCTTATGCATTAGTGTGACCTTGGACAATACCATGCGACTCTGAGGATAAACAAGGGAGTAGGCACACAGCACAGGTCCTGGCACAGAGTGTCTGCTCTGTATGTGCCAGTTGCTGTTACTACCACCATCACCACCATCATCATGCATCATATATGGCTAATTTTAAATTATAAATGCCCCTAATCAATGAACATTCTCTTCCTGTGATTCCTGGGCATTAGGCTGCTTGTGTTTCCTTTTTGAGCCAGTCTCTAAACCCCAAGCATCATTAGAAAATTGAGCATCCTGATACCCTGGGATGTTTTCTTCTCCAAAAGATGAGTAATGTGTGAATATGAGATTACTTTGAAAGCTAGACATTTCCTACCTATTGTCATTGCTTCTGCCTAATTTTCATTTTTGTTGATAGTCAGCACTCACCTGGGTGTTGTCACCACCAAGCCTGGGGAAATGCAGATCCTGAACATTTTCAACCAGTCACAGAGCAGATTTCCCATTAGTCCTGGAGCCAAAGGTAGTTTAGCCACCTGTGGACAAATCAGGTGCATCTCATCCACCTCTCTTCCAAAGACTCATAGTACCATAGTTTGTGAATGTGGAAAAGCCCTTACCAATCTAGACAACTCTTTTATTTTACGATGGGAAAATTGGGGCAGAAAAATACAGAACTTGCACAAGAACACATAGATAATTAGAGATGGGGAGAGGACCAGAACCCACGTCTCTCTGTCAACCCAGTATTCTGTCTGCTCCCCAGTGGCACTGCCTTCTGGAGTCAGATGGTACTGTCATAGCCTTGGCAGGGGGTGTAGGAAAGCAGTTCATGCAGGTGAGAGAAGCCAGGAGCAGCTGGAAATTAGCTGGCTGGAGTGAAGATGAAACAAATACAGAAACAAGCCCCAGAACCAGACAGACGCAGGCATGAAACAAGGCAGGAATGGAGCAAGCATGCCCAAGGGGCAGGCAAAACAGATGGGAGCCCAAGCCTACCTGGCAGCGACAACTGGCCAAGCTGCCCAGTGGCAACGGCCAGGGAGCCAGGCTCACAGGGCTCACCGTGTTACGGGTTCCTCCACCTCCAGGAGTCCAACCCTGACCTGGAGCAACCAGGGCTGAAGGCTGGGTCTATCATTCTGAGACATAAAGGGTTGGCTTTGCTTTCTGATGTTATTTTGGTGGTGGTGGTTCCAATCTCACCATTCTAAAGGGTCTCATCTGATGAAAGCTTAGGTGAAAGGTGGAAACCATATGCTGGAGGTGAGAATTCCCCAAATCTTGAGTATCAAAGCCAGGAAAAATAGAGCAGGAATTTTCCCTCAAGCCCTAAAACTGAGAGCATTCCGCAGGGACTGAGTCTCCCCAAGAGCTGATGAGTAGGAGAAACAAGAATGCAGGTCCTTAGTGAAAGTAATTTTCATTGTTTGTCCCATGATTTACATGTGCTTTAAAAAAATAAATCTTAAATATCAAACCCTTTTCTTCTGAGCCAAATATACAGATTGTATGGAAGACCAAGTTTCCTACTGCTATAGTCTGAATGTGAACCTCAAAAATTCATATGTTGAAATCTGAACCCCCATGGCCTTTAGAAAGTGATTAAGTCATAAGGGTGGAGCCTTCATGAATGGATTAGTGCCCTGTAAAAGAGACCCCAGAGAGCTCATTTGCCCCTTCCTCCAGGTAAGATTACAGTGAAAAGAAGGCTGTCTATGAACCAGGAAGCAGACCCTCACCAGACACTGAATCTGCCAGTGACTTTTTCCCAGCATCCAGAACTGTAAGGAATAAATTTCTGTTGTTTACAGACCACCCAGTCTATGGTATTATGTTACAGCAACTCAAGTGGACTAAGACACCTACCTATTGGTATTCCTTGAGAAGAACAATAGCTTATTTTTGTGAGGATAAAGAGGATAGTTTAGGCAAAAACTCTGTGCAATGGTATGGAGGCAAGAAACAGGATTTCCTGATTGGAGAGCAGAAAGGATGGCTGGAGAATGAGCCAGGTGTTAGGAGCAGCAGGAAAAGGTGGGAAGGTAGGCAGGGGATAGATCTTGGGGGACTCAGCACACTGGATGAATAGTTTGGACTTTATCACAAAGATCGTCACAATTACCCTCTGAAGCATAACTGATCCTCATTATTTACAGATTCAGTATTTGCAAATTCCCCTACTTGCTAAAATATATGTGTAACCCCAAATCAATTCTTGCACCCCTTTTTCAGTCATTCACGGACACATGCAGATGAGGAAAAATGTTTGTGCACATTGCCAGCTGAGGTGGGACAAGGTGATGCTCTGCCTTTTTGTTTCAGCTCTCCTGTAAACCAGTGCCCTTTTTAAGGTCTATTTAGTGCCACATTTTTCACATTTTTGTGATTTTTGTTGGTGATTCCACTGTTTAAAATAGCTCCCATGAGTAGTGCTGAAGTGCTGCAAGGCAAGAAGGTGTGATGTGCCTGACAATGAAATATGTGTGTTAGGTAAGCTTTATTCAGACACGCCTGCCTTACAGTGCTGTTGGCTGTGAGTTCAATGTTAATGAGTCAACAATATATATTAAATAAGATGTCTATAAACAGAAACACACATAAAACAAGGTTACATATTGATAGAATGATTGAACTAATATGACCAAAGGCTTTCAGGAACCTAACCCTGTATTTCCCCTAGGAGCAACAGTTCAGTCTTCACTAATTCAGTGTTTACTGCAACTATGTAGAACATAACTACCATGAATAATGAGAATCAGCTGTGTTTGGAATGGCCTCATTTTATTTTACTTTTAAATCTCCATTTCACAAATGCAGACCTTAAGTCTCACAAGGCTAAGACTTGCCCAAGGCTCCATAACTACTAAGTGACAGAGGTAGGCCTTGAACACAAATGGTCTGACTCCCACCCCTATCATATTTCTACTCTGAAATTCAGGAGATGCTAAAATAGCAGCAATACTGGTGTCCCTCAGGCCAGATCTTAGAAATCTACAGTCGGCCACGCCACAAGACTGAAACGCAATTCAGCACAGTCTGCTGGGATGCCTTAGCTGGCTCTTTAATGGAGGAACTGGCCAAAGACCTAGAATTCTGCCCGGCTCCACTTGGGCTGGGCTTCACAAGGACTTGATTTATCAGTGGCCTCATACAGGATCCAAAGTGAGATGTTGGCAGCCCCTGGAGGAGCCCAGGGTCTTAGCATCGCAGATGCAGCTGCGCCTGGCCGCCCAGAGCAGACAATGGCAGCCTGGGTGTGTGCACACTTAATATTCCCACCAGCAGCCCCACGGCCTTCCTTCTGCTTCCGAGTCCTGCTATATTCTTGAGGAGGGCTGAAGAGATTATGAAGAAAACCCGCAAAGGGTATGGTGTTTGGGGGAAACAAAGCTTGAAGAGGAGGCTCCAGGGGCAAGAGTGAGCTACAGCTTTCTGCTCAGGCAGTGCTGCTTGTGCATGACTGGATGCCTGTTCTGTATTCGGCTGGTGTACATGAAATGTGAGCACAACCAGTGAGTGTGTGTGTGTGTGTGTGTGTGTGTGTGTTGGGCAAAGAGAGTAAGGGGGAACCAAGACAACAGAAGGAAGAAGACACTTTTTTCCCACCTGACATGTTAATAATTGACCATCTCCATGAAATTCCCTTGAAATCTGCCAAAAGTTAAGAACAGAAAATCCTTCCCAGGCAATTTCCCTCCAGATAAGAGGAATCAAAGTGAGAAAGTGTCCAATGAGACTGCAGCAGCCCCAGGTCCCAGCTGCTTCTTCCAAGGTCCTCTGCCCCTCACAGATGTGTAGGGACCCCTTGCTCTCTCCCTACGTCCACCCTCTAATAACATTGTGGGACTTCGAGTTAAAAGGGCCACCCCCGGGCGCGGACACACACCCTGGCGCTATCGAGAGAAACTCCAAGTTCCACTTGGACACTCTTTCCCAAGGAAGTGCTGATGGGAGGAGACACTTACCACTTACTTCCAACGGTCACCCACCCTGCAGGTGCTCCTCTAATGCAGGCATCTGCAAACTGTGGCCCGCGGGCCAAGTCCAACCTATTGCCTGCTCTTGCCAATGATGCTTTATTGGCACACAGCCATGCTTCCTATGCCTTGTCTATGGCTGCTTCCAAATCACAAGGACAGAGATGAGTAACTGTGACAAGGACTGTATGGCCCACAAAGCCTAGAATATCTACTATCTGCCCCTTCTCAGAAAAGATTCCCAACTCCTGCTTTAATGGAAAGGATGGGTTTTCTTACATTATGCTGAAATCTGAAATCTGCCCTGGTGGTCATAGTCTTCCACAAGAGTGTCACAGGAGGCTCTACCCTCCTCCACCAGATAGCCCACTGGTTATGTGTAATTGATCACTGTGGCTTATTCTTGGTTCTCTCTGCCCCAAGATGGAAATCGCTGCCTTGTTTGGTCTCTACTTGCATTTCAGAAGAGGACCCATATCCACACATGCTTTACTGTGCTCTGCCTTCTGAGGAAGCTACGTATTTCTTATACCCACTCCTGCCCCCTCCCCTACCTCCACCCCAGAGATCTTTAGGTTCTTAACCGTAAGTACTTAAACATACAGTGCTACATGTACCTTGTATTTATTCAACCACCAATTCCCCATATGAAGAACCTGTCTGGTGAGGCTTGCTTTCCTTATTAATCAATTTATAGCCCCCGGCCAGCTGGGTAGGGTAGTAAGTACATGCAGACAAGAAGGGAAAAAAGTCTCAACTCTATTTGGCTGGATATTAAAATCAATGATTATTGTAGCCAAAGAAAGAGCTTACAGACCAATTCCTTTATTTGACAGATGAGTAAGCAGAGACCTAGAGAGCTTGTGGAACTTTCCCAAGGTCAAAAAACTGAGCAGTGTTGGGATTTAGACCAGAATTCTGTAGTCCTGACTCCAGAACCACTCTTTCCATGTTGTTTTCTCTCCATCTGGCTAATTCCCTTAGATCCAACTAAAAATGTTTTGTGAGTCTTAATGAACATAAACTGGGAGGGGAATCAATATTTTCTAGGCCATATTATTCTATATCCAAGGATTTCCCTTCCTCCAAGCTTCCCACTCCACTTTCTGAGACTCCAGAGTCAGACCTAGGATGTTCAGAAAAAAATTATCAACACTTATAATATTGATATAATTTATTGAGCACTTATTATGTAATAAGAACTCTGCTTCTACACTAACATCACCTTGATAGACACTATTATTATCCACATTGTATGAATCATAAAACAGGGTCTTAAAGAGCCGCCTGAGTGGCCTTTTGGTGGAATTGGGATCCCATGCCAGATAATCTGACTCCAGAGCTGGAGTCCTTAGCCCCACACTGTCCTGCCTCCCACTAACTGAAACTTCACAGAAGCTTGTCTACTGCATTGCATGGAGTCAAGACTCTGACAGGGGTGGACATGAGTCTGTAAGCTTTTACTTGGCCATCCTTTCCCTAATACTCTTCTCCCACTTTCACTCTCAGTCAAGCAATTATTGCTTTTGCTTAATCAGCAAAGATATAATGGATCCCCTACAATTCTACTTTTCCTCTTTCTATTTCTCCTCTTCTTTTTGTCTTCTCCCACTGTTTTCTCTTCCCTTTAATGGCTTGGATCTGCCAAAAGTCCCTGCAGGTACTGACAGCTCAAACAGGGGTGTGCAGGAACAGGGTCTGTTCCCTCTTGGGTTCCTGTTCTGTTAAAGGTGCAGTTGATGCTACTGTCCTGACCTCCTTCGACAGGCATCTTGCCCTGACCTGCAGAAAAGGACAAACTTGGACCCTGAATTCAGTTCTGTTCATATTGGACCTTCTATGCGGCTCACTATGAGTGATGCTGGGATACAAAGCAAAAAGATATAGTCCCTGCCCTCCTGAAGTTCACCACCTAGTAGGAGAGAAAAACACATAAACAGATATGTGTTTGAACAGGTTTGAACAAATACTTTCAGAACGATGTATTATATAAGGCAAACCACGAAGCCCAGCCTAGTGAGGTCAGGGAAAGTTAAATGCTTGAGCCAAGTATTTTAGGATCAGTAAGACCCATCCAAACTCAGGAAGAGGACAAAGGGGGTGGGCTCGTGCAGAGTCTAACTAGCATGGACCCTCAGTGTGGGGCCCAACGAGGATCAGGGACTCTCCTGAGCCTATTCATGGGCTAAGACAAAGGGTCCTTTACTCATATCAGAGCCACCACTTAGTGAGCTCTTGTGCCCTTTAAATGTTATTTCATTCAATCTTTACAACAAACTACTAGGTAGGTAGCATTAGTGCCTTTATATAAATCGTCGAGGCGTAGAGAAGTTGAGTCCCTCGCCCAATTTCGTACAGATAGGAGGTAATAGAGGTGGAGATTGAAAAGTGCATGTTCAGATTTGCAAGCCCACACTATTAACCTCTACATACAGTTCTACCCTACTGGAGCAGTGTTGGGAGCTTCCAACCTGGGACATACCCACCCACTGTTTGCTCAGAGCATTCATAAAGGTAGGGCTGGCCATCAAATGTGATGTCCTCACGAGGGTCACACAAATGCTCAGGGCAAATTATCAGAAAGGGCGTGGGCAGCTGTGTCCTCCCCACAGTGCTCTCTCCCGGAGAGGCTCCCTCTGTTCTGCGGCACTGCAAGAAAGGGACGTGGTGCACAAGGCAATGCAATATGTATGCACCATGCCTCTCTCTGCCTTTTCCGTCGCACTCTGCAAAGGCTGGCATCTTCACAGGTTCCCCAGACTGGCATTTGAGACAGTATCTCTCTTCCTGCTTTTGCCAGGTCCCTGCTTTATGCCTTGCAGGGTTGGCTTGTGTGTAGGATGCTTGCTGACTGGTAGCGACAGGTGGCTCTGCAGTCCCTCAGGGCTCTCAGTGCCCCTCCTCCTCCTACATCTGTCCCCATTTTCCTCTGTCCTGGAGCCAGGCTGAGCTCCAGATTAGCTCCAGCATGAACTTGGCTTGGAAGCTGACAACTGCTTTGGGGAATGACATCACCAATGGTGAATAAATGTTTTACTCCTTCCTCCAGGCTCCTTGTGGAACCTAAGTATCCAGGACTTTAAAAACAAAAACCAAAAAAACAAAACACCAGAGTCAGCAGGTTTGCAATAATTAAACAAACCCCTGAAGGCAGAGCTGATGCGAAGCCCAGGTCCAAAGCAAGGCAGGGTAAGGGTGAGCTGCAGGTTGGAGCCTGTGTCTGCACCTCCCTCTGGGCCCAGCAGCTGGGCACCGGCCGAGTCCATCTGCGGCCAGGTGTGAGATGGGAAAACCAGGCCTGTTGAGGACAGAAGCCAGCTGCTGAAGCTAAAAGAGCCTTGTGAGGCCAATAAGCAGGGAGTGTTTTTCTCCTAAAGGCCCCAAGGGTGTTAGCTATGATCAGGATAATCTTCTTAAACCAAAGCCCATGTTTTCTTCCCTCTGATCTTACATCAGAGCAGGGTTAAGCTCTGGGTGAGTTAGCCGGGTCAGGTCCCAACACTCAGCAGACGGGTTTAAAGTCAGAAGAGCTGGATGGAATGATGTCTCTGTCACTTGCTGGCTATGTGACCTTGAGCCTGTTTCCTATAGGAAGAGAAAAGATGTACTACAGACCATGAAAACCTTGCTCTGAGAATCAACTGAGATAATCTATACAGAGGTCAGCACATAGTAGGAGCTTCGCCCTTCCTCCCTTCTGGGCAGACTTCATCGTTTATGTCTCTGCTCCTCTTTTCCTTTCAGCAAACACAACATTTATTGTATTGTAAATATTTTATAAGTCCCTTTTTTCTACTTGGTTTAGAACACCTTAAGAAGAAAGGTGTGTCTTTCTTATCTTTTTTTGTATGTCTAACACTTAGCAAATGTGCAAAAAAACAAAGGTTTGTTAAATGAATTCATACATCCGTGTACTTGGTGGAATAAATAATAGTTAGAAATTTCCACATGTATTTAATTAAAATCTTTGTCTCCACTGTTTTCTCTCCTTTTTTTGACCTTCCGTCTTTTCACTTACTCATTCAGCAAACATTTGTTGAACAGTCCTTCTGTGTCCTCCCCACTCCAGGCACTGTGAGGACAGGGTGGTGAATGAGCCATGGTCCCATACTCTGCTAACCCTGTGGGAGTCACAGCATGGGTCTGAAAGTCAAGCCAGGGGGCAGTATGGGCTGTGTCCTATGAGGAGCATCTATGGTGTTCACAGTGCTCTGAGTTTAGAGGAAGGGGAGATCCCTGGGGTTGCAGTGGCAGCTTCATGCAACGTAGGGCCTTCGGATTTATTTTACTCTATCCTGGGCTCTAAAATTTACCCACATTACTCCCAAGCAATGAGAAGATAACTATTAGAATGCAGGCAGGAATGAGGAAAAACGACTCCTAGCCATCAGCCAGGCCTCACTGTGACAAGGAACAACTTTCTAACCTTCTCATAGGAAGAACAGGCCCATGGCCACGAACCCTCAGAGAGTCTGGAGCTAGACAAAGGTCACTTGGGGCCCAAGACACCGCCAGCAACTGCCTTGTGTTGTTTAGTGTCTCATTAATGCCCCACCATAAATGTGGCCCCACTCGCCTCTGTGCCTGCTTCTCTCTGTATATATCCAACTCTGCTCACTCTCTCAGCTACCAGCTAACCACCCAATAGGGAGTAATGGATCCAATTTAGTCACTATCAGCCCGACTAGGTGAAACGAGGCAAGGGCACCTCATAGGCTGCTGTCTCGTCTATGGATTGGTTTTCCTTGGGTCACGGCCAAGCCTCATACAATCAGCTGCTATGGGAGAGGGGAAGGAAGCACGTGTACAACATGGTACACGTGGAGGAGCTGCCAACGGCCACCTCCCTCGGCAGGGCTCAGGGCAGAGACTCGGTGGGAAGGAGGATATTGACAGGGCACACACACACTTGGAATGGCCCACCCAGTCTAGCCTTGAAGCTCCAGTGTGACTTTTATTGGAAGGGCTACAGATGGGGTTGGGGAGAAAGGAGCAGACATTCCAGTGGCAAGAACAGGATGGGCAAAGGCATGGAGATAGCCATGCTCAGGGCAAAACCATCCCTCTAGATTACGTGATCTTGGCTTGGCCTCAAGAAAGCCAGGGAGCTGGGGAGGTTCCAGGAAACCACGATGATTTATCAAGTGATAACTATTGACCTTTGGTGAAAGGAGAGACACTAATTCAGGAATGAGTAGGTTTTTTATCTCTGAAAGTTAAAAAACAGAATGCATTAATAATAGTATGTTGAAAAATGTTTGTAGAACTGCTACCTCTACATTTAAAATAAAGATTAGTGCCACCTGCCTGAGACAGCACAAGGCAGCGCCACCTGGAAGCAGAGTCTTGACCAAAGACCCCTGTTAACAAAACTGATGGTAACTAAAACTGATTCCCAAGGACAGTGGACAGATGCATGTTGTTCCTCACAAGACCTCATTAAACATCAAACAGAACTGGAGGAGCCCATGAGCAGACCAGAAGGTTCAGCAAAGGGAGAAGGAAATTGTTTGGTAAGTATTCACTGACAGCAGATAAAACTGCAGCTAAGAATACATGGAGAGTTGGCTACTGAAAGGAAGGAGTCTAATTTTCAGAGCTCCAGAGGGAACAAGAACAATGGAAGCTAGAGTCAGAATGGAACAAAGCTTAGAGGTATGTTTACCGAATAATTTACCTCCATTCTCATAAGCAGAATACCGGGTGCTAGCCATTTGCCCTGTGCAAAGAAAAAAAAAAAAAAGATTCTTTGTCTAATGAATTAAACTATCTGGGGAAGACATGAGCCTTTACTTTGGGGGTTTGTGTCACAGGTGGGCATTTTGTCCCCCAGGACAAAGGCTCCCAGTCCCCACACCTTAAGGAAATCTGTCAGTCAAGAAGCCCAGCCAAGTGCAGAGAGCTCCCAGCCAACCCTTCCCCAGCCTTAGTCGAAAAAAGTGAACAAACAAAACCTGCAGCATCATGAAGAAACATTAAGAGAAAATGCCCCCAATGGAATTCAAGAAAATACTGCATCAATAAAATGAGATCAGGGTGCCATTTTGTAAATATCAGAAAACAATAAAAATCTGTTGAAAATTAAAAAATATAATTTTCCCAAAGTCAAAATTAGTCAATAGAATTATTAGAAGATAAAGTCAAGGACTACTTTCAGAATGTAGAACAAAAAGACAAAGAGATGCAAAATATGGGAGATGAGAGACATGGTGGTAAATTCAGAAGGTCTACATTCAGTTGAGAGGGTTCCTACATGAGAAAACAATGTCAAGGAGGATGAAAGAGACTGACTCATGTCTGGATGCATGACCACCACACCTAAATAGAAACTAATAAAACTATACAGGAGGAGAAAAAAGGCTCTGTGTCAAAGGAAAAAAAAATGCAGATTGACACCATATTTCTCATCAGCAACACAGGATGCCAAAATATAATGAAACAATACTTCAAAGGCTGAGGGCAAAATAATTTTAATCTAGAATTTATAACCAGGTCATTGATTAATTAAGTGTGAAAGAAGAAAAGGGAAGTATTTTAATACAAACTAAACATTGGAAAGTTTATATTCCACATATCTGCTATTAAAAGTTATTTTAGGATATGTGTCAACAAAATCGGAAATAAAGAAAGAAGAAAATATAGGATCCAGGAAACAACAGATGCAACCCAGGAAACAATATAAAAGAAAGTCCTAGGATGATAGCTGTGAAACAGGCCTAGCAACTAGTGAAGAATGGATCAGGGAGACTGAGACCTTCAAGAAAGGAAAAAAAAAGGAGTGGGAGGAAGAGCTGTGGAAGGACACCCTAGAGCAGAGAGTTTAAAAACACATAGGAATGATAAAAGTGCAAAAGCATGGGGGTAAATAAAGGAAAGCTCTTTGATACTCCAAGGAAAACAAAACACTCTCAAGAAACTTAAGGTCTAAATACAAAGCAGCTGGTTCAACACAGAACAAGAAACCATAGTCCTCGAAGAAGATGTGAAATGGATTCCGAACACTGGAGAGACTGAGCGGCAAAAAAAAAAAAAGGTGAAAAGGCATACGTATCTTCCCTTATCAGAAAATGTAAAGCAGTCCGTAACTTCAGGATGGGGTCAAGGGAGGGCAAGTACAAAAAAGGCAAAGTCCAAATGTGAAACCTGCAAAAACTATGACACGATTTTGAGCAATTGGTGGAATGTAAGAAAGAATAATCTATTTGAAGATTTTTCTTTGAGTTGTACAAGAGTAAAGACATTGCAACCATAGAAAAAGAAATGTATTGATTTTTGACTAAAAGGCAATCTAATTCATACATAATACAATGCAGGCCTTAACACAGTGTTGGATATTATTCTTTGCCACATTATATTTAATATGTTGCCATATTTGTTTTCTCTTTCTCTTTGAAGTAATTTTTTTCTGAACCACTTAAGCGTAGGTTATATATACATATGTATGCACATATATGTATATCTCATGTCCCTTTACCTTAAATGGTAAAAAAAAAAAAAATACATCAATGTATCTTTCCTAAGAACAGGGATAGCTTTCTATACAACCATAGTAGAGTTATCCAATTCAAGAAATTTAACATTAATATATTTTTATCTAACTAGAGATTATTTTCTAATTTCATCAATTGTCTCAATAATGTCCTTTAGAGCTGTGGTCCCCAACCTTGGGGCCATGGGCCAGCACCAGACCACAGCCTGTTAGGAACCAGGTCGAACATCACCCCTTGAGCTTCCCCTACCATCCGTGGAAAAATTGTCTTCCATGAAACTTAGAAACCAGGCCTCACAGCAGGAGGTGAGCGGCGAGTGAGCACAGCTTCATGAAGCTTCATCTGTATTTACATCTATATTTACAGCCACTCCCCATCACTGGCATCACCACTAGAGCTCTGCCTCCCTCCCACCCCCACCTGTGAAAAAACTGTCTTCCATGAAACCAGTCCCTGGTGCCAAAAAGGTTGGGGACCACTGCTTTACAATAATTTCTTTTCCAGAAAAGAATTCAGCCTAGGATCACATACTACATTTAGTTTACTGTTTCTTTGGTTTTCTTTAAAGCAGTTCCTTGGTCTTTATGACATTGATGTTTTTGAAGATTACAGGTCAGTTATTTTATAGAATTTTTTTAAAAGATGAATAACAGGTAAAGTTTAATGAGGCATTCATTTATATAGAGAACTTTTGCTCAAAAAAATATAT